>VZTY01014032.1:335872-497421 GCA_013400935.1 Turnix velox | reverse complement strand
ATGTGTGTTCTGGTTTTTTCATTTATTTTTTTTTTTTTTTTTTTTTTGGTAGAGAGATAAGACCTGACTTTTCTTTCTGGACAAGGCTCTGATTGTGAGCTGAAAAACTGGATGGAAATCTGGCCCTGTTGTATTCTGTAGTGTGACTTGGTCATTGGCAGAGCCTTGGCTCCAAGGCATCTTTCTCTCTTCAGAGTCTGTATGCAACCAAACCATTTTTTCCCTGTCTGTGACTGCTCTTGCAGATCAGAATAAGTGAGAGATATTGGAATCTCTCTCTCTGCAGATGTAAAATTTATTGTCCACTCGTGCCTTTGTGCTGAAGTTAGGATCTGGGGTTTTGAAAACCCTCCTTCTCTTGGCTGTGTGGGAGTTTCCCCTAAAGATGTGGAATGTTTACTGCATACCAATGGCAAGATATTATGCAGACATGAGGCTCACAACACCTACAATTTCTAAACCGCATGTGGCCTGTGTGGATTTCCTTGTGCTGAATTCACATGGAAATACAAACACATGTGGCATTTTTGTTGCTTTTCTAGGAAATCACTGAGCACAGCCCAGCTAAATAATACTTCCTACTGTTAGATCCACTGCATGTGGGGGAAGGTACTGCCTTTGTGTCCCAGGCTGATGGAGCTGCATGCCAAGGCTCATGAGTCATTCACCCTGAGTGTCTGGCTTTCCAGGAAGGCAAATCCCAATTTTAGAACCTATGAAGGGCTGAAGAGTGCTGTGGGGAAATAATAAAGGAAAGGTCATCGAATGTTATCAGAACTGGAGATTTCCAATGGGGATCATGCCAGGAAATGCACTAGAAATGGGAGAAACTGTGTTGTGACAAAACAGATAGAGTAAAGCCAGCAGGAGATTAAGTGGCTTCAGCCTGTGGTAAGGAAGGGTGAATTGAGCTGGGAAGGTGTGAGAAGAGGGAAGCTTGGGGAAAAACATGAGAAATTAATAGCTGGCATCTTGCTCTGTGTGTTCAATCGCACTGTAGAGCTGTCAGCTGTTCAGTCATCACTTGTGTGACATGAAGGGAAGAGGCATCTTGCTTGATGTGGTTGCTGCCAGGTGAATGTTACCACATTCTGATGTTCCTCAGCTTCCTGATCCATAGTCAGGTTCTATTGGGTGGACACCCAGCAAGGTGGTGCTGCATGGGAGAGTTGTGGAAGAGGACAGGAGCAGCAGGAGAGATTGTTGATGCAGGGAGATCTTTGCTATGTGCTGGTGCCATCAGCCTTCTGCCTTTCCAATGGGAGAAATGTCCTCTCTTTCCATCAAGATGGCTGAAAATATTCTCAGGAAAAGCACTGATTTCCTTGGTGCCTACAGCAAGAAAAAAAAAGCTTAACTTCAGTGTTCTGCCCAAATTGTGATGAATCCTCAGTTGTTTTGTTTGATTACTTGCATAATCCTTTCTTTGGATATATTGAGCAAAATACATGTGCTCTACCAGCAGCTGCAGGACCCCACCCCAGGGATGGCTCCATTTCAGTGCTGAAATCACACTGGAATGTGCTTCTTGTCCAACTGTTAACCCCACTTAACCTTAAAAAAAAAGAAAACCAAAACAAAACCACTTTGAGTTTCTTCTGTTTGCGAACAATTTACTAGCTTGATTTTTTTGCAACAGAGGGGGACTTAAGTGTTCTGTTTATGTCCTTGTTGACTCACTTCAACTGTTTGACAGAGAGATTGAACATTTAACCATGTTATGTTGACTTTGGTTCAGAGGAAAAGATACCTAAGTGGAAGAGAGAGACAATTTACTTCCCTTCTCAAAAAGTCTGCTTCTGGAAAACTTACTTGAAGACATATGCCTCTTGGTCATGAAGTGACTGTTGTCTTTCATGGCCTTTTCTATGGCCTTCACAACCTCATTTGAGTTCCTGTTGAGTCTCCTTTGTCTTGGTGTGCCCTTAGCCTCCACTGCTCAATGTTCACCTTTAGCCCTAGTGTCATACCTCATATAACCAGCCTCTGTTCTTCTGTACATGGAGGCACTTCCTTACAAGAAACCTAGAAAGCCAACACAAATTACTTCCTGCTCAAATCAGGATGAATACTCTGTGGAGTTGGTACCTACAGCAGAATTTAAAGCAACATCCTTAGTGACTTCAACGTGTTAATGACTTGTACTGCAGAAATTAGGTAATATTTTCTTATTGTGACACTGGCTATGACTAAGCAGTTGGCGCATGGTTTGTGATACCCCTGAAAAGCTCCTGGCAGGGATCTGCATCCTTCTAAGTTCCTCTAGGGAACATGTGCAATTTGACCAGATGCATCTCAGGGCTTGGTCACTCCCTTGTGTGGTAACACAAGCTGTTCGGGCATAAGTATTTCACTGGTAGAAGTGGTACGAGTTACCAGGTGGGGTTGCATCATAGTTATATCCCAGGGAGAAAGGATTTGATTGTTCCCAAGAGGCCTACTGATTGTTTCAGGCCAGATCTTTGTCTCTCCTGAGTTAACCTTCTACACTTATGTCTCTTTGATTCTAAACGCACTGAAAACTGAATTGCTATCAGGGTATTACTGGTTTTAAAAAGTAAAGGAAGAGTCTTTCAGTAAGCAGATCAGTTTTTCCATCTGGCGTGACTTGAGCTGTGTTTTCCATCACCTGCAGTAGTGGCAAAGAAATTACTCTGCTAGTGGCTCTGCAACAGTATCAGGACAAGTCTTCTAGTGAAAGATCTTAGAAATCACTGTTGCTTCTTCTGCTCATTGCATTTAGATTTTTTTCTGGCACTGTGATTTTGAAATATTAACTGTTTCACTCAGCATTTATATCTGATTTGAAAAAAGGCTTGAGTCAGAGCAAAGGGACACCGTGCCACAGAAAAGTTGACAGCTTCCAAAAGACATAAGGAAGATTGATTATGTGCTAAATTTTCTCTTAGATGAAAGAAAAACAGGAAGACCCTAATAAGGATATGAAGGGATAAGAAAAAAAAATGGGGGCTTGAATTGGTGGCATCAGTTTTTCCAGTGAGCTGTTAACTTACTTGTTAACAAAGTAGAGTTAAGACTAAAACAAGCTACATTGTCTGACCAAAACCCTGTGGAAATCAGGTACTTGAACACTGGAAAGACAATATCTTGTTATAATGTACCATCTGATCAGGTGACAGCTACGGTTTATTCCCAGGCAAATACATTTAATTAGTTGGAAGGAGTCAAGATGTTTGATCTTCTGAGGTGGAGACACTTCCAAGGGCTGATAAATATGAATTCAGGAGAGGGATTATGCAAGGTGTTCACAGTGCATCTGTTCACTTAAACTTGTAAAAAATCATTACAGCATCCAATTCTCTTGTGAGTCTTTGAATGTAATGAATACTCATTGCAGCTAGTGCCTCATATTCACATTTCTTTTGCAGTCAGACCATTTTTCCTATCTGGCTCCTTCAGTTGCCAAAGAACTTGGAAACATGACCCCAAATTGGTTTATAAGTACCAGGGCTCGGTGAGGAACCTGCCTGTGGGCTGCTGTCCACAGAGAGCTGGTGGTCACAGATTCTGTTTGGTGTGATTTCAGGGAAGGGAGGATTCCCTTCAACAATGCTGATGGTTTTAGAAATCCATTTCCACAGCTGCTACTGGTGTTTCCTGTGGAGGTGGACAATTTTGCACTTTTTCCAAATCTCCTTCCTTTCCGTGCCCAGCTCTCTGCTGTACTGCCAGAACAGAGAGTCCTAATTCTGCAGTGCCGGCTGTGCATTGTGTGAAAACAGGGTTGCTCCACAGGAGGAGGCTTCCAGCCCAAAGAATGTATGCAGTTTCCACATATTCATCAATATACAGGTATGGCAAAAAATGTGATTTTAAAAAGCCTGGGGCAAGGGTCATACTTAGAAATTTTTTGTCATCTGTAAGCTACTGTCTTTCAACCACTTATTGTGCCCTTTCTCACAATGATTTAATGAACACAATGTAGAAATATCTCTAGTCCTTTAACTTACATTATTAGAACTTTGATACAAATTTGGTGGTTTATTTTTAAATTTAGCCTTTGATATTTGAAAAGGATAAACTCTCCCACTACCTGTTTCACAAGCACAGGAAAACAGATTTTTAGTGTGACTGTGCGGTAACAAACCCACCAGTGTGGTGTATCTGCAACGCTGTTACAGGCAGAGGCTGTTGTGTGAGCTTGAGTTGATTCTGGGGTAAGTAGTGCCCTCTCAGTTTGCCTGTCACCAAACGACTTGAAGAGTCCCTGCTTTCCTCTTACATATAAAGCTCCAGCCTTTCATCCTCCTCTTCCCCATGTTAGATATCATTCATTGGGAACTCCCTGAGGAGTTCTAGGAGGATTTCTAGCAGCATTAGACCTTCTTGTGTGCCTGAGTCTACTTTCCCCAGAGCAGTGCATAAATTAACATTCTGGCAATAATACTGCGCCTGTTTAATTTTTTGTTTGACTAGAAATGTTGAGAAAATGTCATGATACTTGATTTCATCTTTGTCTATTTTTTGCTCCTGCTGAATGAAGCTTATTGCACTCCTGAGACCCAAGCACACACAGTGCGTCTGGGAGCTCATAAAGGGGCAGTGTCCCTCAGGCATGTGCTCCTCAGCCACTCTGGAAGTATTGGGTTTTATATTTGAAGCGTGGCTGAGGTTCCTAAATGGCTGATAGACCACTGGTTTCTTTGACTACAACCTGTGCCACACCTGGTACAACCTCAGAAGTCTTGAGGATTGTGCTCGCTTCACATAAGCATTCAAAAATGCCTAGAAGCAGGAGGCTCCACACCAGAATGAGCATGTTAGGGTGGGATGAGTTGAGGGAATGGCTGCAGCAGCTAAGCGTTCCTTGCTGAAACAGTGAAAAACTGAATGTACTTCCAAGTATTTGAAGGGAGAAGGCACTTTGAAGGAAGAGGGGCTTTAGCATAAGAGGAGCAGAGGAAGAGAAAAAAAGTTAAAAGGTGGGCTGAGCAGCTCTGCTGGCAGTTGTAGCTTTGCTGAAAGCTGTGGGAATTCATGCCAGATGGAGACATGGCCTTGAGCATCATTGGTACAATGAATGGTTTCCCAGGAGAAAGTATGAAAAACCTTAACCTGTAGAAATGGCCTAACACATTGCTGTGGTAACGAATCCTAGAAATAAGAGGTTTGGGAAGGAAGTGAACTCTTTGTTTGTGATCATCCCTCCCTTTCCTCAAGGTTGTTGAAGAATGCTCTTGTCCCAGGTATTGTGCTGCTCTGATGGTTGCAGTCCCATGGAAAACTTGTCCCAGTGAGGCATTTTTTTTCCAACTCTCCATGCAGTCTTAGAGCTATTCTCTCTATGCTCACTTTGAGTTTTCTTTCAACCTGCTTGTGCAGCCACACCATTGTCACACCAATGTGCCAGCCTCCCTGTCCCTGCTTCTCTCCTGCATTCTCTGTTTTGTGTTGTTTTGGTAAAAGCATTTTTCCCCTCCCACTGCTGGCTTAGAGTACTCTCATTAGTCGTGATTTTTTTTATTGTTTGAGTGGTAAATATCTCTATGCTTGAGTTGGCATTGAAGCCTCTAGGAAGAGAGGGAGAGACTGCAATCAACCCTGATCTGTACGTGCTATTGGTAGTAATGGGCTCTATATGATGTGGTGTTTGGTAATTGTCAACAGCTGTTGTTATACTGGGGTGTCTCTGACCTATAATAACAATAATAACAGCCCCCTTGCCACAGAGAATCAATGTTTTATGCTGGAAAAAATACACATAAGGACTCATAAATCTTTTCTTTAACCATGATGTGAAAACCCACAAGCATGAAGTAAAGTTTTCCCCTTCACAGTGCAAGATCGGCAGCTCCTAGGGTGGAGTGTTTCTGGAGGATCAGCTCTGCTCAGAGCGTTGGGAAGCAGATAGCTCAGCTTCCTGGGCTGCACACTTTGGGAGTGATGGTGGCTCAGGCTCTTATGGCACTGCATCCCTTGAGATAATTTTCATCAGTTTTAAGGAAAATCTGTTTCTGGCAATTGTGTGAAATTGTTGAAAGAGATTGTAGATGTTAGACAAACTGAGGGATCTAAAGCAGTGAAACCCAGGGCTCTGGTTTAATATCAAGCTAATGCTGCTACTAGGTCTTGCTCCAAGGTGTATTTGGGACCTGGACTGTAGACAACAGTTGTGCTCACTGAATTGTGAGTGTCTGGTTAGCCATCTCAGGGTGAGAAATCTACCCTGCATTTGGCAGTGCAATATTCTAGGCTCTGTGTGGTTGGAAGAAATTCAGTAATAATGGAAACACATAAAGTGATAGTAGGGAGGAGCCTCTGCAGATCCATGTTAGTGCTGATGGTAGGGACCTCTCACTGCTCTGAAATGATGTGGCTGATAAGACACATAAATGAGTTTGGGAGCAAGGCCAAAGGCTCTATGCTGATGGGAAAGAGCAGGTCTCTCATGTTCTGTGTTTTCTGCTGGGTAGCAACAAGTCTGGACTTTTGAAGCATGTACAGCAGCAGCAGCTGGTGGGAGGGAGCAGCAGAGTGGGAAGGTCTTGTGTGGCAGTACATCTCTGGGGCTCATTGACGCCTCTGTGTGCCTTGGTGATCATGGTGTCAAAGACTCAAATTTATGAGTAGCTTCTGAGGGCTTTTCATCAATACTTCCCCAGAAGAAGCTCTCTTGCTCACAAATAGTCTACATTACCTGCTAGTGAAGCAGATCGTGGAGGAGATGTAGGAGGAGATGCTGGTAGGGATTCCTACTCAAGGCCATATCAGCTACCACTGTGGGGATAATGTAGCTGTGATGACCTGCCGTAGTGTTTGGGTAGCACATAGCACCACAGAGGTCTGATCAGTTGTAATCAGGCCTCCTGTGTGCATAAATAGCTGTGATTTAATGGGGAGTTACTGCACTCAGTGGTCCAAGGGCCCTTATTGCTGCAATGAATGGAGTCTTACAGATGATGATTCATAAATTCTGAGTAATTTATTGCATGTAGCCTGTCCCAAGCAGTAAATCTTATTTTCATTTACCCGAAGTTAACTTCTTTTTAGAAACAGTACTATTGTCTGTGAGCCTTTTAGAAGATGTAGCAGTTTGTGAACTTGTGGCTAATGGATGGTTTGGATGGGTTCCAGGACATCAGGAAATCAGTTGTGCCAGTGTTTAGTTACACTGTCCAGAGGCAAATAGAAAGATGAAGCTACAGACAAGCAGGAAGAAAATATTCTCTCCTGCTGTCTCTGGTCTGGTCTTCATGATCAAGGAGTTGTACTGGAAGCTGGAGAGGTTATTGCAGAGAGTAGGATGCCTTCCAGCAGAGTGTAGTGAATTGGGAAAACAAATCGGGAAAATCAGTGTAGTAGTTTGTTGCCTCCAGTCTGGAAGGGTTTGGAGACTTCATATTCAAGGACACCAAAATGTATTTTGATTGTGTAAGTGGTATCTTCCTTGTAGAAAAGTATCTTCCTTGACTATCAGATTGCTTTGCTTCTGTTAAAAATCAAGAGTAATATTTCTATGGACTGCAGTAAGAAACTTCTATATGCAAATAGTTTCACCCAGAAACCAGATACATCAGGAGACTTAAAAATTTGAAGTCCCAATTCTGAGATCTTTTGTGCCAATAAAGTGCCATGAAACAAATTCAGATAGCAGGAAAGTGTTTTCTTGAAACTCTGTTCTCTGAAATAATACACTTTGCAAGATCTGTTTCCTTCTGTATGAGAAATGGGATTTGTTGTGAACATGATAACTCTGCCTTATGGAGCTAAATGGATTTAGGGTAACTCTGCTCCATGTACTCCTCAGGCGTAATGGAGTTTTCTGACAATGTCAAAAAGAGGTAATAGAAGGAAGGCAAACCACTTGCATTTTGTTCCCCTGTGGATAAAGTAGGACATGGTGAATCCATTTCATTCTCAACATGAATACAGGCTCAAAGCATATTGCTTGGTGTGTATTTACCTTTTTTCCTAGAAGCCAGTAATGAGGGTTTTCCCTCTGCACTTGTGAAATGTGTCACAGATGAACAATCCCACCAGATAACATCATCACTAGCACTTATGTCCTTGCAGCAGTCGTTATGGCTTTGCATGGTGGCTGGTGAAGTGCTGAGAGAACTGGTAAGTGCCCCTTCCACAGCCAGACTGGCAAAACATAGCAAATGGTACATTTGTGCACAATTAATGTCTTCTGGACCCTACAATCTCTCCAAGAGTTTGAGTAGGATTTAGGCTGTGGTTTTAATTGTGAAAAAATGAGGTGACATAGCTGACTCTTGCTGAAAGTAATAGGTCTTTTTGCTTGTTGGAAAGGGTTTAAGTTTCAACCTAGTTCTGCTTCGAATTTGTGGGCTCATGTTTTTTCCCTGAAGAGCAGTTTCTTCCTTCTAGAGCTCTAGTGATTTCATCTTTCTGAATCTCTGTTTCCTTTTCCACTCATTGTGTACCATGTCTATACAGCCTTCAAGTGTTTCAAACCCTCAGTGGTGTATTGCTCAGGTTTTTATATTCTTATATACTGCATTCTTTTCAGTAGTTAATTTGATAACTATTTCAAGTATAACCAAGTGTGAATGATAACCCAGAGATACATAAATAGACCCTGTATCTAGAAAGAGGCAATTTTTGATGCACCACAAACAGCAAAATAGACTTGCATCACTGGAGTTCTTTGTGATAAAGGTACTAGTGGTCCTGATACAGATCTAAGTGGATCAGTAACCACATTAAGTAGAGTTTAAGGATGTTAACAGACATACTGAGAGTACAGTGAGCATGAAGTATGAGTGATCTTCACCAACCCCACCTAGAAGCCCTACCAGTTTGGGTTGTTGTTGTGTGTTGTGTTACATGCAGTGGAATTTCTTGTCTAGCTTGAAGACATAGCTGAAAGGAAAAAAACTGATCTGAGTGAAACTGCTCAAACTTACACAGCTTCCTCTCTCCTGGGAGAAATAAATCAGCTCCTAAGGAAGGTGTGGATGGCTGAGTCTGAGCTCATGCTCCCTTTTGGGTTTTACCACCTCAGAGGCACATCCTGGAGGTCTGCTCTGCTTTCCTGCTCTGCCAGAGGAGAAAATTGCTGCTGGGCAGCCTAGTCCAAGTGACTTCCATCTGTCAAAGAGTACAATTGAATTTCCTCTTGGCTGACAGCTTCTGAGAATTCATCAATGTGGTTCTTAGAGAGGTTTTCACTCCTTCATCTGTGGTTTTGCAGTAATTGTTTCAAATGAGCTCAGCCCTGAGTCATTTAGTATTTCTTTGGAGAATTCATATCCCAGTTGCCTGGCCCAGCCTGTGGGCATTGCTTCTGGAGACATCATGCTCTTTCCATGCTACTGCAGTTGTGAATGCTGAAGTTGCATCCTGAGGCCATGAACTCAGTCAAGACTCACCTCATTGTAGATGCTGTTCTGGCAAAAGGTAAATTATTTCTTTTCCCAGAAGTGATTATAATTAGGAAGGGTAAGACATAGGGGTATGTGTCATTTTGCCATGATATATGGCAAAAGGAGGAGAATTGTTTGAGATCTCTCTTGTTAGAGATGTACTCAGCTGTCTTAATGGCAGTAATTTGTGTGCTAATGGCATGGGTTACACTTATGGAAACTGCTTTCAGCTTTGTCTCCTTCCAGTGAAAGGAAAGATGTAGCAGCAGAGACAGCCTGAACACAGTACAGGCCAGAGAGCTTATTTGGAATGAGATGAAACCCTGTTGGAGAAGCACACTTTTTCTGAAGAGAAGACCCAAAATGCCTTTCCCGACCCACAAAGAAAGGTGAGGGCAGGGCTTCCTTTTCCTGAAGCTGACAAGTTTCACTGGGCTCAGTTTTCACACCAAAGTAAATTAAAGCTAAAGAAAACTCAACAGCAGGGAAAAGTCTTATCATCTCACAGCATGGATCCCTTGCAGAGAGATCTTTTTGACGATTCTGGTTTTTTATTTCCTAATTAGAAATAATGATGTGGTTTTCGGGTCAAGACAACCTCCTTTGCTGTGAACTATTAGATTGATTTTGACAGTGTAACTAAGTATAAGTATGTGCACGCGTGTGTGTGCCCGCACATGCTCTAACGGGAACAAACATGCAGTCCTCTTCGCTTAATTATGAACATACTTTCCTCCTGGGAGGAGGGGAGGAGTGCCTTTGCCTCCAGTTAGGTTTTTTTGTTTTTTTCTCTAAGTAAATAGGGAAAAGTTTGCTGAAGAACAGATGGTCTGGAATGAGGAATAGAAATATTTTCAGTCAAAGAGGGGCTGGATGATGTAATAAACCACAGGAGCAAAGTTCAGTTATTTTATGCTCTCATCCAGAGCACAGAGCGCAAATACCTCTGTTGTTAATTTCAGAGTCATCTGCTTTTGAAGGCCTGCTGTGTCTTTAAATGCTATTATAGTACACATGTAGCTAAACTGAGCAAAGGCTATTGAGCAATGATGGAGGAATATGTAGGAACACTGGAAGTGCAGTGTTTGCAGTGCAGATGATAGGCCAGATATGCATGTGATTTGTTCTGGAGGGAAATGGATATATTTCTAATAACCTTAATGGAAGTCCTCAAAACTTGCATTTGCCTGACTCAAGTGAAGTTGTCATTTCAGAGCTCAATAGCTGCTCACAAATTGTTCCAGAAGTATGGCTAGCTTTTATGCTGGTGACTAAACTAGCTCTTTGCACAAGTAACTCCTACTGGTGAGGGCTTGTAGATGTGCATGTCCCCTCCTTGCTTGGTTCGTGACCACTTCCTTCTTCCATGGGCAGACATGCCCACTCTTACAAAGTCAGCTGGTTTGGTTGCATTGGTTATTGTACCCTTAGAGAGAAGAACTATTGAAAAGTTTGTTATCATCCTGAATTGTAGACTCTTTGGACAGGGTGATGGGACAGGGGGCAGCGGGTGTGGGCTGGAGCATGGGAGGTTTCACAGGAACATGAGAAGAGGCTTTGTCAGGGTGGGGGTGGTGGAGTGGTGGCACAGGCTGCTTGGAGGGAGTGTGGGGTCTCCTTTTCTGAAGACTTTCAGGCCCCACCTGGGTGCCTTTCTGTGGGGCCAGGGCTGGGTGTTCCTGCTCCAGGACGGGACTAGATGATCTTTTGAGGTCCCTTCCAGTCCCTGACCTTCTGGGATTCTGTTTAGAGACTGTTCTGGAGGAATCTCCTTCTCTAGAGAGTTCCCCTTTGCCCCCCCCCANCCTGAATTGTAGACTCTTTGGACAAGGTGATGGGACAGTTCCCCCCCCGGAACTATTTAATAGGGTAACAAGATAGCAGGAATATAATGGATGCAAATTGGAAGAGAGGAGATTTAGGCTGGATAGAAGAAAGAAGCTCTTTACTAGGAGGGTGGTGAGACACTGGAACAGGTTGCCCAAAGAGGTTGTGGATGCCCCCTCCCTGGAAATGGTTAGGGCCAGGCGGGATGAGGTATTGAGCAACCTGGTCTAGTGGGAGGTTTCCCTACCCATGGCAAGGGAGTTGGAACTAGGTAATCTTTAAGGTCCCTTTCAACCCAAAACGTTCTGTAATTCTCTAAGGTTAAGTGTCAACAGGCTTGAGTTGCATCCCACCAGACAGAAAAGAGCCTAGTGCACAATCAGGATGCCCTGGGGCTCCTGCTGTGTGCAATTTGATACCTCCACAATGGAGCTGGTGGTGATGACCACTTTGCAATCACAGTGACCAGGCAGCAGCTCTTGAGAGAGCCTGCACAGACTTCAGTTCTTTTAACTCAGAGCGTGGAGCTGGGTTGTAGCTCTATGAAGTGCTGGTGACCCTGAGCTGGCTCAGAGAAGCGAGGTAACAGTAGTGTAATGGGAAGATGCTGTGGGAAGTACAGAAATTCTTGCAGTGGATCTGAGCATGAGGATCCTGCCAATCATTGTGTGTGCTGAGAAGGGTGGGAAAGCAGATTTCTTGATGGCTCCAAGAAGCTAATAGAGAAAATGAGGATAAGTGATGCTGCAAAGGATGATATGGAAGGCTGAAACTTGGGGTTCAGGGGTGGTTGCATACCTAAAGAAGCATTCTCTGTGCCTGTATGAAGATACTTTTCAGGACTTCATTAACTTAAATTTCAACTGGAAAAAAGTAATGCTGTCAATCTGCATATTGATCACATTGGTGTTAGTTACTTGTGCAGTCCGGTTATGTTCTGGTTAACTCTCCCCAGAGATGCCACCATTGCCCATGAATCAAGCAGAACAATTTATTCACTAAGAGAAGCCTAATGGATGGTTTGGACAGCCTCCAAAAGCTCAGCTCTGGCTGTCTGAACAACCTGAAACGTTTCAGCACTTGAGGACAAAATCCAGAGATGGGCATGCCTGAGAGCTGCATGAAAATTGACAGACTCAGGCTGCTTCTTCCTTTCCCTGCTTCCTCTGTGTCCAGGTAAACCTAACTCTTAAGACAGAAGGATTTGGGAATGCAAATCCAGCCCATATGGCTTTGCCTCCAAACTTCAAGGGCTGAGATCTATAAAGCTTCTGAAAAGTGTTGTGATGCCTTACAGATGCCAAGGTATCCTGAGTTCCCCCGTGGCTTTTCTTTATTTGAATTATCATGTGCTAAAATATAGTTACTTGAAATCTGAAAAAAACCCACAGAATTTGGGGCAATTTGAGACATATCTTAAGAGAGCTTTTGATTAGTACAGGATGATTTTAGCTGTGATTACAACAATAGTTAGGTCCAGTGAAAATTAGCCTGAAAATGTACTTTTAGGGGAGATTTTAGGGTGCAGTTGACCCCAACCAGCAGCTAAACATGCATCTGGCCACTTGATCACTCCCTCTTCCAGTGGGGTGGAGGTGAGGATTGGAAGAACGAAAGTGAGAAAAACTCCAGGGTCAAGACGAAGACAGATTCATAGGGAAAAAGGAGGGAGAGGGGGAATCCCAAATAGCAAGTCATTCACCACCTTCCATCAGCAGACCAGTCTCTGAGCAAAGGTACCTTAAAAGACCTAACCCTCTTTTTGGTCTTACCTGTGTCTTCTCCTATCCTCCTGCCACCCTCAGCCTACTCGCTGTAGGATCAGAGTGAGAAGCAAGGAAGGCCTTAATGCTCTGCAAGCACTCTTCAGCAGTAGCTAGAACATTGGTGTGTTATTGGCACCAATAAAGTAAAAAATCTAGAACACAGAACCATATGGGCTTCTAGGAAGAAACTCCATTCCTCAGCCATATCCTTGTACATAAGGTTTTAGAAGGAAGAGGGCTTTGTTGAGTGCATTTTGCTTGAAGTCAGCACAAGCTGGGGAGCAGAATCAAGAGGCATCATGACACTTCCCAGAGGAACAGTAGGAATGATGCCATTAGCTGCAGACCTGGACACAAAGCCACTTTTAGCAGGTGTTTTGTTTGTTGATAGTCCTTCATGATACATGGCACAAGACAGAAGATGGAAAACCAGTCATGAGTTAAGAAGAGGGAGTTTTCTTGGATGATGGTAATAGCATTCACTTCTGAAGGCAACATTAAATTCTGTCTTCCAGGATGAATGTTTGCACTCCTCTTCTGCCCAAACAAAGAGATGCTGTCAGCCACTAAGAGAGTAATGCTTTATAAGGGAAGAAAGCTTGATGTTTCCCAAGCTTCCTCAAGTTGGTTATTTCCTATGTAGCCCACCTTTCCAGTTAGTAGTGTTGACCTGAGGAATATTGATTTGAGAGACTGTGGAGGATGCACTGCTCCCTTTCTGGGAATGTAGCTTGAGCTAGGTGACACTTGTCTTAGTAGTGCAGTGCATGGGGTTGTGGTTCCTTCACATGTTGTTAGGAGATGTTAGGCTGTGAGTGTTGAGGGAGCTTGCAAATTCACTTGGTCAAAGGGGAAAGAATTCCTGTGTCCAGTCTGTAACAATCATCAATCTGAGTTAGTGCTGCCATGTGGGGGTGTCTAATCTTAGAGATTGTCATAATTGGGCACTAATTGCACAGCTTTGTTAGAAAAATACTAAATGAGTTCAAAGTGCTTCTAAGTGAGAATACAGCAGTGATGGTTGTGTGACATTGCAGTAGTACAATGCACTCAAGTGGAGAAATTGCTGTCCAGATGTTTTTAAGGGCCTCTTAAAAACTAGGATGTCTGCTTGCTCCATCCCTTGGCTGCATATGGAAAAGACACTCATGTTCTAAGTGCAGATTCCATGGAAGGAGATGGATAGCATCATCAGAAATGCACATAAACAGGAAATATGTGCAGGAGAAAGACCAGGTATGTGGTATGAAATCTTGAATAGTTGCCAAAAAGCTGATTGATGTATTTAATCATTCAGAGGAATCCCAGAGCCTGTGTGGTACTGTGAGGGTCCCTTGAGAAGGAAGCGTGACTGCCTGTAAGTAATGTTCCTGTTTACTCCCACTGGTGCGTTATGTAACCATCCCGCTCTGCCCCTGACTGCCTGTCAGATCTAAAATAACTTTTCTCCCGGGAGTGTCTTCATGCTGGAGGGGAATTGTGGGGAGTTTCAGTAGGAGATGGCCAGAAGCAAGAACAGGTATTAGCTCTGTGCTGTCTTCTAGAGGCACATGGAGGCTTGGAATAGATGGTGAAGATCCAGGCATGAAGCACTGCAATTTTTTTTCATTTTCCCAAGTATTCCTTTACCTGAAGGATGGATTATGAGAATAGTCTTTTCCTTTGGGAGAAAGAGACCGTGATCAGTCAGGTGCTTCCAGGAGTATTTGCATTAAAATATGAAGTAGATATCCTAACAAAATAATAGCTGCTCTCTCTTCTGACTTTCTCACCACGTTGTATTTCTATTAAGTTTTGGAAGTTAAGGCTATTGTAGCTAGGAAGGTGGTGCAAAGGCAAATGTCCAAGCTGCATCCATAGTATTGAAGAACCAATTATATTCCAGCCACCCCTGAACTAAACCCCAAAGCAACTGGTCATGTAGCAGCTAGTGGAGGGATATTTAAGTTGCTTTGAATAATTTTAAAAAAACCAACATCCCCCAACCTCCTTAGTTCCTATCTGCAGATGAAGCTGTATATTCTTCCCCATTTATGAAAAGAAGTGGAAGGAGGAAGCAATGTTGGAAAAAACACCATGGGACCCAACATGTTGTGGGGCAGAATATGAAAATTGCAATGGCATCGTTAACATGCTGCTTTTGTTGGTTCAGCAATATAATCTTCTAGGACTTGTGAAGTCATAGCTCGGCTTGTGTTTAATGAGCAGCATTGAAGAGGTAGACTGATTCTTTTAAAATCTTCTACCTTCCTCTGAGATTTACCAGGTCCATACTTGCCCTGAATCATTTTGGGCTGTCTCCCTTGGTTGTTAAATAGAAGATGAGAAGTAGCAGCTAAAACTTGACCTTGTTTAAAAGAATTGTAATTATTTATGTCCTTTTTATGGACTGCTGCTGCTAACAGCTTTATCTTGCCTTGTGGTTGTGTATCACACTGATGTGAGTTCAGCTGGGCAAATATCATGTGCCATATTCCATGAGTATATTTCCCTTGATCAAAAAATCATAGTTTATTTCAGCTCTGTTTCTCTCTTCTTGTGCTTCATTCCATCCATTCATCCATCCACTATGCTCCCACCAGTGAGACCTGCTCCTTAATGTTTCTTGAGACTAGCAGCATCTGAAAATGCAGTTTTCCATTTTGTGCATGTGACCAGACCTCTCAAAGTCATGTTCTCATCCCCCTTCCTCATGTCTTCCTGGTACACCGTTTGAGATGTGTCAAGAGAAAAACCTTAGTTGCATTTGTCTGTTACAAAAAACCTGAACTCTTGGTTACATGACCACTGGCCTAAAACATGACACCAAAGGCTGTTACTGCCAAACACTAAAAGTTGCTTCAAGTGGATTTAGCTGTGCTTTGTATTGTCAGGATGTAAAGGAAAATATATGTCTTGGTGTGACACAGGCATACAGCACAACACAAGTTTTCTTTGCTTAAAGAAAGAGTGGGTAAGGGGTTGCTGGTGTAACCATATCTACATGTGGGATTGCTGCCAGCACAGCTCCATCAGTGAAGGATCACACCTCTCCATATCCCTGCTGCTCAGAAATGCCTTGTGCAAACCTCACCAGTTGTCTGATTTTTCTCTTTAGAAAGACTCTGATGGGAAGCAGGGGGAGCGAGAGACCTGGCCTGAATTCCTTCACTTGTAGAATAGCTCCTGTGGGAGAAGAGAGACTAATAAATGGAGTGTGAGTTTGAGATACTGGTCCCCTGACAAAAATACGCATCAGCTGAAATGGTGTGAATCCAGGCTGCTCTTGTCTCTCTGGTATTATCTCAGTTACGTGATTCTCATTATGGCTGGAGCAGAGCCACGCAAGTTTGGTCCTCAATGGGAGGAGAGAGATGCTGTGTGGTCTCAGTTCTCCAGGGAAATCTTGAAATTCATCCTTGTTTCAAGGCTGCATTAACTGCTTCAAGCTTGTTGGTGGCCACCCAACTGAATTGAATTTAGCAGAATCAAAGAAATCACCCAGAGACATGGTTTCCCTTTGAAAAGGCATCTGAACCTAAGCTTTCTTTGGATATACAAGTTAATTTTGTGTATTTTCATTTACTATATTTATGGTCATGCTGAGGTAGTCCTACATGATAAGGTCCAGTCCTGCCCCAGGCAGCTCAGAGTCAGGATCCCCACTCAGTAGATCATTGGTGTGGTCCTGAAAGCATCAGCAAACTACTGGTTTTCCAACTTCCTTCCCCACACAGGCAAATCCATTGAAGTTACAAAATTCTCTTTTATCCTCTTTGACCGCTGACGTGGACTATTTGCTCTAGAGGAATGACGCAGTAGGTGATTGTCCATTCCGTCTTAAAGAAGAGATTTTCCTGCTGGTATCTCCTGGACCAAACTTGGAGTACCATGATCTCAAAGCCATTTGTTCTTAAGTCTGTCTTTTCATTTCCACGCCAATATCCAAACCTCTTCTTTGATCCCACCAAGATCCTGATGCCAGGGATGCTTTTCTGTGTTTGCTCCTATGGTTGGACAATGCAACCTGTGTGAAAAGTAATTTTACCTGGTTTCTTTGACATATTAAAGTTTTGCCTAAATCAAACGATTTGGGGTCTGGTCAGATGCTGTGTAATGTTCATCCTGGTATCTGAGGTTTACACAAGTTTTGCTTTCAGTTAACTCCAGTTTGGATGCCTGTAGAATTCCCAGTATGAAGATGTCCTAAAGTTGTAAAATTTGGGCTAGAAATCCTATTAGAGCAGGCTTTTGAGTGCTGTGTCCCTGACTTCCCTTCCAAATAAGCTGTATACAAAATACTTTATGGTAGTTCTCTTGGGATTTTTGCTTTTGTAGTCCTGCCTTTGCCTAGAACAGGAGGAAAAAGAAGGAAAAAAAAAAACAACAACCAAAACCCCACAAACCTTTAAAATTGCATATGTATAATAATTTGCATGTGTGAATTTTTTTCAACTCTCTGTACGAGTTTAAATCATAGTTCAGGTCATTCTGGTGTGCCTGAGGTTTTTTCTTTTCTATACTTGCAGCACAGAGTATGGTGGTACTAAGAAGAAGTGATGCCAGTGCCTGTTTGGACATTACTTGGATCCATAAAAATGCGCCCAGTGTTTTCCAGGTATAAAAATGCCAAAAGAAACCACCTTGATGTACCATGTGATGATGTTTGCTTTGACCCAGGATAACTAAAATGAAAAGTGTCTCTGAGCAAAGAGAGTTCAAAACCACACGATTTTTTTTACATCGTTGTGTGAGGAAGGAAATGTGGTATTTATGGGGTGCACTGAGCTTCAGCTTGTTGTATTTGCCTCTGCAGTCTATGTATCCACACAGACTTTCCCAAGTAAAATGGGTTTGGTTTCTCTAGTACAGCTGTTAAAGGTGGGCAAACAGAGAGCTCGTCTTCCAAATTATACAAATTGAACCTTTTGTTGGAAATGTCAGTAGGCAGGGCACGGGCTGGGAGGCAGACAGCAGGCTGATGTGCTGGGGAGGTGGTAGCTGGTGAACAAACATCTTGAGAGGCCTCTGTGCAGTTCCCAGCCTTGTGCTGGGATTGATGTGTTTTCTCTCTCATATTTTCCCAGCATACTCGCTTGTCTTGGGGTAATGACAAAAGTGGAGGGATGAAATACTGGGCTTAACCCTGACCATTGAGCACAGTGTGTTTCAGCTGTTTGGAGGAGTAGCTGCTAATATACTAAGATATTAACTGGCCTCAACACCCTGCTGAATCTCCAGTCATTCTCCTAACAGCACTCAGCGTGGGGATGCATCACTCTGGTTTCAGCTAGACAGAGCAAAGAGAAATTTCCATAATGAAAGAACATGAAGGATGCAGATTTGTGATGTGAGATAAGAGGTCTCAATGAAAAAGTAGGACCAGTATGACCTGTGCACAGAGGAATATCCATGTCTGTCCAGACTGGTCAAGTCTCAGGCCCAGCTGACAGATTATTTTTCCTGTTTAAAACTTGCCTTGTCCAATCTCTTTCCCAGTCAGAGGAGGAACATCTCTCCTCCTCACTGCCGTGTTTTAGGGGATTGCTGGTCCCTTCCCACCCCCGTGCTGCCCTATGCACCACTCTGGGTTTAATCGGGATTTACTTGGGCAGCCTGCTTTCTCATGCAGGTGGTTGGTATGGGACTGGGGATGAATGCCTAAACTCTTTGAGCATTTCTGAGTGTGAAACGCTTAAATTATTCTGCATTCAGGGGTGCTCTTGTACCTGTTATTGAAATTTGAAACAATCCCAGCTCTCACCTGGCACAAATAACGGTGTTTAATCTAATTGTGGCTCCCTGCTAGCAGGATTGCTTGTCCTTCATATGTTGGTATTTGCATATGGTGATACTTGCCTTGATATTATCCCTGACCTAGGAGGAGCTTCCCAGGAGCCATCTGTTCTCTGCCCACCTTGACACATCTCTCCTTCTGCATCCCCTCACAACTGAATGAGATGGGGTGGATTAAAAGCAGGAGTAATATGGCTGTAGAATAGCAGGTCACTCTGACAGTGGTGGGGAGGTCTAGTTGTGTTGAATTTTTGGCTTTTAAAGGAATGAAATACTAAGTTGCTGTTTGGTACATTAGCTGCTAAATAGCAATTAGTGGCTTACTGGCCCAAGGTAAAGACTTTGTCTGCCCAGTTGAGTATATCTCCTATTGCTCCAATGTCTTGGTATGTGTTGGGAGGATAAGCCCTTGGCTTTTAAAAAAAATTATTTTTATCCTAAGCTACGGGAGCTTTTGGCTTTAAACCTTGGAGGATCCTTATCTGTGATTACTGCTTGTGATGCAAACAGAAGTCCTTGGGACTGTGTGTGCCAACATTGGGTTTAAACTGCATCTGAACAGTGTCCTCTGCTGTCTGTGCATCAGGGCATATTCTCAAGGGCTTGTAGCTTTATTTTACAACCGCAGTTTCTTCTAAACTTAGCAGCGCACACACTTTGTCAGGAATCATTCTCATGCCAAGTTTCAGGTTTCAAAGTATTACCATTTTTGAGCTATCCCCTACTTCTTTCCTCCTGTGTGTCTCCCTCGCGCTTGAACACAAAACTTTCTTTTTAATGAAGAAAATTACAATTTTTTTCCACACATTTGTAACTTAAAACATCTGAAGGGCTTTTGCTCCAAGTTTATATTTATAAGAAATAATGAAAGCCAACACTGGCAGAGAAAGCAGTGTGAAAAGTTGCAGCTCAGAAAATTCAAGAACATTATGGGCCCTTTGCAGAGGAGGACTAAAATGGAAGTCATTGCAGCTTGCCTTAGTAGGAATCTATACACAGTATTCCATAAGATTATAGCTGCTGTAGCACAGAGCAGTACTCCTGTTTGGGCAACTTAATACTCTTTATAGAGCAACAAGAATTACTTGCTGTCAGTCCAGTTGGTAGCTGTGATCCAGCATCTTCAAAAGTTGAAAAGCCTGAGCATTTGCATATTTGAAGACCTACCTGGGAGGGCTGTGCTGTGAGGTTCTGGCCCATTAAGATAGTACAAACATCTGGTTTTCTTCATACTCGCATTGGTGAATTGACAGCCTTTTGGGGAATTCCGTCTGGCCTGGCAGAATCTTCCACCATTCCATGACATCACGGGGTTTGTTTACTGTCTGTCCTCCTGGTGTAATGTAGGCTGAGTCTAGGTTATCTAGAGGTTCATAGGCTCTATTTAAATCTGTTTCAGAGAAATGCTACGTCTAGACATAGCATAGATGTTCCTATGTCTTCCTTCTAGTTGAGACAAGGCATCGGGTTTTGGTGACCACATGGCTGCTCATGAAGGCAATGAGCTAGACTTTGATTTTCATTAGAAAGTGGAGTTTCTCCACTCAAGTATTGCATGAGCTAGACAATGGCATCTCCTGCAGATTTTCCTCCCCTCCCACTCTGTTGAAGCTCTTCAGCAGTTGTGTTCTGAGTAACAACGTACACAAAGGTTTCAAAACATGAACATCTTTTGTGGATTTTGCTGGCCTCCAGCACAAAGTTGCTCTTCCATCCACTGCACTGTTGGCTACATGGAAGATAGTGCGAGGTCTGTAGGATTAGACTTGGAAATGGGTTTTGGAGTAGGTCATACATCTGCTTGCTTTTTATGTAACAGAAAGGGGTTCTAGCTATAATCCATAATGCTAGGACCAAGATAACTACTAGGTTCCACAGCAGAATGCGGGATCTCACAGATACAATGCACCTAAGTTCTCCTTGGTGTATGTTTGTCTCTGGAGAGCTCAGACTTAGCAAACTACTTTTTGTGATGCTGTTAGGACTTGTAAGTCCACAGTTACGGATTCATTGGCATGTAGAAGGATTTGAGGTGCTCCACAGTTAGTCCTGGCTATAATGCCAACTACAATATGATGTGGCTCTGAATCAAAGCCACAATTTGACCAGCCTTCCCTTTGGGGGCATCCTGGCCTGCTTCCAAATGCAAATGTTATGTCTGGCTTAAATCTTTGTAATCAGGTAAATTAAATTCTTAGGACTGAATGGTGCAGGAATCAGTAAAAATATAGAACTAGTGTATGATCTAAACTGCCTCATTTAAGGTTCTCTTTTTGTCTAAACAAGCTTCAACTGGGAAAAGACAGACCTCCTGAGACAAAATTATAGGTTTGCTGTCCTGTAAGCGATGATTTCTCATTTCATCTTTAGACCTGGCAGGATTGGTTTTGGAGCAACCCGTCTCATTACATATGATCATGAAAGATCCTGTGTATTTTCCTTAGCTTGGGACTGTTGCATTCTTGTGACCATTGAAGTATTTGTAGATTTAAAAACATTCTGCTGGTTTTCTTTAAGCTAGCCTCGTTTGGTGTGTTTCTCAGTTTTGTGCTGCCATGAGTTGTGCGTGGGCATAGTATTTAAAACAAGAAAAAAAAAGGAAAATCCAAGGATGTCATTGTTATCACTGGAAACAAACTCCTAGGAGTGATGCCATGGTGTAGTAAATGCTGTGTAAACCCAGAGTAACAAGATGTTCTTTCATTTACCACCTACCATAATGCAAAGCAGAGATTTAGGGTGTCAGTGCCGGTGTGTTCCAAGCACAGCGGGCAGCTTCTGTGGCAACCTGATGAAAAGTGTATGTTGTTATTTCTAAGCTGGTATTTTTGGGACACACCAGTTTAGATACAGAAGGTTTCTTTGTGGCTTAGTGTCCATAAACAGCCTCATTTTCTTTGGCCTCTCTGCCAATTGACATCTGCCTCTTGCTAATTACACACAGATTAAATGGTGATCACCCAGCTACTTATCTCCATGGTCCAGGTGGTGGTGCCAGGTAGTGTGTGTTTAATGTGCCAGAAGAGCTGTGAGCTTTTCGTCCCACACCAGTCACCCTTGGTCACCATGCCCACCACACAGCTCTATTTCTACTTGTTAAATAGACTTAATAAAAATAAATAGCACCTTCTAAATGCGTAGGTGGGTTGTCTGGCGTGGCGGTGGCCCTGCCCAACACCCTCTGAAGTTGAATCTGTCTCTTCAGTTTGGCCAAGATTTACCATTAGAGCTGTAAGGGCTAGAAAGCATATTTGTGGCCGGCGTGCCAGCTTGCCTGAATAGCCCACAGTGTAATTTTTCCTCTTCCCTTAGTAGGAGGAGCTGCCAAAAATAGCAAGCCAAGAATTTGTCCATGTTATTTCTGGGATTGCACCAGGAATTGCCATCAGGGGAGGAGACAAAAAGCAAGCAGTGCGAGAAGTTTAGGGTCCATGGTTGTTTGGGTTTGCGAGCTGCCTGGAGGGGGCTGGTGGCCATCTCCTGCTCAGGTGTGCTCCCATGTGCAAGACTCTTCTCCAGGCCTTTGGTGGCTTGAACAAGATGTCTCGAGTCTCTGCTCTGCTTAGCCCAGTTCTGTGGACCCATGAGACTAAGGGCCCTTGCAACAGCCTTCACAGGACTGTGCAGTGAGTGAGACATTAGTTCTGCAGCTGAGGAAAGGCATGAATGAGCCCCAGCTGAATCAGCCCTCACAAAAGCCTGCGAGTTGAGTCTGTGGAAAGGGCTGTTTGTGCTGCAGGAGACATCACTGCCCTGGACAGCTGGGTGGATCCCAGGAATAGGGATGGAGACACTGAGCATGCCTCTCCTGCTGCTGCATCCAGATGTCCCTTACACCATAGGGATGTTTCTGAGACCAGCTTCAGTGACCCTCACAGTGGAAGATTTTTGGCTATTACTGGTCAGCAAAGGGAATATTTAAGGTAATGCTACATTGGTCCTACTTGGTTTTTTCTGTGTTATCTGCCCCCACCTTTCTCTCCTCCTCTTTGTTTTAAGCATGTACTCATTGGGAGGAGCAGTAATTAGCATCCTACTCTCCTTCCAGAGCAGCTCGCATACCAGCAGGGAAGAGGCTCTGCACAAGCTTTAGCCCACACCACCACTTGCTTGGAACAAGTGTGGGGGTTGTTTAGAAAGCTGAGGTTATCCTGGGCTGAGTGATGAGACATGGAAGAAGGGCAGGGTGGTATTGTTGGAGAGAGAAGTGAAAGTTTATTACGGCAAGAATGGAGGAATTCACACTTTCTTGTTGACATGTAGGACTCGGGCTGCACATGACTGGAAGACTGGGCTTTGGTAGCATCGTTGCTGAAGTAAGCACTTTGTTAGCCCTAATGGACTCATGTAAGCATGTCATATGCATTGCAGAGGAGTTCAGAACTGCCCCTATGTGGTAGCAAAAGATCTGCTCCCCTCACCACAGGCAGTGGGCCAACTCTCTGGTCGGTGATGGAGCTAATTTGGCATCCAAGTCCTGGTTTCAGTGGCACTGGCCTCATAAGGGCCTATTTAGCTGCCTGACTTAGCTCCAAATAGCTGTTTGTTCACTGCCTGTGGTTTTATTCACCATTATCTTCGCTTAACAGCGCATCATACTACAATGAAGAGGCTGAGTGTAAGTCCTAGGGAATGAATAAATTGCTGTGTTTTCTCTTATGGGCCAGAAGGATGAGTTCAGTTTCAGTGCTGGTCCACCCTTGTTTCTCCAAAATTTGCCATGGTCTCAAAGTTGGTCCATGTAGATGTCAGCTTGAACATGTAGAGAGGGCTTCCAAGGTTTCCCAGGACGGAGAAAATGCACGTTTGGCTCCATCAATTAATGATATTATACTGATATCCACTTTAGAAAAAACTATGTGTGGAGCTCAGTGCTGCTGCTGCTCTATGGAGGGAGATCCATCTTGCTTTGCAGAAATTAGAGTCTTATCAGGGAAGTCAGATGAAAGATGGTGGCAATGTGGAAAAGTTGGATATAAAGTAAGGCTCCAAGAGGTAAAACCACCTTTTCTGAGTCCTGCCCTAAACCAACAACCAGGTACTTGTTCACAGTGCTAGGCCAAAATATTCTAGACATTAACTGTTCTCTATGATGAAATTTAAACCTACCTGGATAATGCTGGAACCTCCTGATCTGATCTGTCTTTAGCCATAGTTAGTCCTGCTGGTATTGGTTACAGAGGGGAGCTGTGCACATTGAAATTAAGGACATCAGCATCCAGCAATAATCCAGCAAAAATCAGTGCTGGTTGCAGCAGGTAACAGGAGATGGGCATAGTGGTTTCATCTGCACCTTATCCATGGGAGAAGTTGCTTTCAACCATCATCTCACTTTTCTCAGTGAATCAGAAATCAGCAGAACACCTTGGTTTAGCACTTGCAGAACAAAGTATTGAATACTTTTATTTGAAATAACATTGCAGTTCAAAATATACCTGATCTCTATTTATAACATATTAGAACAGCTCAAGTGAAGTATTTAATTCAAAAGAGATTATTTGTTTAAGAAGAGAGTCCTGGGCACCACTGATTATCTTCAAGTTGTTGAAATGATTTGCACATGCCTACATGATCCTCAAAATACCAGACCAGGAGAGACATTAAAACCAAGTAACAGTTCTCCCCTTGAATGTGTTGGTTGTTGCCTTTATGGCATCTTTTTTTTATGTAGAAAAGGCAGGCTGCCATTTCCAAGGGATCTTAAAAACAATGTGGTAGGTTTAAAATTTCTTAGAGAAAAATAATAAAATCATAAACCAATAACTGGGTCATCCACCAATTATAGGAATAAAAAGAGTTGCAAGGCAGAACATGCCTCAAGTATTAAACTCAGCAGGATTATTCCATTAACGTATTGCTGTCATTTCCATTAATGGCCCACAACTGAAGCTGCTGTAGGTGACCCAGCAAAATGTTTTCATAGTTTTTAGATTTCATGGGAACTCTTTTTCTCTGAGCTGCACAATGGAACAGCTGCACTGCACAGAACATGACATCTCATCTTGGCACAGCCTTGGATAGCCACGCTGTTTTCCTTGGGTGCAGTAAGTGCTCGCCAGTCATTCCATAACATAGGAGCTGTGGGAGACCCGTCATTATGTAGGATCCCCAACTATAAAGCCAGATGGAGGGAAAAGAATGAGGGAAACTGAGGGCAGGGAGGGAATTTGGCAGCAGAGATTTTAGGGATGCTTAAATTGATATGAGCTAACAGGAGCCATTAGCTCTGTTTGAAACGCACTTACAAGCTACTTTAACATCAAAGGCATTAATACTTGGATTCAGCAGGACAGCATGTGCTGAAAATGCTGATCAGGAAGTTTTAATCCAGCACAAAAAGCTACTGATGAGTTGTTAAGGCAGGGGAATGAATACCTTATGGAGCAAGCTGTGAGGTGTTGGGTTGAACCACTGTGTTTGTCATGACTACTCCTCTTTATTCCTCTGGTTTGATTTTATTATTGTGCCTTCCTGTGAAATCTCCTACGAATTATATAATGACAGCTCATGGAACTCCTGGTCTGTCTGCCCTAAAGGATTTCAGCTATTGCCCAATTATTGTGGTTAATTTTTAATTATTTTTTTCCCCAGTTCCAAATCCTTTTCCTAAAGGAGGTCAGGGCAGTGGCCAGCTGTAGCAGCTGGAATGTAGCAAAGGCAGGGATCCTCTAGACAGAGGGATTCACAAATCCCTTCCCACATGAATTGAGATATGAGCTTGTAACTTTCTTAAATTCCTGTTGAACTGCCCTGAGTTTCGGGTGTAATGGAAGCTTCTGTACCTGGATAGCCATCTCAACACAATTGCTGCAGTTTTAAGGCAGCTCAGCAATCCTTTGGATGTTCAGGAAAGCATCTTGCAATGGAAACTTTGTATGAAGTGAACAAGAGCAGTCAATTAATAATTACATAAATATCCTCTGTACCTCCATTTGGTATTGAAAGGGCTCCTTAGGATGGTTTTCCTCATCAGAACTATTTTTCCAGCACTTGTCAGTGTCTGCTTCTCTGTCCAGACACCTTGTCCAGTCAGGAGATGTAAGCATTCTTATTTTCCCGTACTTCTAACTCTAGCTGTTGGACAAGTAATTCTTGTGTTAGAAACCCAAGGTGGATGTTTCCATAAGGACAGAAGGAAAACTCAATGTGCATTCTGTTCCACCAGAGCTAGTGAAGGCCTTTGTTTTAGTAGATGGCATGGTTAGCTGACTGGGAGAGCTTTTGTCCTAATATACTACAGCTGATTTTGTTCTGTAAAGCTGAAACAGAGCCTCTGGAGAGAAAGATAAAATTCTTCATGCTTAGGTAGAAAGTTGCCAAAGGATTTTCTGTCTGGCTCTCATCTTTCAACACATTCCCACCTGAGAGAGGTATCCAGGAGATCAAGGACCACACAAGCTGACATTATCTCCTTGACGGATCCATTTTGGTTCTGGATAAGGGTGGCCAGCTTGCCACCTTGCTTGACTTCTTCAGTTAATTCTCTGCAAGATTTCTAGGTTTTGTCCCTTCTCTTTGGAACCACGACCATTCAGCTAAAAAAAATCACACTAAAGGAACCAAAACCTTTTCATTGAGGTAGATTAGATTAGATTAGGTATTAGGAAGAAATTCTTCACTGTGAGTGTGGTGAGACACGGGGACAGGATGGCCAGCGAAACTGTGGATGCCTCATCCCTCAAAATGTTGCTGCTGAATGGAGCTTTGAAAAACCCAGTCTATCAGAAGGTGCCCCTGTCCATGGCAACGTTCTCTGACTCAGTAAGGATTTCCCATGGTAAGAGCTAATTCAGGGCACAATGATGCAGTGACAGTATAAAGCATAACCTGTTTATTTTAGCCAATCTTTAGATTTCAGCTGAAGTGGGAAATAGCGTGAGCTGCTGCAAACCAACACTCATGTTTCTCACAAAGCATTGGAGATAGCATCTGGCCAAGGTGGGGCTGATGCTGGTGGGAGCCTTCAAAGTTGATGTTAGAGGAGATGTGACATGTAGAGCATCACGTCAACCCCTTGTTGTATGTGAAAACATAATGAGGGATGTTACAGATGAACCACAATGACGTTTGCTCATAGGAAGCAATGGGCCTGGCACTCTTTCCTCTGTACAGATAAGGATCAGATAAAGATACTGTGCCAGACACTGCCTCTGATAGAGGAAGAGCTTTTAGGCTGGTAAAATCATCGGAAGATATCAGATTGAAACACTTGTCCTTTTTCCTACCCCGTAGTCATTCAGTGCAACCTTACTTTGCTTGAGTCCTTTTCCTGGAACTACTGGGAAGAGTTCAGGCATGTGTTGCTTGCACTGCTTTCCTGTTTGCTTCTAAAGAAAAAGGACTGAAAGTGAAGAGCCCTCTGCACACCCATTTCTGTGGCTGAGGACTTCTTAGTGTTAGGAAACATTTGTTTCAGTGAGATGATTATGTTTTTCAGTCTAAATTTAGCTTAATTTCCTTATTTCTGTTTTGTTACTCAAAAAATGCAACAAATTTGAAGACAGAAATGCAATAATAGATATAATTTTTTCCCTTGTTATTTTTTGATATTGTGACTCTTCTCTGGCACCTCTAAACACAAGGCAGCTCTCAGGGGTGGGTGTTGCCCTACCTGCTGCTCACGTTCATCATTAACAGTGCATTGTGATGTTGCATATCACTCAGCTCTCATTAATTTGAGACCAAACTACTGCATGTCCTGAAGAAGCAGCAAGTTGGGAGAGAAGAGAGGTAACAAGGGGACACAAAAAAAGGAGTACTTCATAGCAGTAATGGGGATGCAGGAGGATGCAAGTCGTGCAAATCTCTTGCAATATAAATGCTGTCTCTTCTTGGGTTAGCTTCGGTATGGAAAGTGGCTCTAGAAGTGCATGGCTTCAGCTGTAAAACACATGAATGGCAGCAATGAAGCCTCTTTGTTGTTGCCCCATTGAGAGAAGAGAGGTAACAAGGGGACACAAAAAAAGGAGTACTTCATAGCAGTAATGGGGATGCAGGAGGATGCAAGTCGTGCAAATCTCTTGCAATATAAATGCTGTCTCTTCTTGGGTTAGCTTCGGTATGGAAAGTGGCTCTAGAAGTGCATGGCTTCAGCTGTAAAACACATGAATGGCAGCAATGAAGCCTCTTTGTTGTTGCCCCATTGGGTAGCACCCCTTCAAGTGGGGGGCTCTGTGGGAGCAGTTGTTTTAGGACTCACCTTTCTATCCTTCCTTACAGTTCTGTTTATCTCCTTTCCAAACATTCTCCCTGTTACCAAGTATATCTTTGATGAGTGGCCAGAGTTCATATCCGCTCTTGTGTTTAACCTTCATGTTTAGTGGCAGAGGTCGGTGAGCTAATTACATGTGCACCAGCCTCCAAGCACGTAGACCAGCTCCTTTTCTTTTTACTGGGTGACTGATTAGCAGCAGTGAGCCTGCTCCTAAAGGAAGGGGCAACTGTTAATGCCAGGGAGTCAATAGGGTCTTGTGCCTGTGCCTTGCAAAATGCGCTGGAGGGTTTGTGGGCAAGTGTGAGTGCTGAACCCAACCCGCTGCACTTTCCGTGTGTTGATGTGCAGAAAACATTCTCTCTAGCTGATAGAAAACATTTTCAAGGTGTAAAGGGACACTGTCCTATGTTGTGAGCTGGCCCAGCTTTGCTACTGTTGTAGAAGTGGAATGTTGTGAATCTGCTGCTGGAGTCTCCCCCAGCATGGAAAAATAAGTAGTTGAGGAAATAGCGCAGTGGTCAGTTGGGGCAGGACCCTGAGTGATGCATTGTGTGTGTGTGTGTTTGTGGAGGAGACATTGCAGCTTTTCTGTCTCTTGCGGCCTCTCAGTAAAAAGATAAGGAGAGATGTTGTGCTCAGCAGGGTGTTAGCTATGTCCATGGTGTATTAGATCTGTATCTTCAAATGGTTTTCTCTTAAGGCACAAGAGACCTCAACTTTGCAGCATCCAACTGAAGGTATCTGGAGTCTCAGAAAGTTTTAACTGTAAAGCTGTCATTGCTCTGTAATATGTGTAGCATGTGAGTAGACTTTCAGAGTGGTCAGCTAAAAGAGCCAATGATGAAGGCTTTAGAAAAAGATATGTCTGAAGTCACTGAAGTTAAAGTGTCTATTCTTCATAGCAGTGGTCAGGTAATTGATGTATAACACAAAATGTGGAGAGGGTATAGTCTTCTTTAAAACAGCCTGTAATGAGACCTGGCCAGCTGGTTACAGAACATGCCCAAAGGATGTACAGTGTCAGTGCCTCATGAAAGTGTTGTTTTGTCTGGAGTTTGGGGGATTTTCTTTGTAAATGCCTAAGTAAAACCATCTTTTTAGGTTGCTTGAGTGGGCTTTTACAGACACCAATATCAGAAGGATTTTTCCCAGTTTTGAGATGTAGGTGGCTTTAGCACTCACTGAAACTTTTGGAAATGGAACTTGACACAGATTTCAAACTATCTCTATGTTTTACATGAATGTAGTAATGCTTCAAATTAATACTTCTCAGATACTATGTATTTTGCTAATGAGCTCAAGTACTTATTATACAGAACTGAATAAAGTGCCAGAAGAAAAATTATTTTCACACTTGAGTAGCAGACTGATGAGGACAATCTCTGCTCTATCTAATAAGCTCCTGGAGCAGGAGGTATTTTAGTGTGTTATGAGAATTTGAGCTCTGAAAGGTTAGTAGAGTATAACAGAACTTCCGAAAGACTGGTGCCTACTTGAAATGCAAACTGAAGCAAGCCTGTTTGTTCTTCAGTTGGGGTGGCTTCTGTCTTCGGGGACAGCTGAATTATGAGCACCAGTTTGGTGTAGTATCAATTTTTCAATTGGGAAAGAAAGTTAATGCTGCATTTGAGCAGAAAACTCTTGCCTGGTCCAAGCATAAAAATACACCTTTTCCTGTTGGCGCATTACACTGTGAATATTTGCTTTGGCTAATAAACAGGGAGAAGTTGTTAAATGATTTACCTGCTCTGTGTACTTAGCATTTTTTCTAAGTTCTTCAGTATTTAAACAGCTCTCTCTCCAGCACAGATCTCTGCTGAACTGGGGTATTGGATGATCCATGCACTATCTTCCACTGATCTGAAAGGTGCAACTGGGTGTGTAAAACATCCCGGGGCAAAGATGGGCATATGGACCATCAGCTCCACTCTGTAGACTGCTTTGTGTGCCCTTGGTGGAAACTGCATATAGGCCATTGCTGGGCTTGGTCAGACAGCCTTGCCAAGTGGCTGTGTCACTGGGATTGTGCTGGCTGCACAGGGTACCTTCGGAAAGGTGATTTATTGTGTTTATAATCTAGTTTTGGCTTTCTTTTGCCAATAATGTTAGACTAGCGCTAAATTGCAGGGCTTTGCTTTTGGATCTTAGTAGCAATGTGTTGGTAAGAGTAAACTGTTTTTAAATGCATTTGTCCTAAGGAAGAGCAAACAAGTGAATGAGAATCTAGCCAGTCATCATCTGTGGTTTTAAAGGACTCAGAGTGGTGAGTCCTGTCTTAGGATTTTGGCAGTTTCCTAAGTAAAGCTCTTGTGTTTTGAAGAGGTTGGTGTTTTTACATTGACTTGGCTCCCATTTCTGCAGCCACATCTGAGCACCTGCAGGATGATCTTTTTCAGAATCACAGAATCATTTTGGTTGGAGGAGACCTTTAAGATCACCAAATCCAACCACTAACATAGCACTGCCAAGTCCACTTCTGTTTTCACCCTGGAAAGGACTGAGTTGAATTCTACACTCGGATTCCAAATCAAATTATTTGTTGATGTCATGAAAATTATTCCTTAAGCTGTGTCAAAACCTCAAAACTGTAACTAATTTCCTCTGTTCACCTAACACCCCTTTCTCGGTAAACTGGGCCCAGAAACCAAATAGCAAACCAGCTTATGACTATTTTTGATTTTTTGTATGAATGTTCTGTTTGAATGTTTTTCTGGGCTTGATTTTTTTTTTACCTTTACTGTAACCTTTTTTATCTTCTTGTGATCATTCCAACAGTGGTGTTTCTGCTGTGTGACATTTTTAATTTTTTTTCCCACTTAGCTAACAAAATGTGTTTGCTCTAATTATCTCTGTAAACAAACTTTGCACCTCTTGTTTCCCAGGATGCTTTACAAGCTGTTAGTACATAGCCACTGAAATGGGGAACACTAGGGCTTCTATAATTATTCAGTATGGAACAAATTTCTAAATCTGACCATGAGGTATCTGAAATTCTTGATTTGCAAGGCATTCATTGAAATAGGCCCATATGATGCAGCAAAATTTCATGCAATAAATTAATTCAAAATCTGGTGAGATATATTTGAGCCTTCAATGGGACAAATACAGTGCATCTGGTAGTTTCCAGGTAGAAAGTAGTTCACATTTTAGTTATTGTGTTGGCTGACTCCTTTGTATAGGAAAATTTCATAACAATTCAGCCATGTGTATATATAGTATCATTTTAGAGCACTTGGAGATAAATAGGTCTGTGTGCCTTTTTAATGATGATTTCTAGAAACTTTCCAAATACTGATTATGACTTACATCATGTGAATGTAAGCAGTTGGGAATTACAACAGAAGTTTTGTGTTCATAGAGGGCATCTGATCAGCCTGAAATAATGTAAAGTATCTCAAGGTAAAGCCAGACCTCGAGTATCCTCACCATTTTTCTCTCTCCTAACTTTATCCATGACCTCATATTTTCTTCACTTGCACTGTCACAAAGAGACATGTCTGTGTAGCCATGTTTGCCAGTAGGAGGAGTTTCTAATATCTGTGGAAATGATGGGTAGGAATTGATTTGAGATAGCTTTCAGTGTGAGCTGGGACTTTGATCTTACCGATATGTCAGTGCTTGTAAAAGTTGAAAGCTTAGAGTAGAGAGGTTCACAAACATCCAGTTATCTCGCAACTCCAAATTGGACTGTGAAATATTAACTTGAAAACACCATGAGAATTCAAAATAAAAGATCAGTGGGAAGAAAATGCAAATAGAGGGAAATGCAGTTTGCCCTTAATCCTTGTAGTGTGATTTAAGATTTGGAGGAAAATTAAGGCTAGCTACTGTTCTGTCCCAGCAGGATGATGTGCCCATGGCCACTCAGGACGGGGCATCATTCCTGCAAAGTGCCTGTCTTGAAGCTCTGAAATGTGTTTTCTCCAGCTCATGGTCTCTGCCTGTGGGAACTGAGTGCTGAGGCTAACTGAGCTGTGACAGCATCAGTGATGAAAAGACCCAAGTTTGGTATTCAGGTGAAACCAGAACATATCAGGACTGACCAGCCATGGTTGCCAGGCATTTGGAGTGAGCCAGACACCTCTTACCAATTGCGAAGGTCTTTGGTCTACAGTGGTTGTAAAAGCCACCAGCTGTCATCAGTACTGCATTAATATTTCACAAATAAATTGTATTGGCTACAGTGGATCTTCAAGCCATGTTGGCTTCTTGGAAGATAGTTTTTCAGATTCTCTGTTTACCATAAGCTTTGCTTCTTGTAGCAAATCTCAGGAGAGCTGAAGAGGAATTTTGGTGTACAAAAGCTGACAAAAGGAAGTGACCAACTTATGGCAGGATTCATGTTTTCCCTTTTGGCCTCTGGATCACTCTCCACTTCCCTTTGGGTTTTAAATGTGTTCCCAGAGCAGCAGGCTTCCCCCCGCCTAGGGAGCATTGCACTGCACTGTTTCCTTCTGTGCACTATTAAGCTTCAAAAAGAGTTTTGCAGCTTTGAAATATGTTCTCATTAGCTGTAATTAAATCTTTGAATTCTCCTTCAGGCTGGATAGGACACAAGTTCTGTTCATACACAAAGTTTTTCCTCTCTTTTTTTTATATTTTTTTTAACATGTATTTTATTAGTCTCACACTTTGCTAATTACTGTTTGCAGTGATGTTTCCAAAGTAGCCACAACTAAAAGTATTTACTATTCAGCAAGGCATGTGTTAATCTGGCAAACTGTTATGGGCTACATGGGCTCTTATTTAATATGAATCACTCTGTAAAGTGCTTCAACAGCTCAACTTCTTATTCATCATTGCTTAATTTCATGATATCCTAGATGTGGGATTTCAGTTAACAGATAATTGAGGTCATAAATCAAAATATTTGCAATGAGATCATATGAAACACAAGATGCTCAGGTTGAGAGCCTGAAATACTGTTGTCCATCTTTGCAGATGCAAGTAAGGATGGGTGAGATTTGCAGGCACTTCCCTCTTTCTGTCTTGACTCCAGTGCTATGTCAGTTGGAAGGTTTTTGGTGTATTGTCCACTTTCTGTCTAATATATGTGCTTCACCTCTGTTGGCTTAAGATTCACAAGTGATGTCTGTCTGCTCCTGATACATCCGTTGGATGGAAATCTTATCCTTAATTTACCAGTTCAAAGATGAGGCCCATCACAGCAAATGCATCTAATTTCTTACAGAATCCAAGCATCCAATGATGTACATGGAACTTAAATGGATTTTCAGGGTCTGTAACTTGCAAAAAACATACTCCAAATGTTCTTGAGGTCGCACAGGAAATGTAGAAAGAAGCAGAGACAGGTGCTCTCAAACACTGACCCATCTTTCTAATTCTCTTCCCTGCCAGGTGCTGAAAAGCAACTTAACTGTGATGAATAATTTCTTATAAAATCCTAATTATTGCTTTTGTTACTGGAAAGGACTCATAGCTGTCACAGTAGCCACTGACTGAGTAAGCTTATTAGGTGAGACAAGTTCCTGGCTGTGCTGAGAGGCACCTTGACACCTTCATTCTCGACCGTGTTTTTGCCTACTGACCTCCATGAGCCTTTGATTGATTATGCTACTGGTTTCCTAAAAAAATACCTGTTTGCTTCTTTTTCTGAGAAACCAGGTGAGCAAGCTTACCCTAAAGATCATGAGGAAGACAGGAGTTCTCTTTGCATGAAACAATGATGCTGTAGAAAAAGAATGTCCAGTTCTAAATTTTTCTATCAGAGGTCAAATCCTGCAGCATAGTTTATATATTTTTAAAGGAAAAATATTGTGAGGGCCAGATTCCTTTTGTTTATTTTTCTTTCTTGACTCATTCATAGCAGCCTGGAAAATGATAGTTTTGTATGGAAATGCTGACACAGCAACTGGCAGCACGGCAGCAGCCTCTGTCTTCTCCTATGTATTTGAAAGTTGACAGCACGGCCTGGATTACAGCTGGCCACCTCTTACCAGACAAAATTACTGTATTTTATAAGGTCAAATGTGTAGCTTCTTCCTACTGGAAAACCTGAGGAAGGACAATGAATGATTCATTTTAGGCACTCTAGAGGCACCCAGACCCCACATATGCATGGCCATACACAGATTTCTTGTTCATACGGTCCAAGTTATGTAGAAAATGCCTTTGCTCTGTCGTTGGACGACAGAATAGGACTTTTGTGACCAGTTTTCTCTTGTTTCCTATTCTGTTTTGCTCTGCTCTTTCCAGGTTTGTTGTTTGAATTTGCTCCTTATCTGGGACTTTTTAGCCTAATCACAGATAATGTGGATTTAGAGCTGCTGAGCCATTTAACCCAAGGGTGGAACTCACTGGGGCTGTTATAGAACCTCCCGGGGCTTTGTCCAGGATTCTCCAAATTGCTTCCTCTATTCAGATACTCAGAACAGGCAAATATACTGTCTGTTGCTGATCCCATTTACTGATTCCGTACAATTTTCTCTAGGGTGTTTGGACAAAAAGCAGAGGGAGGGTGGAACAGCTGTGGGATGAAATATGGGAAGCCTTGAAGCATCTGTAGTGGAGGGTGTTCAGAGAGAAGACCATTTTAGACCAACGTTTCCTTGTGCTGTTAGACTCTTGGCACCCACATGTGTTCTTCCCCTCTCTGATGGGATGGAGACACCATTCTACTTTAGGGAACACAGTAATTTTTATGAGACCTGAAAAAGTTGCTTGAAGCCTTAATTCCATTGGTGGTCTGATTATGAAGTTATTTTGTGGATCCAGATGTGAGTGGTTTTCTCCAGTCTGTGGTCAACTGGAGACATAGCTTGCAATTTGATGCAGGGCTTATTGGTCCTCGGGTTCCTGTGGTACTGCTTCATCATTAAACCATCTTTGTCTTCTGCATTAATTCAAAGACTAGTGCCATTTTTGATTCCTGAGAGCTTCCAGGCTTCCTCATAGCTGCCTTACTCTTGGTCAGTGTTAGCTAATGTCCTTTCTGAAAAGTTCTCCCATAGATGCAGCTGTTATAAAGGGCTTAGGCAATGTAGTGTAAGCCCCTTCTCATCACCTGGCCTGGATGATGAGGCCCAGGGAATTTCATTCACTTCTTGGACTCCTGGTTTTCTTATAATGATTAAAATAACCCTTAATATCGTTTACTCAAAGGGTAGAGGGAGACTGAAAACACATTCCCAAACTGAACCAAAAAATGTTCAGGTCTCATGTCATTATTATTTAACCAGGTCTGTATTAAAAGTTTTATGAGCTGCTCCAGTTTCGGAAGGTTTCCCGTAAATGAACTTTCCACCACTCTGTGACAGCCGTGTGTTGGCAACACATGGATAATATGGAAAAACGAAAAAAGGGGGGAAAAAAGTCCTTTCCCCCCCTTTCCTCCATCTGTTACAATATGGGACTGTGGCAGGAAATGAGGTTTTGCAGTTTTTTATGAGCAGAAGTGTGTTGTGGGTTGGAGTGGTTTTTTTGTTGGCTTTTTTTTTTTCTTCTTCATTTTTAAAGCCGTGGAGTGTGTCATTTCAGAGCACTCTCCAGCAATCTGGAAACAACCAACTTAAGGCATGGAAAAGACATTATGTAATTGCAAAAGACAAAAAACCTCTCCTGATGCTGAGGCCTTGTGGCAGAAGCCAGTCTCTGACCTCACCCTTCTCAGGATCTCTGGAGAACACTCTGTTCCTCCAGCCCCTCGCAAAAAAACAGCCTCTGCCAGATCTCAGCAAACAATTGAGGCATTTCCTTCCCCTGCCTCTGGTCTGTGGGTGTTTTGGAGTCTCTCATGTGTGTGGGCAGAGATTCATTAGCTAAAATAAAAACGGTACTACAGAGCAGTATTAGAGAAAAAGACCAAAAAAAAGAAGTTAGGAAAAAAAAAAGCAGACAAATATAATAAGCTTGTGGCATCAGCTAGCCTGGACTCAGATCCATTTTTAGAATTAATAAAGAATAAGCCACAAATAAAAGGGATCTTGTGGGTCATGCTGTCCCCCTGCTGTTGTTGGTTGCAGTCCCTGGTGCCCCATCTTGCCCCTCAGCAGCTGGGACCTGATTCACTGCCTTTGCAACTCCCACCAGCAGAGGCAAGCTCGGGTCCAGTGTTTGAAACATGAAAGTCTTTGTTCTTTTTTAGCTTTTCTCAGTATAATCCCTACAGAGATGTAATTGCTTGGTGGTGCTTTTCCTATGAGTTCTCCTTAATTTCCTGCCTGTGGTTTTGGGGGTTCTGTGAGGTTTTATAGTTGTGGAGAAATTTTGCTGTTTACAGTGGCTGTCCTACATGCTCTAAAAACAGCATCCTATTTCTTCTAAGAAAAGCCCTTGTATGTCCTAATTTAAATTGCCGGCTCATCATTACTGCCTATGCTATACTCCTCAGGGAACCAAAATAAATATCCCTCCTTCGCTTTGGCCTCAGGTCTCTGTGGACAGGAGGATCTAAATCCTGTTCATCTTCAGGCTGCAGCTTGAAGACACTGAATCTCACTGCTGGGGTATCCAAAAGGAGGGCAAAGTTGCTGTATTTTCCAGCCACAGAAGCCAGCCATATTGCCCTCAGCTTTCCCTGCAAATGTGCTGGAGTGGGGTTCATGTCTGCCAGCTGAAGCCTGTACCTTCCTTCAAGCTTCTGCTCTCTGTGGGCAGGCTGCCAGGGGAGCTGGTGATAGGTTTTCAATGGCTATGCTGTTTAGTTCAGATCACTGAACCTCAGAAGGTTTCCAGAAGCAAATACAAGTATTGGTTGGCTTTGTAGGGAACCTCCATCCTAGGGGTCTGCAACCATTGTTTCAGCATTAAGAAACATTTGTGTGGTATTTTCTCCAGCTTAACAACTTGGCTGTGGTGATGCAGGAAGGAGCTTGGTCCCATTGGTGTCACAGTGATGCTGCCCTCACTTGAAAAGCTCTGTGTTATGAAACAGGATGAGGCTGGGAACTCAAAGGAATCTGGAATTTGGCTGTGGTCATGATGCCACATTATACTTGTCAGGGTTTCTCCACTAGGTTTAGGGATATGAAAGTTTCACTTATTATATGAAATTGTGCAAACTCAGTGATAAGAGGAGTGGTAAAACTGGGAATAAAGTCTAGCAGAAATGAAAGAGCCTGTCCAAACCAGTCTTCCCAGGAGAGTAGTCTTCATTATCCTGCTCCCTATTTCATCTTTTATAACATCCTCACTGTGACACTGAGTATCTCTGCTGAGACCTTCTGCCCCTGGCCTTGCTGCTGGAGGTAGGCTGAACTGCTGTTGGTGTTTGTCATACTTAGTTTCTTTTTCTACATTGCTTTTTACTTCAAGAAAAAATACAAGCAGAGAGGAACATTTTGTGTGGGACTGTGACTTGAATCACTTAGTCACTACCATGAATCCTCCTGATTTACCAGCAGAGATGCACATGGGGCATTATTCAGAAGACCTGGGCTCTCAGAAAAGTGTGGATCTTTCACAAGCCCACCTGCCATGTTATGGCAAGCACAGGGGTTCTGTCTCTGTGCCACAGAAGTGTGTCCCTTTCCTAGTGAAGAGTGAGGAGAGGACTTTTTGCCTTCAAAGAGGTTTGTGGCCATGTGTCCAAGTGCCTCAGTGTTGATGAGTGTTCCCTGGCAGCAGCCTGCTGAATGCAAAGGGATCTGAGCACTGGCTCTGCCATTCACATCATTACAGGGAGGAGCTGCAGCTTGTTAGTGGATTTTATTTCCCCATGTAGAGAAAGCCATAAATCACTGATGAGTCCTTTAGGTAAATGGCTCTGTAGCTCCTCCACCACGGGAACCAAGCTGCAACAACACAGAGTCATTGGGAGGAATAATTCTCATTCCCTTGTCTCTTACCTGTGACAGCAGAGTATGTACAAGCCCCATGACTTGGTGGATTGAATGTGAACGTGAAGCCTGCTTTCTAAGTCCCATAGTGCTGCTGCCTCTTCATTGCCTTGCTTCTGGAGAGGTATCTGACATCTTAGTGCTGTGGGTTTGACCCTCCAGCATAAAGAGAAATAAATAGGTACAGTGTATTAATATATTCAATATATAAATTTTAGTATTAATTGTTTATTCTATAAATGTATAATTAATTGTATATTTAATAAATACGAATAGGTAAAGATAATAAATAAAGCTGTTTGTTTCCCTGGCAAACAGCTCTAAAATGTGGCAGGTCCATGTAATGCTGTGGAAAATGCAGTGGGAAGGGACAAAAAACTACTGGAGTCAAAAGTGTTAACGGTTGCTAGGATCCTTCAGAGCACTTTGAAAAAGCTGTGCTAAAGTTTGCTGAAACTGAGTGATGTGATAGGAAGAGGATGAGCCAATTTGAAGGGTCAGTGGTGGCTGCCTGGTCCCAGTGGGCTCATTGCAGTATTTTGCCTTGATTAGAGGGGTCAACCTTGCTTTGTAGAGTGACTGATAAGAGTTTTTGAGTTTTATTGAGAAGCATCCCTTGTGTTTGTTGGGGAGGAGTCAAGCATCTCCAAAGCTTGTGGAAAGTGGCTGAGGAAACAGTAGAGATGTAGCTGGGAGAAGGGGCAGCAAGAGCTGGATGAGCATTAGGCACCAGGGGAAGGATGCAAGTAATTCCTGCTGCCAGCAAAGATGTGGATGTTCTGGGGTCCTGTTTTCATGGTTGCTGGGGCTGGAAAGTCTTGAAGGATCACCTAGACATTTATGAGACCATTTATGAACCTGAGCCCAGCCTTGCTGGGGTTTCCACTGGGAAGATATTGGCTCCATACACTTAACTCTTCCTCTAAGGATTCATTAAATGTCTGCCTGTCTTTTCAGGTAATTTTCCATTTACACAAAGTAATCTGATTTTGGAGAGAGCACTGCCAGCAAGCTGTTACCCCTGACAAATAACTATGAGGAGAGCCTTGAAATCCCAGCCCTAAGCCCTTCCTCTGTGTGCTGCCGGGGGTGAGATTTAAGCCATATCCCGGAGGAGACACTAGCACAAGTGTCACATCTTCCTCTCCAGAAGAGGTTATACCTTGTTGCCTGGTAATGTTCCTCATGATAATTTGTCAGCAATTACTTTCAGGGATTGGTCTTCTCTTGTAAATGGTCTATCAGTTGCAGATTTGTCATTCAGTTTCTGGGCCGAAGTATCCTGTGTGTCTGCGTGTTCCCTGCTTCAGGTGGAATAAACTAGGGGGTGTTTTCTGCTGGATCAATCTACCTGTGCAGCTCATACCTGTGGTCATCCACAAATGCAGCAGATTAGTGCTAATTGCTGCAGGAGTGACATTGCCACCTGGTGCTTAACCATCATTTACTAGAATGGTTTTGGGTGCAAACTGGTGCTTTCATTCCCAATGGAGCTGCTTCTGTAGCTCTTATGCTTCTTTTCTTTCCATTTCCCATGTGTGTCATCAGTAATTCAGCTTGTACCCCAGACAGTGAGATTTAAAGTAGGTGGCAGGTATCTTGGTGTTGAGAAGGGAAATAAGGGTGGTTTTTCCACTCTCCCTGCAGTAAATAAACTGTAGCTCTGTCCATGTTCTTCATCATTCGCAATGTACGTCCAGTTACTGCCCATTTGTGCATTTTTGGACTGTGGAGGTGCAGCTACAACACCACCAAAAGCCTTAGCATCACCTAGGACGGGTTTGGACTCTGAGCCAGACTGTATCTGGATCCTGGACCAGCAGATGGGCTCAGAGTAGTGAAGTTGCCGTTCCCTAGGATTATTTTTTACCAGCTTTAAAATCTGATTCACATGTCTGAGCTCTGCTGTCCTCCTAACCCTCTTCCCCATCCAAATGAGAATAAAAACTTTTTAAAAAAGAAAGTAAGAGCTCTCCTGGCTCTACTTTTACATCTCCATTAACTCAAACCAGGCATGTTATGCTTGGAGAAAAGAGAAAGGGATGTCCAGCTGGAACTGGATTGAATGTCATTGATTTTTAGAGGAAGCCATTAAAGAAATAATTTCAGTGTTTCTTTTATTGTTCTTCCGAGAATGAAACATGAAGAAAGATGTCCCCTCAGTGCTGGATAGCTTCTCACCAAGGAGGAGAGCTGATGTTTACTGTTCATCTCACTGAATACTGTGCTGTAGGTACAGCACTTCAAAATGTTCTCTCCAGATGTTTTCAGAGTAAAAAGAAATAGCTTTTGTCAAAGAAAATTGCTGAAAACTGATATTTTGTTTTGAAAAAAATACAGCATTTGAGACAGGTTTGAGGAATGTGAAATACTCAGTGGAAAGTAAAATCCTTTTAAATTTTTCTCTCCTTCCTTCTCATCTGTTTCCAACCCAACCCTTCAATATCTCCCACGCATAGCCGTGGCACAGGCAGTCTGGATTTGTTCAAGGGAATTTCTTGCTTCTGGTTTGCCAGTAACACTGAACTGAAGAGTGTCTGGCTCAAAAGGAACAAGCCTGATACATTTTAGCTTGCCTTAAAAAATGGATGATTGTTTTAAGTTGGATTATTTCAAAAAGGTTGAAGCTACTGAAATAATTTCAGGAAGTAGTACTTAGTGGTGGAAAGATCATAACTTATGTGTCTTGGTTTTTTATCACCTGTAAGTTTTTAATATATTACCGTTTATCTCTGGATTAGTTGAAAAGTTCATTGCCATGTCTTTTCTCTCCAAATTAACATAAATTAATTACTCTTCCGGGAAATGACTGTAGAGGGAATAGAAATGCCTTTTGGTAACTGATCAGTCTTGGACAAAACCCCTAAAGTGAGTGTAGCTTTAAATGCAGAGCGAAGAGACAAAGCAGCTCCCAGTATTAGATGCCAAACAATAAAGCCTTTAACATGTCTTCAGGATTTTGAGGGGACTGTACTGCTGACCTCTCATTCCTGCATATTTTCCGCCAGCAGTGTGGCAGCCTTTTCCTTCTCTCTGCTCTTACAAACCCATCCACTCAAAGGGCAACATGAGGACCAAAGTGAAAACAGGCTTTTCAAGGGAGGGTGGAAAAAGCTCTGAGCTGGTGGCAGCCCCTGGGGTAAAAATGATCCAAGGCATTTAAGGCTGTGGATTGGTCTTCTGCCCTGGTGTGACTGGGTTGGCTAGAAATATCATCGCCACTTACTGGGACTAATATCTACTTCTGACCCAACACGGAGGTTTGGCTGGTATCCCGTGGGGCAGCTCCAGCACAGCAGCAGTAGTAAACATGTAGGAGGTAGGAATGGCTTTATCTGGCCACTGTTTGCAAAATAAATGCTTATTCACAGCCTAAATCCAACTGCAAGTCTTCAGCTGTTACTAGCTCCTGAGGAGTGTTCAGGGTTGCAAGGAAGTTTAGGTAACATGGTTCCCAAGTCCTAGTTGTACTGGGGGACCTCATGATGAGGGTGATTGCACAGTGGTTCCTTTCCACCACTGTGGATAGTAGTGGTTGCACACACAGAGAGCTGCCACTGTGCTGTCATCTGTGTCCTGTTGATGGCATAATTCATGGTATGAAGAGCTGACTGTAGGCAGTATGGATCTCTGGCAAATGTCCCTGCTCTGGAGCCAGAAGGCTTAGGCAGAGGAAAGGAGCCTTCATCTGACAGTCATGATGATTTGGTATGAGCCTGAGATACACAAGCCTTACCCCAGCAGGTGGAGGAAGAGGGAAGAGGCAGCAGCATTTAGAAGTGACTACTGGGGACATAAGCACAGTCCTTGAGTAGTGGCACATGTGCAGAGGACCTGCTGGCTGCTGGTGTGAAGGGCGTTACCAATAGGTAATGGTGGGATGGCTGATTTCATGTATTAACAAAAAGGAGACCTGACTAGTAAAGCGGTAATTACCTTTAGATCTTATAAGTGGAATTACTGAGTTATCTGCTAGAGTATATAAAGAAGTGAGAATATTTTTAGCCTGTCAAGTGAGTTCTTTGCAGTCCCCTGGTGCCCTACTCTTGGTGAAGAGCACTTAGGCAGCACTGGTGGCCTGTAGCTTTTAAGAAATTGCTGTGATCATCTTTAAAACTGGCAGCTTTATTAAAAAGGGAGGTGGGGGATGCTATTATCTTAACATAACTGAGTTAAGAGAGAATACACGTTTCAGAAGGGCCTCATTGCACTGTGAGGCTCACAGGCTTGATAGCTTCAGGTACAGCCAACAGGCAGAGATGCTGAGAAATTTATCTGGGTCATTTTGAGCTGAATGTGCTGCTGTTCTCTGATCTGGGCAGTGGGGCTGTGCTGGGCTCCTGCAATGCTGCCATGGGTGCTGTCTAGCTACCCCCATGTAGTAAAAGCAGGACAAGGAGCCTTTGTCAAATAGTCAGAGGATGCTACAACGCAGAAGCTGATTGAGCTGGGCCAGTGCTTTTGCCCCATGTTTACTGTTGTGCTGATGAGTGAGAAAGGGAGAGGAAATTGAAATTGTCAGGTGAAATAGATTTGTGCTTTTTTACAAAAATCTCAAAGGTCCAGGATACCCCATTCATGTTTACTGTATATCCAAAGCATGTTTTAAAAGAGCCATCCCAGACTAAGCAGCTCAGCATCATGTTCAAGCAGGATTTTGTAGCACCCATGCCAGCTTATCCTGTTGCATTTGGAGAGCAGAGCTTTTGGGTCTGTGTCAGCACAAGCAACCCATCATCAGCCCTTCTTAACAAATACCAGTTAATATTATTTATGAGAGCAAAATGGTGGTCATATTGGAACCCTGTCCTGAGTTTGTGTGATTTGAAGCTGTGTTTTTTTATTTATGTGACAAACATTATCTTTTGCGCTCCTACTGAAAACTTTGTTTTGCATATTTTTTTCCCCAGCCAAGAATCTGCACTTTGGAGAATGTTTTCCTGAACTCAGGTGAGGATTTTCAAAGCCAAGTGACCATAGTTCACCAGGGCCATCCAAGCATTCCCAGTCTTATCAGTGCCTTGATGACAGTGTGGTACAGATGGAATGGGAACTTGGGTGCTTCCCTCTGTCATAGCAGGGTGATGGAGTTGAGACCTTTCCATTTCAAAGGCCTGTTTGCCAGCAAAGTACATAGATGTTTGCAGTGGGGGTGTGCACTCCTCAAGCACTTGCAGTAAGCCCATTAAAGTAAAAAAAAGAGGAGGTAAAAATCGCTCAGCTAGATTCATTTCCATATTTGCAGAGATTTCCATGGGAATCCCTTTTGCAGCTCTCAGCCAACTTGTGTCGTGAATTAGCTGAGCCCTTTGCCTGCCCCCAGCCTGCACAGCAATGGTGTGCTGTCTCTTTCTTTTTTATAGCGGACATTTCAAAAGGCAGTATCTTTATTCCAGCCTCTGCAGAGCTGGGAGGGAGTGCAGACCTCAAAACACCTGCTTCCCACACCGGCAGTGCTGAATGGGCAAGGAGCACGCAGCCGCTGAGCCTTTGTTTTGGGGCTTGCTTTTAAATACAGGGAGTAGTCGGAGTTGGCCCTTAAATGAATGAATTTGGTTGGAAGATAAGTCTGGACACCTGAGGTCTTGCATTCCTGGCAGGGCTGGCAAGCACCAAAGGGTTTTTGAAACAGGCATGGCTGGAAAGTTGCTATTATGCATGAGCTTTACATTCAAACACCTTTGGACAATGAAGGCACCAGAGGACACTGCTGCTCCCGATTGTCAGCAGCAGAATAAATCCATGCTTCCTGCAGTGTTTCCCTCCACCGGCCGTGGGGCCAGCATGGAGCAGGGAGCTTTGCAGAGGCACAAAAGGTCTCTCAATAGAGCAGGGGTCAAACTGCGGGTTCCTCCTTTCAAAAGCAGCTCCTGATCCCTGATGCAGAGAGCCCCACAAGACTCCCTTTCGGAAACAGAGAATGAGCGACATTGTATTGCTGGAGGGGAGAAGGGAGTAAGGGAGGAGGGGGAAATCCCAGGCCTTGCTCCTGAAAGGAACCCAGGCTGATGTTTCCAAATCTCCCTGGGGTAGAGTTTTAGGCCCCTATCTCCCAGTGGAACTGGCTCTTGCACTAAATCTCTTTACATACACAGAATCACAGAAGACCCGGGTTGGAAGGGACCCCAAGGATCATGTAACTCCAACCCCCCTGCCTAGCAGGGCCACCTAACAAACACATCTACTAGATGAGGTTGCCCAGGGCCCCGTCCAGCCTGGTCTTGAACACCTCCAAGGACCGGGCATCCACAACCTCCCTCGGCAAATCTCTTTGCCAGTCCTGGCTGTGCATTATCTTTTGGGAGGATCCTGCTAGTTGTGCAGCACTTTTGGTTCACTGTGTGTGTTGAGGGGGCACGCTGGCCCCAGAGCAGTAGGGAAGCAGTGACTCTGGTACAGAAAGGTGAGTTGGTGAACAAAGAGGTTGTCTGCAAGGTACACATGTGCTCTTTGCAGAGCTGTGGGCTCTGTTGTCCACAGCATTTCCCAGAAGGCCGCTGAGGACCAGAAGAGGTCTCTGGGATGAGTTACACTGTGGTGCCAGGAGCATGCTCACTTTTTCTTCCAGTGCTCCTGGGCTATATGTGTATTTGCTTCTGCAAAGTAGTTGGAAATTGTGCTGTCTACCCTTAAAGTTGCTGGGTTCCATGCAGAACTGATGTCTGCCTTTGAAACATGCTATATGGTGCTTTGTAAATAGACCTGTAGTCTTACAGTTGTCCTCACATTTCTATCCTGTGGTGGTTGTTGATGGCACGCTTATTTTGTACATTTGGCTTAGCAGGACATGGCACCCTGGGATGGTTAATGGAGGGTGCACGGTGGAACTTCACTGCAGTTTAGGTGATGTCTGTGAAGACTGAACACTAAGTTCACGTGTGATGTCCACACTATGCATGTTTTGGGATTTGCTTTGACTAGTTCTGGTCAAATCATGGACTTGTTAGCTGATGGGACATGCTTTTTATTTGCACCTGTGAGAAATCTCATTCTCACAGCAGGAGCCCTCTATGGGTGGGAACCAAAGTGCAGAAGTAGAAAAGATCAGGACTTTTATGTCCAAACCATACTTCTGAGCCAAATCAGATCCTCCTGAGGTTACTTTCTTGGACTCTGTATCAGCATAATTGCTAACGATAAAGTGCCAAGTCTGCCACCTTGCTCCTGTCAATGCATGCTGGTTAGAAAGTCTGGAAGAACTAATGGCACGTGCAAGCCACCTTCTCTCCTTTAGGAAAGGATGGGCACCTTGGTTGGGTGTACCAGCAGCAGCAGGAGGGAGTCAGGCATCCAACTCCCACTAAACTTCAGTATCCATTGGGCACTTTGTTCCCCTGCATGCAGTTAACATCCCAGTCCTGGGGCTTCAAGGCTTGGTAATCCTAGAGCCACTGTTGGTCAATGTATAAAATCTGCATTTTGTCTCTTTTCCTACCTTTCTTTAAGGCAAATGTTTCCCCCAGAGGTTTCTGGTCTCTGAATAGTGTAGAAATGTGGCCATGCACATAGTGCTCTTCCTACCCAAGTCCTGTGAAATCCTTGGCTGCCCTTGCCCAGGTGGGGTCTTCAATGGTCCTCAACCCCAGCTGCCACCATTTTTTCATGTGGCTGAGAAAGCTTTTGCAAATAATCTCTCTTCTGTTGTTCTATCTGCAGAAAGAATGATGCAGCCTGGTTCTAAAAACTAACCCAGGGGAGACTGAATTTGGCCATCACATTTCCCATCTGTTAAGTACATCCACACAATGATATTTCAGTAAGTGTCTTGAAACAATGATTTCCTTTCTGTTATTGTTTTAAGTCCTTTGGATTCCTTGTGCAGATTAAGGAGTTTCCCTGCAGAGCTGAAACACAGCGGCAGAGCTTCTGGGGTAAATCAGATCCCATCTCTCTGCAGAGCACCAGCAGTGGAAGAATAGCTCTGTGCTGGCATCACACATTCACTTTGCAGCCAGGAGTCTGGGGAAGGAAAAGATCCAACTTGTCCAGATTGCATGGGTGCAGCTGCCACATATTTAAGGGGTGGAAGAAGTGAAGGGGAGACCCACCAGAAACTCACTGTAAAGTGCTATTTTTCTACAGCTTTTCTGTGCGATAAACTCCTCTGCTTTCTGCTGTGCAGATAACAGCATGTGGGGAATTTCGGAGCCAGTAACACTTTTTACTGGAATTCAGGATGCCTCTGTAATGAGGAAAGGAACGTTCTTGAGCATGAAGTTATCAAACAACTTGACAAATTCAGATGTGCTAAATCACACGGTGTAAACATCTGTCTGGCCTGATTTTATGTGCCTACAGTGAGGGTGGCTTATCCACTTCTTGGCAAGATGTGATCTCTGTCCTCTAGTGCTATTTTTAGCTTTTATCTATTTGGAGGAGGCAGATTATCTCATGGAATAGAATTGTAAAATAGTTTGATTTGGAAGGGATTTTTAAGGGCCATCTAGTCCAGCCCCTCTGCGATAAAGGACCTGTTGATGTGGTTCCAGAGGAGGGACACGAGGATGATCAGGGGGCTGGAGCACCTCTCCTATGAGGACAGGCTTGGTGAGCTGGGGCTGTTCAGCCTGGAGAAGAGAAGGCTCCAGGGAGGCCTCATAGGAGCCTCTCAGTACCTGAAGGGTCTACAGGAAAGCTAGGGGGGCTGTTTGTAAGCCAATGTGGTAATAGGATGAGGGGCATGGTTTTAAACTAGAGCAGGGCAGGTTTGGATTAGATGTTAGGAAGTTCTTCACTATGAAGATGAGATACTGGAAAAGGTTGCCCAGAGAGGTGGTGAAAGCCCCGTCGCTGGAGACATTCAAGGCCAGGCCTGATGAGGTTCTGAGCAACCTGATCAAGTGCAGGATGTCCCTGCTCACTGCAGGGGGCTTGGACTAGATGGTCTTTGAAGGTCCCTTCAAACTCAGTGCATTCTGTGATTCTATGTCACTTTCTTGGAGGAACAACCCATAATTCCTTAGAGGTATTTCACTGCTGTTTGCCTCTTGGCTCCTCTTACCTCAGCATCCACTTACTCATCTCTGTACGACTTTAAGTGTGCTTCAGTGGAGCTATCATACCTCAGACCTCTAGCCTCAGTTGCCTTTAATTCCCCTTAGCACTAGTTTGGAGAGAAGGATGGTTAAAATACTGCTGATACTAAAGCTTTTGAAGTGCACTGTGATGTGAATGCACCAAGAATGATTCCCTATGAACTGGAGACATTGGACCTGGGACTGTTAATCCTCAGCTACATTAGTGACTTGCTTTATAATATTCCTTCACTTCTCTTTTTCCTATTTTCCTTTTGTCCTTGTGGACAAAGCTCTTCTGGGGCAAGACTAACTAGACTAACTAGTGCTGGGTTTTCCTGGCCCTTGCCTTGCTTTGTAGGAGAGGAGAAGCATGTCTGTGAGCAGTTAGAAAACTGCTGCATTCAAGCCTAGTACCATTGAGGCTGCTCACATGTTTTAAATTAAGTGCGTCCTTAAATATTTTCCGGAATCAGAGCTGGGTTAGTTTAGCTGTATACACTAAGAAATGTATATACATTTGGGACCAGAGGGGAACCTGGCTGTTTTGAATCCATTAAATGTAAAAGAACAAGATTGTGTGTTGGCTTAAGAGTTGGAAACCAATTTAGAGTTCAGTATTCCCTGTTGCTGAAAGGAACCCAGCACAGCGGCTGCACGGTAGCATGGGAGCGATGGAACTTCTAGGGAAAATGCAGCCATCTCCTTTATCCAGGCAGGTCTGGGCACAAAACAATGGCTGGTGCAAACATCTGCTTCCTTTACATTTTGTTGCTCTGCAAAGTCGTGCTGCTTAGGAATGTGATCCCACCTGTGGGAGCTGCACTTCCATGGCTTCTGTTTTCCCCAGCATGGAACAGCATCATGGAAATAGATCTATAGTTGATACAAAAGGAAAACATAAGGACAGCTTTTCCAAAATTTGCCCATGCCAGGATTTACCTACATCTTTTCCCACTGAGGACTTTCTGAAAGGAAACATTATTTGGGGAAAAACCTTTAGCTGATCCTTTTGTTTGGCATCAAAGTCAGCTTCAAGGAGACTTTTTTTAATAGCAGCAAGCTGCGTTAGCCATCTTCAACCATGTCTTCCCTTTTGCTTTGAATAGAAATCCTATAGCAAGGGTACATTAGTTTTTGTCTTGGCAATAAATTGGGCCTTAAGCTGCCAGTAGTGAAACTTGACCATTTACTTGGGAGAGAAAGTCAGAATAAGCACTAATGAAGAAAAGAAGCAAATCCAGAATTTCAGGTCCAGGTTCCCTGTTCTCTATGAACAGGCATATACTGCTTGGACCAGTTTTGGTGATGGCATAGAAATATACTTATTGTTGCTTGAGAAGATATAAATCCATCTGGCAGTGATCACTTTTCTCTTACCTGTTTCTCCACTGCAGTGAAATGACTCAGCATTCACCTCTGGCTCCTAAGGCAATGCTTATGTCCTTGTTTTGGCTTTTGTAGCAGCAGAGCATGTAGTGGCTTTCTTTTTCTTAAGAAAGAAAAAAAAATGGAGAGAAGAAGAAAAGGTGTAAAAGGTGTTAATTCACTCCAGGAAGGATCTCCAACAACCCTGAATGGAGTAAAAAAATGCTGTTTGACTCTCCAGCCAAAAGAGAGAGCTTGTTCAGTTGACTGAGCTAATGCCCAATTCATGGATTAATTCTGTGCAATCTCTTTGGTGCCTGTGGTCAACATCCAGAGGCTAGGGAGACACTTTGAGACATGAGGAAAATGGGTGGCTCCCCTGGGATTTGCTCTGTTGCATGAGCTGTTCATGGCCCTCAGTCACATATCACAGTGCTTTTGGTTTTTTGGCTGGTTCTTAAAGGATGTCTCAGGCTGAGCAGACACAGAGTCTGTGGTTTATTCTTCTTCCTGAGTTCAAGTCCTGTAAAGTGGATGTGCAGGAAAGAAATGAGCCTTAGAAAACTTTTAGTTCACAACTGATGTTGGGTCTTGTATCTGTCCGTTCATCCCAGTGGCTGTCATCACGAAGCTGCCACAACCCACTATTTATCTTGTTCCTTTTGTTTCTTCCTCAGTCTATTTCACCCCTCCTCCCTCTCAGTATAGTCTGCCTTGCTGATGGAAGCTTTCTTCTCTCCCCCTCACTCTCTTCTTGTTCTCTGTACTTCTTTTTTTATGCCTGTACATTTGTTTGCCACCTGTGTTCAACCAGGCTTGTGGCAAGAGCAGCTCATTCCTTTCAAACCTCCTGGGATGTTCTTGTCATCTGCAGGAGAGAAACCATCAATGACCTTGGGACAAAATGACCTTTAGTCCTGTGATTAGAGCACAGCAAAATTACTTAAAGGTGTATTTGAAAAACAAACAAACAAAAAAAACCAAAACCCAAGCTCAACTTTCTTTGGAGTTTCATTTCACCAGGGTGGAGGTCAGCAAAGCTGGACACTGAGTTCCCAAAGAGCCAGTCTTGGTGCATCACAGCCCAGCTGGAGGCTATGGATAGATTCTGGGCATAGTGCTACTGGTTTAGCAATATCACTGAGCCTGTTTGAGACTTCAGGAGGAATTTTGGCACTGGGTCATGTATTCTTGGCAGAGAGTATTGGAGTAAATGGTCTCCTGAGGTGCCTCTCTGCCCTTCATTTCAAATGGGCCGCTTTGTTGGCCTCCATTACACCTGCAAAATGTCTCACCTGACAGCTTGACAAAATCCGAGAGGGACTGGGAGCATTTCTGCCTGAGGTCTGTATGTACCCAGTTGGAACTTGTACAAGAAGAGTCCCATGGTGTGCATGTAAGAATTAACCTTCTCACTCATTTCCCAGCATCCTCACCTCCCTACTTAGTGTTTCCAATGATATCTTTGCATCTGCTCATACAATATCAGGAGTGGGTTTTGGAGATGATCAAGCTTTGCTGCTTCTACATCAGTTTTAGTTTTTCCCATGGCACCCTGAATTTGGTTAAAACTGAAGTTCCAGAAGCACAAAACTATGACAGAAGGCTGTTGAGGCATGTACAAACTAGCAAGCAAAACAGACTACGTCTTACTGAGAGGGGCAAAGGTTTCCCATGTCTTAGAAGTATCCTTCACTTATTTAAGGCCTTGGATGCAAACTCAAAAACACAACTTTCCTAACTCATGCTTCTTGGCTGTTCTACTTGGGAAGAGAAAAAGGCTTTATGTGCCTTGCAGTAGCTTAACTGTAAATGTATGAGATGAGGAATGTAACTGCTTAATAGTTACAGTAGTGTATTTAAGATTAAGCTTTGAATTTTTCTAGATATTTAAATATCTAAGGTTTTACCCTGAACCTGCTTAATTTGTAGGAAGGTTTGCAAACAAGGCAATAAACAATTCCAGTGTGGTATTTGTTTTTACTGTATGTTTCCTGTTAAATGCATGTGGTGGTATTGCCATCATATGGGTGTTAGAAGAAAACATCCATAATGTCACGTTATGAGTATTATTGTGATTCTTGGGGATTTTTGACTGTTGGTCTCTGGAGGAGAAGAAGGTATGAAAAAACCTTTCTAGCCATCTCCTTTTGTCCAAACTCTGAAATCCAACCTGTTCCTTACCACTGAAACAAAGGAGAGCAAAATTGGGGGTGGACTGTGCCGTGGTAACAACACAAAAGGTATGATTGTGTTTGTGTACAAGAGCCCATGGCCAAGTATCTTGAAATATTGCCTGAGGCAGTACTCTGGGTGCTCCACTGCATTTTGCTGGGCATATGGCTTCTTGGTAAGATTCAAGAGCAGGCAAAGAAATGTTGTGAAGTGGTGTGACAGCTGTAATTGTCATAGAGAGAAGGAAACCTTTGAGGAAGCTACTACTGCTTGTGTGGTCTCCTTAATTCCTTAATTCTCCTTTCTCTGTGTGTATGGGGGTACAAAGCTCCACATATAAATCAGTTCGAACTCCAGGGGTCAACTTAAAGATGATCTTGTGATGAGCCAGGTTGTGTTGAGAAGCAGGAAGAGTTTATTCAGAAGTTGTCAGCACAGGAGAAAGTAATCCTGCAGCTTTATTAATGATGGTGGCTTGTTGTTCTGTGCCTAGTTTTCCTTCTTGAAGAAAAAGCTTTCTCTGCTTCCACAAAAGAAAATTAAAATCACTCCAAATATGCCATTATAGCTAAAAACTGGAGAGAGGACTTACAAGGTTGGGGCAAAAGCACTAAGCCCTGAACCTTCCTGTGTCCTCCTGAGTGCTTCTCTAAAGTTGTGTGAAATGTTGTGCATTTTTGTCCACAATCTAGTCATTTCCCTTCTCCTTTCTGGAATTAATCTTCTCACAATGCACTGCACTTTCTGCAGCAGGACTTAGGTCCCTACAATCCTGCACTTCACTGATAATTGCTGTGATTTTCAAGCTAGATGAGCTCTTGATTACATTAAAAGGGATGGCTGTACTCAACTAGATGTTAGCTATTTTGCTTCGAAGGGTAATTAGCCATAGATTTAAACAGAAGGAAATAATTGATGTACACATGGAGTGGAAGCACTTCTCTGCCATTAACTGGCCCAAAACCTCATACTTTTTGTTCATTCTCTCTGAACTTGGAGCAATTCTTCTGATAACAAGGTAAAAGGAGTAGGCTTTTTGACATAAGATTTTTCTTTGTCTTACTGGAAGCTATTTTCTCATTTTTTGAATTGTAGGTAAGAGAAAATTACTTGGATTTATCACACTCAAAAGGAAAACAAATGTATTTTCCTGAAGCGTTAAAACCTATTGCTGACATGGTGGATTTGACAGTGGTATAATATGGCAAATGTGCACTGAGATACACTTGCACCTATATTCTTTGACAGAAACCTGTAGTTTGGAAAGGTTCTGATTCAGAATGTCTATCTGCACACTGGTGTCATCAGCCAAGAGCACAAGTGGGTGTTTTGTTTTCTCTTCTAAAGTCCTTTTCCTCTGCTGACCTTGCTGTTCAGGTCCTCTGTCTGCACTTCCTCTAAGTAACCTGGTGTAGTTAATTGTGAGATGATGTCATTTTAAGGAGGAGCATCACCTGGCTGTCATTTTTGATCTCATCTGCTTCCCTTGGGTCATCCCTGAAGTTCTCTCCTCCCCAAACAACAACATGACACACGTTGTTACCATTTGTCCTCTGGGGAAGTGGACTTCATTATCTTTCCAGTTCTGTGTCCACCTTTTCACCTAGCTTTCCATGGGGAGTTCTTGAGAGAAACACCCTCCAGACAGACACTGTTGTGTTGGTTGGAGAATGCAGTGCTAGAGCAAAATTTGTCAGGGATATAGGAGACAGGAGATCTGAGCTAAAGGTCACTGAAGGAAAGACAGGACCCAATCCAGGACTCCCACATTCTGTGCAAAAGCCTGAACAACTGCCTGCTGAAGAATAGAAAACTCTTTTGTTTGCTGCTTCAGCTTGTCAGATTTTGACTCAAATCCACAGACTTCTGGCTGACCTACAGTGTATCTATGTATTAGTTTTAAGAGTGAGCTGTTGGGTGAAAATATTGTCTATGAGTAGATAGAAGTCATAACGTCAATTCCTACCAAGCTCTCAATCTGACAAGAGTTACATCTTGCTACTGTACATAGGAATTCCCATTGCTACACACACAAACGCTGCTGTGCTACTTAAAATCTCTTTCATGTCTCTTACTGGGATAGGAAAATGCCTTCTTGGAAACCTGTGCTGTCAGCTAAGCTGACAAAGGTTTTATTTAACATGAGACAGAACTAATATCCTTTAAAGAAAGCTGCCATGCCATTAATTGTCACTCTGGTTTGTGTCAGATGCTTGCAAGAAGCGTGCCTGGTTCCCCCACAAACACAAGAGCATCTTTCACTCTTAATGAATAATGTGCTCCAGATGTTCCACCCTGTGAGAATTTCTTGCACACGCTGCAATGCCAAGAGAAAAATAAAGCAGTTCAACTTATTTAACCCAGATCTCAGACTGTCTGTCTGCATCATCTAACTCCATCAAGCTGATGGAGCACATGGAATAGATGGAAAACATGTGGTTCCTATAGACTCCTGCATTTTATATTGGTTAACAAATGTAGCATTAGTTTACCCAAAGCTGCAGCAGGCATGAGCTTAAACCTGGTATATTCATGTCAGGTTCTCTGTATCTTCCCTATATGGTACCATCAATACTCCAGCTTTGCTACTCAGGCCTGGAGCCCTTGGGAAAACTTTGCCAGTCATTTTCCTCCTGTTTCTGTTCATGGTATCAGTTTGAAGGCTCTGTTACTTACCTTCTATAGGCAAGACATAGACATAGTGCATAAGCTGCTTTTAAAAATTTAAATGGACTGCAGTCCTTTCCTGACAGAGTATTTTGTGAATGGCATTGGAACTTCTTGCATTCTTGGCTGTAGCTCAAATACTCATCCTAGTGTTTCCAGCAAAGGCTGGCAGCTTATAGGACAGTCTAAAAGAAGTCCACTCAGGATGGGTTCCAGGCTTTCCAGCATAGACTGTCTTGCTAATTGAAATGCCAGCATCACTGACTGGTGATGGGTGCCACACAAGTGGACCATGGCAGAGGAGGGTGGGAAAACCACTGCTGATGCCCTACAGAGCCCTATTTTTTCCAGTCAGCCATGCTGAAAGATGTGAGATCTCTATATTAAGAGCTCTCATTCTGCTTAGAAGTTTCTGTGGCTGTTTTCAATGGGGAAACAGCACAGTTCTCTCCTCGTTCAGACACTGGGACATGATACACAGATGCAGTGTAGGGACAAACTGCCCAGATAAGCCCACTCATGTTTTGTGGGAAGTTCACTTGTCTTTGCCCTTGCAGAAAATAGGAATTCCTGACAGTTCAGACATTTGAAAGGCAGTTGTTACAAGGGTGAATATATCCTGTTGCTACAAGGATGAAGGCATTGCCCACATACACACTGCAGTTTTGAATGGGAGTGGAGAGTCATAAGATTGGGCAAGTAGCTTAAAAATCCCTAATTGGTTTTCCAGACGTAGTCCTCTCTGTGCTCAAAATGAATTTTTTAAAAGTTACCTAGTGTGTGAACTGGTTATTTTGGGGAAGCCAGTCTTGCCTGTCAAGTATAAGACCCCAGACTTGTATGAGTAGGAGAAACCAATATCACAATCGGTAGGAATTGACTGTGTCAAGTTTGTATCTTGCCTTGAAGCCAAGCAGTGGAGCAGGTACTCTGATGTGTAGGTGGTACATCTTGGGGGCTGTATTCTGCACTGACAGCAGGCCTTCATTGGGAGTACAAAAGGCAGAGCTTCAGTGCCAGAGAGACAATAAAAGTTTTTCTTTAGTGGCCACACTAAAGTTTGGAGAAGTCATTCTTACTGAAGACTGGAGCTCTGTCTGAAAATAGCAGGTGTACAACTGACCTATTTTCCACTGGCCTCACATAAGGCCCTGAAATTCCCTGGTCCATCCTGGACTGCGCTATAGGTTACATCATGCTGATTTCATGTCAGTGCTGAGACTCTGCTTTTACAATGCCAAGCTCCTTGGAGGTGACAGGGACATGTATTGCTAGCACACTTCTAGAACTTCCTTGCTAGATTCCTTAAAGATTATTCAAACAGCACAATCTAAGCTTCAGAGCAGAACAGAGAAGAGGCCACCAAAGCAATTTCACCCTCTCACCTGAGAAAGAAAACTGAGGAGAATGGTGTCTGGCTACCCATGTGTGTGCCTCTGTCAGTAATGCATCCATGCACAAGTGAATCTTTTGGCATATCCACTTCTGCACCATGGCTTTCTGAGCTTTATTGAGGCTGGAGGACACTGACATACTCAAAGCCCTTTCAGAAACTTCTTACTTCCTTTTAGCTGTGTGAAAGATGCAGAACCAAAGCAGCATGCAGGAACAATTATTAAACGTTGTTAATTAGGATGTGTGAAGATGGTCCCTCTCCCCTTTTCCTTTGAAGCAAGAAAACCCAGAGGGAGCTTTTATTAAAGTCAACAAAGAAATCTCAAAGGAAAAAAATCTCTTCTTTAATGTGGTCACACACATCATCTTCTGCCTAGTGTGACCCAACATGTGAATGTAATTACTGGCTGTGTCAGATCGGGGCACAGGCACACTGTGCCCTATGCCTCGGTGGGGAGAGAAGAGGGGCAGAGTCTGCACAGCTTGGTCTGACACATGGCTCTTTGGATCCCCATGCTGCAGATGCCAAAAATGCAGCATCTGGAGCTTGCTTTTGATGGATCGCATATTTATTGTTCACTACCTTTGATTTAAGATGTTCCCTCTCCAAAGCAACATTTGATAAAAGCAAGCTTTAGTGCCTCAGGTAGCAGCTAGATTTTCCTGCTGGAGGGGTGGATGTTGCAACTTCTTTACTCACCAGATAAATTTTGTTTGTGTGTTTAAAAACAAACCAAAGTCTCACAGCAACTTGATTATGGCCAACAATAGGTTTTAGGAAAGCCCATCAGAAATACCAAAGATCCCACTGGGAATTGGGGTACAAAACCACATAATTCAAATTGATTGCGTGACAAGCAGTCATAGGATTATTTCCCTCTCAAATTCCTGAATGGTACCTATTTGTGGGCATAAATATTTTGTCCTCTTTAATGCCAAATGATAAAGACAGGATTTGAGAAATGCTGCTTTGGGATTTTTTTATTTCTTCCTAAACCTACCCTTATAGGGAAAAGTGAGGTCTAGTGAGCTCTAATCCATAGAAACAAATACATTAGGATCTTATGCTGAAGCAGTGTTTTCTGTTGGATGCAGGTGGTGAAAATGGGTTGTGATGTGATGCACTGTTCTCTTATTGTATGAAAATATGGGAACTCTGAGCTGCTCTGTAAGCAAACACTTGATGTGCTTTACCTTCTCAGGGATGCTATGGTAATCATGGAGAAAAAACAGAGCAGGTCCATTATAAAATGTGTAGACTCTATACCTGCACATTCTCATTGTGAACATCTCTAGTTGATGCAATCAGAAATGTTTTGTCCAAACAACAATAGTGCAAAGTATACTGTCATAACCTTGCTCTGTGCCTCTTCTTTGATTTGGTTTTACTGAGTTTTTTCTAGAGTACTTTCAAAAGTACCAGGATTTCCCCCCAATCCATTGTTAGTTTAGAAATGGGGCAGCATCCTCATTGGACTTTTTTGTAGCTGCTACTACCAACCACATCCCTCTCTGTGTCCTAGAGCTAAACCATGACATGAGCTTGAAGTTTTCCAACCAAAAATTTCACTCCCTTTCTTTTCTTTAAAAAAAAAAAGACATATGAGACATATGAAAGCAAAACAATTTCCAAAGAGCTGCTTTCTTCTGACACCCAGATTGCTTGGCACAGTCATCTAATCTTCTGCCCTGACTGCTGGCTGGCTGGCCACATCTGAAAGGAAGGGGATAAGGCAGCAGTCAGAGCCTGTATCTGTGAGCGATGTTGGTGGCGAGGAGACTTTGGCAGTGGGTTCCTCTCTCACAGCCGCTTTTTTCCCCAGCTGCAGGCTCCAATTGTTGGGCGATGGCACATGAGCCTCCCCCTGAGCCTGGTGGAGCCCCGCAGGAGCCGACTCCGCGCTGTGAGCAGACAATGCAATTAGCTGCGTTTCACAATGTGCTGCTTTGGGTGACCTTTCCAGGGAAAATAATTAGAGGGAGACCATGTCTGCTGTTGATAATTGGCTTCATTAGCTCTGAGGTTAATTTCAGGGATGTGCCGAGGAAGCAATAGAGGAGGCTCAGGGGAGGCTGTCCGGGTAATTACTTGTGAAATAAAAAAAGTCCATCAGCTTTGTCCTTAGTGCTGATTTGAAGGGGGTCCCATAGAGCAGCCCAGACCAATGAGTGGGGTGGACCCTTCTCTTGCCATCACAGTGATAGAGGAGTCAGACAGCATCTCGGAGAAAGGTTTCCAGTCCCTGGGTACAGACTTGCTTGACCATTAGAGGATTTCAAACCCCAGCTTGGGATTTTCAAAAACCCACTTGGTGTCCCAGGCTGCAAGCTACAGGACAGGGCTGGCCTTGGCATCATATCCTGTTTCTCAGAGCTTGGGGGTTGCAAAGGGGCCATCTCTTCTGGGGATCTGTTCTTACTGGTGGCTCTGAGGGCTCTGAGGACAGGAGCAGGTGGGGAAGCACCCTGGACAACAGAGCCACAAGCCCTCTCCATACTGCATCTGTCAATTGTCAGAAAAAGTGTCACTTTGTGTCTGTTATCAGGGCTATCTTCACAATGCCCTAGAGCTTCTCTGTGAAGCCATGTTCCTCTCTACAAGGGTAATTAAAGACTAAACCTTGCATATCCCACTGGGAAAGCAATGTTTCTTCATTGCAAACTCTCTACCTTCTTGGAGTTTCTTTTCTTTTGTCCATCTACTTTGGTAATTAAGTTCTTGTCCCACCAACAGCCTTGTTGATTGCAGCTGTGCCATCTCCAGATTGGGAGTAGTGGGAGCATGGGATATTAAGACAGAAGAGTGAGTGCTTTTCAAAATGGATTGGGATGAAACCATCCTCTCAACCTGTTTGGTATTGGTATGCACCCACCAGGCTTGGACGGACTGGTGGGTGCAGACCTGTTTCAGACCCACTCTGGAAACGGACAGCTAAATAAAACTCCTCCTCATCCAATCACCTGTCATTGCAATAAGCAAACTGTGGGTTCTTTTTTTTTAGCTTTGTGTAAACTTTCAAAGCTTTTGCTTCCATTTGTAACTGAATTTGTCCAGGCTTTGGCTCCTTCTTGCCAGTGCTAAGCTGACACCTAAATACCCATCATTGGATTGTACCTGGCACCTGAAGTGTCAGCTGTCACTTGTGCGTGCAGTTTGGGGGGGTTTGCTGACAGCATGATTGAGGAGAGGTGCAGCCTCAGTCTGTTTCCTCACTGCTGCCTGTGATTGTCCTGTCTTTTTTTACTGTCTTGTGGGACATGAGGGGAGCAGGCAGAGCAGGAACCAACCCATGTAATCCCCCACCCTTAACACTGCACGTGGGCCATAGTCAGGGCACTTGAGGTACATTTCATTTGTGTGGCATATCTTTGTGCTATGAACTAAAGAAATGAGAATGTTAGGCATCAGGGTTTCTATTTTTTTTTAATTGGGAGCAACATCAGATAGTAGCAAGAGGTCCTAGGTATTCCAGGCAGGAGTGTCAAGCTTAAAGAAAGTGGCACGGAAGCACTTGGGAATGCATTCCCACAGGGAGCATTTGTGCAGGAAAGAGCTGACCAGGTCAAAGGAAAAACATATAAACAACCCAGAGAGAGAATCTTCCTTTTGGCTGCTGGTTTGTTTATCTCTTGCAGGAAAGAGCTAAGCAAGTGCTGTGTATCCCCAGCAAGCTGCCACACAAAGTCCCCATCCTTATAAATGATAATGCAGGGAGAGGACTCCCAGAAGTCACGTCTGTATTTCCTGTTCTGATTTTGGCATAAGAAAATGCTGTGGGTTCTACCGTAGAAAAATGATCAAAGGATTTTTTTTTGTTTTGCTTGGTTTCCCTTTCCTTGAGTGTGTGATTCCTTGGGAAAACTACAGTGTGGTGTGGGTTGTGGAAGGGTGAGAAGTATGAGGGAAAGACGCTTCTCTCTTGGCCTGAGCAAACTGATGCTCAAGCATGGCTGGACTTGGAGAGGCTTTGTGGCTGAGGATTCAAAAATCCATCATCTAAGAAAGACCAGAGCTTTTAAGGGAGCCAAGAGGACCTGGATGTAGATGTTCCAGATCATCACACTGGTTGTTGGATATTTTTATGCTCTTGAGGTTTTAAGAAAATCCAACTTGGGATTTCCTGATTTAGTTTGTGCTGGTTTTTCCCATAATCTCAAGAGCTCAGATAGACTCTCAGCACTCTGCTCCTCTGCAGCTGGTCTCTTCCAGCAGGAAATATATCCACTGGATGAAGGAGAATATATTGCACCTTGATGATAGAAACATACTTTAAAAATATATTGGATCACCTCCAGTCTTCAAATTTCTTGTTTATGTTTGCAGTCCAAACCTGGTGATTGCAGCTCAGCCAGTGTACGTGATATACTTCTCTGGACCCTTTGATATGTGTTTTACATGAGAATGCAAGTTCAGTTTAATACTTGATAGGATGTTCTTCCTGTTGTGAAAAGCATCATTGAAACACAGCGTGCTTGACAGCAGCAAAGTCCTGCAATATTTAAGTGAAAGGCCTGTGCTCAGTCTCCACTTGTAAATTCCATTTAGCTCTATGGAAGATGAAGCCGCTACAGTGGTTTCCACGAGCAATGTGTCCACAGTAGTCTAGTCATAGCTTATACCTCCACAATAGGTATTCATAACAGGTCTCAAAGCTGTAAAAAAAGTTACTGCTTTCTATTCTACACTCAAACATCTTTTTTCCTTCTAAAGGCCTCACAGTGAGACATGCTCAACTGTCCACAGACTGATCCTGGGTTTTGCAACTGTGTTCCTGGTAAACATTTTCTCATCAGTCATGATGATTTCCACCCCAAAGGGTTGTTTAATTGTGGTTAATTTCTGCCATTTGGAGGGTGGGTGGCTTTTGAGATCACATGACATTGTTTCTGCTCCACAAATCAAAGCCTTAAAGCTAGAGTTGAAGGACCAAGAAAAGAAGTTAATGATTAACAGGTGTCTTTGGAGAAATAAGTGTCTGGTTAAAATTAAGACAGTCTTGTGAAACTTCTGGATATTTTCACAACTATCTGAATCCATTTTAATGATCATTTTGGACTGTGAAGAGGCGAATGTTACTCCAGCCCTTTTACTCATTATACTTTTTGTGACTTTTAAAAGTGTTTCTATTAGTACTAGTGCAAGTGTTGGTTCATTTGACTTTAGTACTTTGAACTTAGTCTTTCGTTCTATATCACCCATCATTTGCTCCTTCAGAATCACATCTTCACTTTACAACATCTCCACACACGTACTGCCTTAAATCAACACTAGGCTTCAGGCTAGTGATATTTCTTAACAAGAAAAAATATCTGGCAGCTCCTCCCCAGTGGATCTAAGAACTAGGCTGTATTGATAATAAGGTTATATTTGGTCATTTCTCACTCTGCAGTCTTTAGAGCAAGCATAAAGCTCACTCCTGCTCTATCTGTGTCATATATGAATCTCCACAGTGCCAAAGGAGGCACAGAGCATATTGCAAATGCAGATTATCCAGGATAAATCATTTGGCAAGTGTTGGAGGTTTGCAGGCAAATGGCTTTGGGATGATTTGAACCTGAAAATGCAGTTAGATGGTGAAGGTGAAATGATCACTTGTAAATGGATGGGAATGCCCTCTGGTTGCTTGGACAACTGAGAGACTCACTTAGCATACGGGAGCTCTTTGTCTTCCTTTCCCCCTTCCCTTCTACCCCTTTCCTGGTACTGAAATCTGTGAAATATGTGACATCAGCCAAGGACTCATTTTGAGGCAAAGCCACTCATTTCTGGGGTGATGGGGCACTGTTTGGTTCAGGGAGTTTAGGTGAGCAGTTATGGCCCTCGCCTGCCCAATCATGTGTTTTCCTCAGTGATTTTCAGAGCTACCCATTTAACCCACAAATCCTGTCCCACTGGACCAGCCTCATTATGTGATTTTAATTTCTGAGCAAAAGCAGGAAAGCAGACAGTGTGTGAAAATAAGAAATAATGTGAAGACCTGTCAGAGCCTTGAACTAAGGTTTGGTTTGTGTTGCGGTTTTGGGTCCACTTTCTGGGTTGGTTTGTTTTTTTTTTTTTTCTAATTAACTCTACAAACGGGTGTTGGGTAAAACACAACCTGTGGGTAATACCAGTGAACAGAGAGCTCTGGAGCAGAGCAGAGCTGGCATTCATTGAGGGTGAGCTCACCTTCACCATGGGGTTTTACTGCACTTGGATGGGGCCTCAGAGAACCACCACAGTGCAAACACTCCCTGGGAGTAAACATCTGGAGGCCAGACCTATTGCTTCATCTGTCTGCAGAGCTTCTTGCACAGAGAGCTCCCAGTCCAGGCAAGAAGTGTGTAGCAAATAATAACAAAAAGAAGCAAGGCCATTTTTGGTAAACAGAGCTAATTAGCCCATCATTCTTCTGTTCCCTGGAGATGATCTAACAGAATTGTCTTCAAAATCCAGTGATTAAAACCTTTATGTAAATATTATTTTAGCCATCTTTAAAATTACTTGCTCGAATGTCAAGAAAGACATTAGTGCAAGAGAGGCTCTTCTTTCAATTGTATTTCCTCTTTTCTTCTTCTGTCTCATATTTTTTTAGAGCCACCTGCCTAAATTATTTTTTAGCACCTCTCTGCTTTGTCATCGGGTATTCTTGTTGCTAGTGCTGGGAGGTGTTCTCTCTCTCTTCCCCCCCCTTTTTTTTGATAATCATGAATGTCACTTTCTTTTTCTGAGCTCTGAGCTGGAAGGTTGTGAAACCTTGTCATGACTCCAGAGCTTTATGCTTTTGTTACCCAATCTGACAGGCATGGTTGAGTAGTTAGCCCCTCGCCCCGAGGGTCAGGGCACTTCGACCTGCTTCTAAGTCTTTCCTGTACTCACCGTGTGACCCTGAGTGAGTCACACTCTGAAAAATGTGACTGCAAAGAGCTGTAATGAGAATTTCTTAATCCTCAGCTTGACTTTACAGTGAGCTGGGTGACCCACACTGTTGCTCTCAGTAAAACCTCCTGGGTTTTGTACTTTGGCCCTGTGCTGTTGTCTGCTGTCCTGGGGTTAGTGCAGGGAATGGACGTTGGTGTGCTAAACACAGCTGCTCCTGGTGAATGTGGTACCAGGGCTGTCCCACCTCCACCACCTGCCAGTGGGTGTCCTACCAGCATGTGGTTAGGGGAGGCTTTTGAAGGACTCAGTGTTGGCTTTCATCCGTTCCTGTTGAAGACAGTAGGAAATATGCAGGAATTGACCTCAGATTCCCTAAGCCAACCTTCTCCATTGACCCAAAGACATCCCCTTTTCTATGCAGTAGTGTAAAGTTTCCCACATTCAGTAGTGTTTAAGTTCTCTATTATGTCACTAGGGGAGCTATCATGGTGTCTGACTAGTGTCTGTTTGTCCTTTCCCCCCAGATCAGCACTTGCAAAGGTCAATTCATAATTTTTGCATAGCATAGCTAAATGTGGGCCTCACAAATTCCAGCAGAACTGGAGGTACCTTTAATTTCTCTTGATTGTGTTCCTCACCCTCCTTGCCCCACTATTCCTTGTAATGATGTTATTTCCCAAAGGAAAATAAGTAATTCAGTCACACAAGGACATTTTAGCTCCTCATAGCTCCACACATCATGTCACAGAAGATATTTTCAGAAAGTAGTAGATGGATCCTTGCAGCTGGTGCAATATGAGGAAAGTGATACAAGCTCAGGGAACTACCTAAATGTGCCCAAATACTGAGCAGGAAATGTTGGAGGTGACCTTGTTTGACAGCACCACCATGAACCAAAGCCCATGACTCCCCAGCAACTGATTTTGGTTGATGCTGCTGGCCAGGGAGGAGTTTCAAGAGAGGAACATTAATCGCCTGCCTGTGGCATTAAGAAAGCCTAAATCTCAAAGATGACTTAGTGAAACTAACACTGAGTTTTATGCAAGCCTCAGCTGCTTCACTGAGGTTGTGAGAGAGCCTCAACTGGTGGCATGGGTTTTCTCCTATGGCTCTTCTCATCAGCCACTGCATACTGGGGGGAAAATGGATCTGGAGGGCCTTCCCCATAAGCAATTTCATTTTTCACTGTAAGTCATACAACAAAAGGCTTATTGGGCCAGGTCGCATGCAGTGACTGTAACAGTAAAATGCAGTTATTTGAATCTACCTGAAACTTTCAAGTATATTACAGGAAAAGCAACTGAAAACGAGGATATAGAAGGCCCATGGGATCAGTCATCTCATAAAATGCCAGGAAAAGCTGTCATTTCACAAAACATCTGCTTTCACAATATTGTCCATGGCTGTTTAGCAAGTCAGCAAAGGCAAAATTTCATGGTTATGTGTCCTTTGCACACACTGAACATATGAACAATCTGTACAAGTGGTTTGTTTCCATCCTTCTGTCCTTGTTTATTGCCATATACTAAAGCACTGAGGCATTTGGACAGTGCAACTGAGTTTTGCCTGATTTCTAGCTGAAGGAAAGGCTCTGTAAAAGGCTCTCAGCTTTCTGGAGGTGTTAAAGGGCAAGACATTTTACCAGCCCACTGCATAACAACAGTACTTCCTGCGACCCTGCTTCATCTCAGGGGTCTCCTCCAGCCCAGGCTGGGATTAGGGCTGTAATGAGGTGAGGGAAAGCAATTTAACTGAGGGACAGAGGAAACTGCTGCATTTCAGCTGTCACTTTATGGGTGCTTTGGGTTCCCTAGGTTCTAACCAGGCAGTCTCCCTTAGCTCTGTGATGTGTCTTGCCAATGCAAGAATGTGCTTCTAAGGGGAGGGAGAAAATGTGAAGCTGGAGCAGTGCTCATGACACTTCTCATTATCAATCTGGGAGCCCCATTCCTGGCTAAATTCACAAAAAACACCTAGGGAGGGCTGGTTTGTACTTACTAAAATTCCAGGAAGAAAAAAAAATCAAACCCACTCACTCCTTCATCAGCCCGAGAGGTGGGATCTTGAAAATAATCTGGTGAAGCTGGACAGCAGCAGTGTGGTGGGACTTGAATGACAGCTTAGTTCTTGTCTCTTGGAGCTGAGGGAAAAGGTGTGTTCTGGGTAGTTGTGAGGATCTAGGAAGATGGCAGACCTCCATGGAGGGCCAGAGAAGGTTGTACAAGGCTTATCAGGGGAAATGTCCATATTTGGGGCAGTGCTGGTGACTTTTCCCCATATTGTTCCAAGAACTGCAAGATGCAGAGGAGAAGATGGGGAGGAGATAACTGTGTTTCTTCTGGTAGGACATTCTGAAGCTGTGAGATAAAGAGCAAGGACTGTTTTGTCTGTGCCTTCATGCTTTTTCCTCATCATGTCTCCCAGTGCTTCTTGCCTTGGTTTCTTTCTCTTCATCACTTACGCATTGCTATGTTTTGGAGGAGGAGGTGCAGGTTACTCCTCTCTGGTTCTGGTGAAGACAGGACAAAGCAGCTGCCAGACTAGAATTGCCTTGACTGAAGAGCTCTTTCATTTATAGTCCCAACCACAGAGGTGAAGCCCCAGGACAGCAGAATTCTTTGAGCCTCTGCTCGTTGTGCCTATATTTGAATCTTTGCCAAGGCTCTCCTATTCCTCCGCCCCCCATCTTGCCCTTCTCCTTGTTTATTTACAGTTCTCCTCTCCGTTGTGGGAGGTCTTGATACCATCCTTCTCTTTTCAGCCCAGGTCCTCCACATGCCACTTTTATGGTGGAATTAATTTGCTTACCTGCTTGCCTCCAGTGTCTCCCACTTTCTCAGTGTAAATGATCTCTGCTTCCACGGATCATGACCTGAAGCCCGATTTCTCCCTTAATCCATTGGCAGCTCCTGCACTGGAACTCCATAGTGCTGATATTATTTGGTGGGTAGCTTTTTTTGGTAGAAGCAGCCAATCTTAGGTGGAAACCTTGTTGTAGGATAATTACAGCCTCCCTCCCATCAAGGCAGCAAGCTTGTGAATTCCCAATTTGCCACGAATGCAAGCAGGTTTGTGTCCCACCAGATGCAGGATGTGCGTCCCAGGAAGGGATGTTGCCAGCAAGAGTGCATAGAAATGTCCCCCCTCTGTCCCCTTCTCAGGGCCTTGAGAAGAGTGGTGGTGCTCCTGTGGTCTTACATGGTCACGTAGAAAGCTTCTTTCTGCATAAGTTCAACACTTTGCAATGCAAATGTGTGAATGTGTGGGTTATTCTCCCGTGACCCTTCAGTAAGTCACCAAGTCAAGCATTTTTAAGATTTACCCATCTCTAATTTGCTGCTTGTTGCTGGATGCCATTTTGGAGATATGTTGTATCTTTGAAAATAGTGTGACCTTATGCAATTTTGGGCATCAAATGAGATGCTAGCTGCTGGTTTTCTGTGCTTAAACATTGTGTTTTCTAGGTGAAAAAGCCATAAGATCCAGCTGTGAGGCAGCCATAAGTGAACTATTGCTACTCCAGAGGATGCTGCTTTCCTTGGGAAACCAGACAGTCCTCTCCCTACACACAAGCTAACTTTTAGGGCACATTAGGAGTGTAAGTCTGTTAGATGGATGAAGTGAGTTGGGGAAACGAAGACGGTACAATTAGTTGGTGTACAGCTGCAGGGAATTACTTAATTCAGGCTGTGATTCTGTCATTTGAGAAGAAAACAAATGAGGTTTATTGCTAGAGGAAATAAGTTATCTTAATCTTTGGCTTGACATTCCTGTTCTTTCTGTTGGACACTTTTTATCGTCAGAGATTGGGGTACAGCTGAGGGCACCAGATCAGCACTGTATTCAGTCCTACAGAAAAAGGTACAACATCCTAGTTCATGTCTCAGAAATTTCCCAGCAAAATGCATTGGTGCAATGAAACCTCAGTATCTAGGATAGCCCCAGTGTGTGGATGCATTGCATACTCTGGGATAGGAGTGATTCTACATGATTATATGGCTCTAACCCAGTGGTACCATTATATTGGGACAATTGAGATGGTAAATTTATGGAGGTGGATGTGCCAGTAGGTGTATTGTGACTTAAATCACAGTATCTGCTGGAGGCAGTGTATTTTTTTTTCCTGTGTATATATATATTTAAGTAGGCAGCAGTTCTGCAGCATTGCTCATGTCAGCCCACCAGTCCTACCTACCTACCTCACTGGTAAGAGAGCGTGACAAGTTCTGGTTTTGGAAAGGAAACTGGTCGGCACTCCTGCCTGCTGTTCACCCACAGTGTTGGAGGTGATCACGGGGAGCCTGTCTTCAAGATGGATGTCAGATATGGGACCTTTCAACCACCCCTTTGGATCTTTAGTCAGCAGGGTGACTCAGGGGCCAAGGGCTGCTCCTCTCTGAATTATAAAACAAATCCTTGCTCTATCTAATACTACAGATCTCAATGTACCTTGTAGCTAAGCATATGGTGGCACAGATTTTTTTTACCTGAGGAGAAACATTGCACATAAAATTCATAAATTCAGAAGCCATGTCCAGCTGGATGAGAGCCAGCCCCAGAGCAATTTTAATCTGCTTATATCAGGGACAATCCTGGTGCAGGATCTTCTTAGTCTCAAAATAGACTGAGCAGCCCTGTTCCTTATTTTACTGGGAAAGGTGGTATTTGGAGGGGATGGGAAGCAAGGTGTGAGAGGCAATTACACACCCCGAGCTTGGAGGTCGGTCGTGACTTTTATAATCTCATTTCCTCATCCACACACAAATGCTTGGCCAAAGCCCAATCTCTGCAAATGAGCTTTGGTCATCGCTGGTTTTAATTAGCAGGAACAGTCCCGTGCTGTGTTCCCAATAAGCGAATGACAAAGTATCAGTCTCAGTCTCTGGCAGTTTTCTCTTCTTCATCCTGCCAGAGGGCTTTTTCTGAGCCCCAACCCAGCCCCTTGATCTCTGCTTCCAGGAAACCTTTATAAAATTCAGACCAGATTCTTGAGCAAGAACCAAATGTTTCAGCCAGAAAGATTTCATTTTTCCTTTTTTTTCCACTATATTTTTGGAAGGGGTAAATGGAGGATGATTAAATCTGAACAGAATCTGAACAGATATTTTCAATGGCACAGTTACCATTTCTCTGAGAAGGCTCCAGTGGGTTCAGTGGTGCTGTTGTTTTCTTAAAAATATCAATCAGTCCAATGTGTTTAAACACATTTGACTGTTACCACCTTTCCTCATGTTTCACAAGTACAACCAGTGAGTCATTTGTGATATTATTTATTTGTATTACAGTGCAGTAGTGACGGCCCATAGCAGGAGGCACTGCAGACAGCTCAGCAAGTGAAAGCCCTTGCTTCTAAAGAGCAAAAACACCCAAAAATCTGGTTAAAACTGCCACCCTTCTTTTCCCACAGTAGGGATGGTGGCCACCCTCCCATGGCAAGCAGCATGGCACGGTACTGACATGACTCCTTGTGGGGCAGGGTGGCCTTTGTTGGGTGCGCCAAAAAGTAAACTGAGGTTCTCTGAGTCAAAGGACAACCTCACTGTGGCAGTGGAGCCATGGCAGGCTGCTCTGATCTCTGCTGGGATATCTGAGGAGGGTCACACACACAGGACCTCCGATCTCCCCGCATACAGTTGGGTGAGGAAGGGAAACTCGACATACCTGCTGCTCTCTTCCTTCATTGAAAATGTCCCCCAGTGCATAACAGTGAGCAAAGGGAATGTTTTGGCATCTATTCATTTGTGCCCTCTGACTAGTGCCATGTGTATGTGTAGATCTTCCTGCGTCTCTCTGACCTGGAGCCTGGCATGATTGCCCAAAGATGCTTTTTTGCTTTAGAGATGATCTCTCTCCAGGCCTTAGTTAACTTCTTGATTAATGCAGCAGCATGAATTATTCATCCAACTGCCAATGAGGCCATTAAGTTTCTCTTCCTTTGAAGACACTGGTACCTGTTTCTATAAGGAGACCAAAGGAGTAGGCTGCAGTTCTAATTGCAGGCCTGCGAAGTGAGGGAGACTCCTTGTCCCCTGCTTTCCTGCTGCGCCTGAAAATCCTCTCTTTTATGGAGGTGTCAATAGCAATTTCATCCTCTTTTCAGAGGAACAAGTGCCTTTAACCATTTAAACCCTCTTAAACCAAAGGCTTTTGTACTTCCATTACAGACACAGTGCAGAGAAAAACAGCCCTGGGTGGCTGGAGAGTCTCCCATTGGGGAAGGTCCAGCCTGTGGCTGGAAGGGTCATGGGTGCTGCCCTGCCCTCCTGACCTGCCAGCCTTTCCCAGCTGGGACGAACCTCTCCCTGCTGAGCAGAGACTGGACTCAGAGTCCTGCGGGAAAGATTTACTGACTCAAGGCAACGGAGCAATATCTCCCACCTACAGGTGACACCTTGCCCTGCCCTGCCAGCCACATCCAAAATCCCCTGTATTGCTGCAGGAGGCCTGGGCCTGACCCAGACATCTCAGGAAGCATTTGCCCTCTGCTTTGCTTTGCTCCACTGACTTTGTCCTGTGAAAAACTGCTCCTGAGAATGGACTTGTGTAGCACATAGAGGTCACCTTGATGCAAAGCTCATGCCTCTGCCCAGGCATAGTGGTTTTCTTTGTTGTTCAGAATGCTCCAAGAGCTCTGGGCTAAGTGCACAACAGCTCAGCATTAATAAATAATAAACAACATCAATAGTTCTAGAGGATTTTATAGCCACTCCTATATCTAGATCACAGAACATTTCACAGATGTTAATTTATGGAGCCTTACCGATACTCTTCCCAGTCTGAGAGTGGAAAACAGTCCTGCAAGTTATGCAGGAGAGCAGAAACCAGATTGCCGCTGCTCTGCCCTTCTGGCCTCCCAGGTAATGAACTTTTTGTGCCTAAAGTCTGGGCAGCTTGTGTTTGTGCAAACATCCAGGGATGCTGCTTTTGCTCCCTGATTTTGAGCACCATTTTGGTTGAATAGAAAACAAGGAGGATGTGTGTACACACTGAAAATATTTCCAGAGACCCTTGGTGTAAATAGCCTGGGAAAGTGGTGGTTATACCCATCTAGTAAGCAATAGCCTATTTACATGCTGTCAAACATGTCTTCAAGAGAACAAGATACTGCTACAGAGGAGGAGTATTTTTACATTAAAATGTGTTAAGATTGAGGATAAGGGAAGGATACTGTCTGCTGCAGACAATTTCATCCTCTAGTTGGAGTTAAACAAGCTTACTGGTTAAAGAAGTACATTTAATGAGGTTTGAGGCTGGTTTGCTTTCCCAGTCCTATCTTGGGGTCTGTACTGAACCTGATCAGTGTTAGCTCATGGGCAGAGGAGGCTTTGTTGGACAGGTTGAAACACCACAACAGAATTGTAAGAAGGTCCCATTTTCCTTTCTACACGTTTATCCTATCTAAAGTGACTCCCTAGTCTTGCAACAGGGAAGAGAAGGAATAAAACAAGGTACAAAATGCATCTTTCTCACTGACCTGTGTTCTGTTAGCCCTGCTCTGGTTGCTCTCCAGGACAGATTGCACTGGCAGACTAGTAAATGAGATCATGTCACCTAGGTGAAGCCTTTTTTCAGTCGCAGAAGATTTAGTTGCTCTTGGACCAATGGCAAAAAAAAACTCTCTGGAAACCTAGATCCTCTTTCTGTTTCCAGAATCAAGTAGAGGAGGGAGCAGTTTCCAACACAGCAGATGAATATATACGATGACGTTACAGTTCATGGTCCTTCTCAGGGCTGCCTGGCTGCCACACCAGCAGATCACGAATTGTGCCTGTTAATGATCACCAAAAAAAGGGGATTGAAAGTTGCATAAAATAACTTTTTCCGTAGGAAATACAGGAGTGTAATATCTGCCCTTGTCTACCAGGCCTCAAAGCAGAGAATCTGGTTCAGGAGTGATATTGGAGGTAGCATCTAAACCATGTTAAGATATTCCCTATCTAATATCAACCCAAAATGATTACAGCTAATGCTAAAGAATTAAGTTCCTCTACAGAAAGGTTTCCTAAGTCCCTGCACAATAGGAGCAAAGGAGAATCCAACTGGTTTGGGTTTTTTCCTTTTTTTTCTTTTCAGTTGTATTTTAACCTACCTTGGTTGTTGTTGGTGGATTCTTTTGGCATAGGTGCTGCTGTTGGTTAAAGTGTGTGGAGCTTCAGGTTCCCTCTGGTGATGCCGAAGGCTGCAACAACCCAAGATTGCTGCTGTGAGCTACAGTGGCAGTGCTCTTTCTTGGCTTTTAATAGGTTTCTTAAAAACCTGGGGAAGGGACTGCACAGAACGACAAAAAGAGAGATGAGAGCTAGAGAAAATAAGCATCAAGGGTGAGAGAGCCTGTTCAGCAAGGCAAAGAGTGAGAAGCAACATGACATTTGAGCCCAAGTACTTTTGCAAAGAGAAAATACCAGATACAAAAGGATTCCTTAATCTTGGGAGATCATTCATTGTGAGCATCTCTGGCTGGTAAAATAAAGGAAAAAAAGTTCAACAGGGCTTATGTATTTGGCAGCAGGGAGAGTGAGCCTTGGGGACAAATCACCCCCAGCAGAGGCTGCTTTGTCTCAAACACTGTAATAGTCTCCCTTTTAAGATAGGCCGTAATCAACACAAGCCATTTATCTTAATACTGGGGTAATTAAGCTTAATACAGGGTAACTGAGTGAAAATGAATAGGCTGGGATGTGCAGGAAGTCAGATGGGATAATTCTTCCTGGCCTTCCAGTATACAAACAGGCTTTGTAGTCCCAAGAAGAGCTCCGGAGGCTCACTGTGTTTTGCTGTGAAAAGAGGCAGTTTTCATTATCAATAAGCTGCCTTTCCATGCTGTTTTCACAGAAGCTGGAGGATGGGCCAGGGTAGTAACATCAGCTAAGCTTTTTAAAAATGCTAGCAAATCTGTTCCAGCTTTCCTTTCTGCAGCTAGCAGCCAGCAGGGTACCAAGGTCTGGTCCAAAGCTGTGCAAGGGGGGCCAGAAGTACCCATGTAATGCACGTGTCAGTGAATAGTTATGTAGGGTCCTTGTGCGGGGAAGGATGGGCAGTGCCATGTGTGAGTGCTCAGCAATTGCCACCTGATGAAAGGTCAGCCAGGCTCCTGCCATTTCCAGCAGTAGCAAACTGGAGCCATGAGAAATGATGTCTTTAACTGAAGTGTCCCGTGAGCCGGTGAGAGCGGGAGGAGGGGAAGGCAAGTGCTGAGGGCGCTCCTTTCCACAGTGTAAATGTCACTGCCCATCGCCTCTCTCTGTGCTCCTGCGTGCCTAGCTCTCCACAGCACCATGACAAAAACCTCTTGGCATCCTGGAAAGAAATGCATTTCTTTATCTCTCCTTTCTGGTTTGCGGCTCTGTTGTTTCTGATTTTATAGCCACATTTATACTTTATTGAGATGCTTTGCATCACCAATAGTTTCAGCCGCATTAAACCCTGCTGGGCAACAGAAGAGAGAAAATGCACATATACTGTTCTCCCCAAATCTGGAGCAAATGCAGTCGGGCAGTAGTTCAGGCTCAGCTTCTCATTGGAAAGCCAGAGCTGCATTTCTAACAAAGCGGCACACACCCTGCATGAAATTGTAATAGATCAGGCTTTGCCCTAGGTCCTTGGCTTATCCTTGGTTGACACTGAATTAAAGGACATGATGTGTGGGATTCAGTAAATCCCTAACCTGCTGTCCCAGAGTCAAGTATTACCAACTGCACCACACTGACACACGAGATTAGTGGGAGAGGTGCCCTCAATGCCACAGGCAGAAATGGGTCAGCTTGGATTTGGAAAGCTCTCCGCTTGAAGTGAGTTGTGATGCAGCCTGCAGAAATGAAAGGGCAAAAATCCTATGTTTTCTTCCTTGGAGTCCTGCTGAGAGCCACAGGCAGCACGTCCTCAGTGGCTGAACAGGACCATTTGTGTGGTAGGTATTAGCTTTGTAAATGGCATTCTGTTAGAAATTCAGCAAGGAAATCAGAACAGTCCAGGTTAGAAGCTGCACATTTAGCAAGTATGAATCTCCTTGCTGCCACTGAAGTCCCTAAATTTGCACTAATGTACGTCAGCCAAGAATATGATAATTAAGGGCCTCATTGTGAACTTTTCCAATGCTTTTCATGTGTCCTCACTGCTTCTAATAGCTGTCCGAGACAGCAGCATAAATCTTCTACCTACTTCTCTTTCCCTCTTCCCCTTGCCCTAATCAAATTTGTTATTCATACATTTTCTGACATATTCTAGATGTTCTGGCTTGGATCAGCAATGAATAAGTAGCTTTACAGTAACAAAACAGAGCTGGTTTTGTTCTGGAAAAGTGGAGAAATGAAGAAATAAGGAAGCTCTCAAGTGAGAAAGGGCCAGTTCTCTGGCATAGGCTAGGCTGCTTAGAAAGAGAAAAAAAAAAATTTTAAATTCAAATAATTTGTTGTACCAGCTCTTAAGTGACCCAAACCCCATCAGGGTTGATGGTGTTTCAGTTGTAAAACTGATAATACTTATCTGCCTCTCATAACATTTACCTTGTTTTTCCCCTTTCACTCTTCCGCTGTCTGCTCATTCTCCTCAGCAAGTGCTTGTCCTGCCGGTTGGTGTCACAAAGGTCCCTGATCAAGTTCTTCCTCCTGTGTAGTGTCACATCTTCAATTGGTATTTTGGACAGTAAATCCTCCTTGAAATTGTGTCTCCCTCACGACAACCTAATATGCTTCTTTCATCATGTGGGCATCTCCAGAAACAGCCCAGTTGAGAGCAGTATGTGTGTGCTGTAAGGAGAAGTTAACTGTGTCTCTTCATGTGTGTTTCATCAAACCCCATTTATTCACCCCACTTGTAGAAAGCAGAATTGAAATATAAACTGTTATCCATCCTGTGTGAATCCTTGGGGAAGGATGGTATAGCCTAAGCAATTTCCATTCAAAGGCCTCCATTCTGCCTGTACTTCAAGGTGGCTACCATATCTCTGAGAGGGTTTGAGGAGGGGGGCAGATCATCTGCCTCAAAGGCATCACTGCTGCAAGGTTCACACGGGTTGAAGTAAGGAGGTACCTGTGAGCTGGGAACAAACCTCAGCTCCTCGCTGGAGCTGGTGGGCACAAATGTTGAGCTGGGTAGTAAGGGAAGTGAAGGTCTGTTTTAGTTGCTGGTAACCTCGCAAAGTCTAGAGAGACATTCAAGGCATGGAGTGGGCAGGAAAGGAGAGAACAGTTGGAAACCAGATGTGAACATGGTTTGTTTGAAGGTTTGTGTTCAGACCTGTGGGGTGTTGCTTCCCCTGCATTTTTGAGTCTGCCCACGAACTACACCACAGCATGTGCACTAGCAGTACAATTAATTCCCTTGGGAAATCTGGCTTCTTCCACCATCTGAAAATATGTGCAGTCTGCTCCATGTCCAGTTGTGATTCTCTCCTGGCAGAGTGTGCTCTACTATGGCTGGATGCTCTAGGTTTGGCTCTGAAAGGGGGGAAGGCTTGCCTTCTCAGAGAGCTCTGGAGCCTGATTCTGGGGAGAAACATTTGAGTTGGCTGTAGTACAGTGATCCTAATGGGGAAGGGAGGCGGAGTCAGCCTGAAAAGCAACCCAACTGCCCAAAAAACTCTCAGGAGATTATGCAAAGGAGCAGAAAGTGGGTCAGAGCCAGGTCAAAGAGTTGGTAGGAAGAATGAGGCACCTGGAGTGAAATATACTGAGTTCACAGCATTTTGAAAGGCTCATGAAACCAAGCCTAAAAGAAAGGACTTGTCTTTCCAGATTAGAGTGGAAGCAGAGCTTGTTTTAATCCTTTTTTTTTTTTAATGGTTTTAACCTTTTTACTGTACTTCTTTATTTTAGGGTGTTTTTGCTGAGGTAGGAGGTGGAGTAGGAGGTAGTCAAGTATGCTGCTGGTGGCACACTTCCACTGAGGGAGGGCATGGGCAGATCTGCCTCAAAGTTCTTGAGCCTTTGAAATCACATTTTCGTATTTATCCCTTCAGATAGTTCCTGTGGCCTTCTCTGGTCAGCCAAGACTGGTTGCACCAGTACCAAGCCAGAACAACTTCTTGACCCAGCCAGTCACCCCAGTAGGAAGCCACCTCTGGTGGACCGGATGTGTGCTGTGTCCCAGCAGTGTTTTGCAGAGCAAGTTCACAGGTTCTCAGCCTGGAGGGATGTGTTGCTGTAACAAATTCTGTTTCCCAGATTTTCCTTCATTGCTGGGAGTGCTACAAAACATGGGGCCACCTTCTGTTCTTTCCCATGTCTTTGGGGTCCTTTGCATTCTGCAGGCCTGCATTATCTACCGGGGTGGTTTCCCTGTACATTCCCCATGGGAAGAGCCATCAAGTGCTGTCGTGATGCTGGAATTCATTATGAGGCAACTGTGACGACTGCAGGAAATAAACAGTGGGAGCAGATGGGCTTCCAGAGACCAGAAATCCCATTTCTTTCTAAACACCCTCAGTAATTAGAGCCGCACTAAAACAGAGGAAGGAAGAAAAAAATGCCCAAGGCTGGTGGCAGCCTGTAGGCAGATTTACTTTAACACATGAGTGGGCCTTTTCCGGAGCTGCTGCACGGTGTGTACCTGCAGGAGCTGCACATGAATTACCTGATCTGCTCCTCATTGAGCTGTTGCCGGAAGATTTCCACACCGCCACCCCGAAGCATGGATATCTTTTAGAGCTTTGCTTTTCATCGGCTCAATGCTGTGACCCAATTACCCGATTTAACAGGGACATTTTGTTCTCTTTTAAGGGCATTGTTGTGAAAATATTCTCTGTGCTTCTTTGATACTGAGGCAGTGACTAAGCCCATTCTCCTTCCCTCTGTCCCATCCCACTCTTGCCCATCAGTAAATCCTGTTGTTCTGCGCTGAAATCCCTTGGCTGCAGCAAAAGTTACATCCTTAAATATAGTACTTATCAAGACAGAACTGGAGAAAGCTGTGGAGAATAATGGTCACCTAAGCCATTAGGGATTGCTTGCAGCAAAACCTCTTGGTGCCAAACCTTGTGTGATTTGACTGTTTTGTGCCAAAAGGGCTATGGATTTGTTGTTTACCCTCCAACTGAAGTCCTTGTTCAGTCCAGGATAGCTGAAACCTGGAATTAATGGATCACAGTTACGCTGAGGGAATAGCCCCGTATGGACTGCTCTTGAAGAACCATAGGTCTGGATCTGCACAATCTGGGCTACACTCTGAGAAGTGTTGTGATTGATGCTCTGCTAGACTGAGATGGTCTAGGAGAAGAGAGAGCTCAGGAGGTCCTGACAGATTTCAAATGGGATGTGAGGGCTAATAGTGGTAGAGGAGGAAGATGCTAGATCTTGGTGTAGGATACAGATTGGACAAGTGTCTGTAAATAGTGAGATCCAGCTGCTCAGAGTATACTGGTGGAAAGATCCCAGACAGGTAGTTATGGCTGGTCAGAAAACTTTTTCTATCCAGTTTTGATTTTTGAATAGAAGGACAATTGCCATGATAAGTTTTCAATTTTGCACATAAATTTTGAGTTGTGCTTAAAAGTGAAAAACTGAAAATATAAAGCCTATTTCATTTTATTATTTCTTATGAAAGGTCTGAATGTTCCCAGAATGGGCAGTCAGTCTTCCAACCACTTTTGCTGAAACTGGTGGTAGTTTGCTGATTTCCTGGTAGTGAACATTTGGTGTCTCTCTTGAGGGCTAAGACATACAGTGACACCTTGCCTTGATTTGAGAGTGGCTTGTTCTGGATTTGCTCCCTGAGAAGTGGGTAATTGTCATAAAATCTCCTTGACATTTGTTCTAGCCACCACTCAGCCATGAAATCACACACTACTTTGAATTACCGGTGCAAATGAGAGTTGGTTTGAACAGTTTCTTGTCTGTAGCAATACATGGAAACCTAGAGCTCCAAAATATGCAAAGATGCAAAATAATCCTGGCAGTAGGTAGTTAATCAGGCATTAAAACCCAGGACTGAGTCCATGTGGAGATTAGACAGTTGCTCTTCAATCAAAGCAATTGAGCTCATGTGTAATTGCTAATAACAGTGCTTTTCAACCTGGAATTGGAGTTAGAGAAGCAAGGTTTTCCTGTAATTCCATTATTATTATTTGTGCAATGATCTGGAAGCATTCTCTTTAACCATAGCCTGGGATCAAATGCTGTCAACTGCCTGTTCCTACAAAAGCAGCAGTAGATAGAGATGCATCTAGTCTGCTTGGTCCATCCCATTGCAGAAACCATAGTGAACCATTGCTCCTGAAGGTTAATGGCTTGCCACCCAAATTCTGCTGCCTTGGTCACTGGGAGGACAATGCTTTTTCTTACCTGACCAACTCTGGCAGCAGTCAGGTGTGCCTGAGCCTGAAAACCACAATGCCCAAGAGTGTGGCCACACCCAGATGTGGCCACACTCACAGCCAGATGTGTAAGCTGGGATCTCAGTCCCAGGAAGCCTGTCCATCCTTCCCCAAGCTGTGAATCATGTTTATGTGAACTCTGAGGTTCTGTCACAAAATGCAAGTGTTGCTGTTGGGTGTCTTTAGCCTTCAGGCACAGAAAAGGGCTCGACAGACCAAAAAGGACCAAAATCACATTGAAAGCATCAGTCCTAAATACACAGGAGTCCCAGCAGCTGCCTGCTGCTGCCTAATGGAGATGTGCAGATGTGAGAGCACAGGATTAGCAGAACCCTGAGCTCCTTGCTGTCAGGATTTAAGGATGGATTTGAGCTGCACAGCTCATGCACAAAGCAGCTGCCCTTGCGACTGGTGCTTGGTTTCTCCTTGTCCCCTGCACTAAACACCAAGTTTTGCTTCCCACCAGGCTGCCTCTCTGCACAAGTGCTTCTCTTCTCAGCTATGGCAAGGTCTCCACTTGCCAAGCAGAGCTGGTGCTTACTGGAGCTTGCCAAAGCCTCACGGGTGCTTACTCAAGCCAGACTGTTTATGGGCTGCCAGGTCTGTGGGAAGTGTCACCAGGTTGGCGCCGCTGGCTCTGAGTGGTCACTGAGATAAATGGCAGCCCATACTATTTGGCCATTCCGAATGCACAGACAGGGTGGGCTGTTACCAGCCAAGCAGTTGATGGTAGATGTGGTGTTAATTTTTTGCATTTTTCAAAGGATTTGTAGCTTGGCTTTTGTTCTAGGAGTGATAACAGATCAGGCAGTCACCGGTTGGCTTTGATTCTCTGTGATTTTAGAAGCCTTCTTGTCAAAACCTGATTGCAATCTGTGCCTTTTTGGCTTCAACCTACTGTATTTCCATGACAGTCCATTTGAGCAACAGTGTTTCAATGACCTCCCCCCTTAGGTTGCTCCATGATGCTTCAAGGAGTGAAGAAATAGTAAAATTCCATTTGTTTCCTCCAAGGGCTTTTGGGAGGCAGTGAAAGCTGGTTTGAGGGAGCAAGTATATGTCCCTTGATTTCCCAGTTTTTTAGCTAAAGTCCAAATATTTCAGTGCTTATTAAGCATGACCTAATGTCTTTCTAGTGGACATATGTAATTTTTCAGAAATTTACAGAACAGAAACTTTTCTCCATCCTAACATTAGCTTAGTAGTATGAGCAATGCTTGTTGGAGAAAGTCTGCAGATGGGCAGAGAGTAGCTCACTGATATTCTGCGTTTAGGTTTGACTTTCCATAATGTTAATAATTCTCACTACTTACTAGCTAGAATTTTTCTGTTCACTGTGGGCCATGCAGAGTGCTAGAAATAAAGCATTCAGGAATTGGCACCTGAAACTCAAATGATCTTAATCTTAAAATTTACCCACAAATGAAAGGAGGCAAGGATATTTGCAAGGAAGGCACCTTCCTGCTTTTCATGCCAATAATCTGTGAAAACTTAGGAGTAGGGATATGCATGCAGACAGATCAGGATGGTTCTGGGCAAGGCCAGGGAGACAGATTTGATATCCTGCCACTCTGTGGTGATGGGTGCAATGTCCACTCCTTGTTAATTGATGCTGCTTATTGCTATCAGGACTCAAGGCCAGCCAGAAAGCACACTGAAGACAGGCCAGCCATGAAAGTGGCCATTCTGGGTTGCTTTCTATGGTGTTAAGAGAAAAAGAAATAAGCTATAAGAGAAAACATGAGAGGGAGCTGGGGCAATCAAAGGGAGCACAGGGGAGAGACTGCAAAAACATAATCCAGCAATCCCGTCCAACTAGAGAGAATTCCTTGCCTTCTCCATTAAGAGTTAACAATCCCTATTTTTGACAGTCCTGATGTTTCCTAGCAGCCAGCTCTGACTGGGCTGTGCTGAAGCCCTGCCATAATGTTTCTGCCACTGGGGAAAAAAGAAATTCCTGTGTTGGCCTGGGAGCGGCAGGACATTCCCACTATGTCCTGCTAATCTCACTGCTTCTGTCTGGTTAAAATAAGAACCCTTCCAAAATTTCCAAAGAATTAAAGCTCCTTGGAAGGTAGGCCTGGATTATCTTTCAGGAAAGAAGGCTGACTGGGAGCAAAGTTAGCAGTGCCAGAGTTGAGCTGTGCAGCAATGCTTGGAGCAGTTTGCCCTCCCATGGCCAGCTGGAGCTTGCAGCTCCTGCTCTTCACTGCTGCCACTGAGATTTTCCTTCAGATCAGATGGCTCCAGAGTCTGCATTGTGCCTCTTGCTTTCATCCTGAGGATAATCTGACAGGGAGAGGATAGAATTTGCAGTAGCAGAGCACCATCAGGGAGAGTGTCCAGCCCCTTTTCTATCAGCACTCTCCCTCGAGGGCAATTTTAGCTTCTTAGGGACACTGTGGGTTTGCTCTAGATTTCACAGTTTGGTCACTTGTTTGTGGTTAGTTGAGATTCTTGTATAAACTGTGCTTTGGTAAGAGCAGCTGATAAGTGTTTGCAAGCTGAAGGACTGCTAGATACAAGCTCTCTGTACATGTCTTCTGCATAGCTCCTGGTGTGAGATCGCTTCTCTGCTCAGAGAATGGTTCTCTTGTTGATCCCATACCTTTGAGCAACTTCACATCAGAGTATGCTAGTAATGGGAGTGAAGAGAGTGGATTCACCTGGCATGGATGGGGGACAAGTCAACCACTACTGGGTCTTGTTGGGCTGCTGTGGGAATTCCCACTACCCCGAGAAAGACCAAAGGATGTTCCTGTTGTCTCCTCCAAACCATTCCACATGCCAGAGCAAAGCAGAGAGCTAGAACCAAGGGACCAGCCATGGAGCATGCAGTCCCTGGTAGTCAGCTTTTGTCATGGATGAGGAGGAACTGGTTTAATTTGTAGCGGGCATGTTTTTGTTCTTTCTGTAAGAGGAAATAGTATCAACAGAACCAACCATGAAGAAAAAGGAAGTGAAAACAGGAAATTATTTTGCTTTTTGTCAATGTTTTGCATGGTAAAACAGGAGAGTAAATCCAAACTTATGATTTCCACAGTCTTTTTTTGAAATACATTGATTTCCTGAGGTGTAGAGCTTCAGGCATTTAGGTAGAAAACCTCTCCCTTGAGTGACTTCCCAGTAACAATCAAGCATGAAGCTCTGACTTCTTCAGGAAACTGTTTTACTATTTTTGTCATTGGGTTTGTTGTTGTTTCTTTTTCCACGGCATCTTCAGTAGTTTTCCCAGCTATCCCTGCAGCCCCTGGCTATCTACAGGCAGAACTATAGACAGCAGGTCTCACTCTGGTGATGTATGGTATCCCAAGCCCCACACCCTGCAGAAGACAAACCTCAAAAATTTGATCCCTGTTAACTGGCCATTAGCACCAGTAATATCCAGATTTTAATTTCTCAGTCTTTGAACAGTAGTTACAGTGCTGTGTCCATTGCAGTGAGTGAGGAAAGCTAAATTATTTTAATGACAGTGTGTCCATTGAAGTCTCCCAATTGTTGGAATTTGTGATCATTTCCTCTTTCTCCCAGATAGAAAAATGTGGAGTATGAGAAGTTCCTTGGCCATTGCTGGGTGGGCACTTTGAATATTTCATTTAATTTAGTAGATAATTATCACATCTATGGAACAGCTTATCTCAGTTTTCTCATTATCACTATCCGAGGTGTAGCTTATTTAATCCACTTCTGTGCCACTTTGCAGACAATGAGAAATGTGGGAAGGAAAGTCATTCGGGGGAGCACATGACTGATACAGGCTGATACAGATAAACCTGCAGCAAGGAAGTCTCAGGTTTCTGATGAAGATTACTAATAGGAAGCCACATGAAAAGTAATAGTTTTGTAAGGCCTGTGCTGTTATCCATGCAGGGAAAGCCATGGTAGGTCGTTACAGCTGGTTTGCTGGCATCTGAAAGCTGTGTCAGGATTGTCCTCAACACCTGTACTCCCTTACTGCTGTAGCTGCAGCAGCTAACCAACAGCGGCCATAGCTTTTTTCCTCTTAGATGGTAAGAAGTCTGTGCTAACTGTCAAAAGACTGATATATTTTCTACCAAGAACTGAAGCGAATGATGAATGAGATCAGAGATGAATTTGTCCTTATACTAATATGGTATTTGTAAGAGCACAGAGTGTTTCCGCTGATTCTGAAAGAAATTTAATCCTCTGCTGCTGAGAAGGAAATGGGTTTGTGAGTCTGAGGAAGGAATGCATCATAATCCCAGAAGAAGTAGGCAGTGATTTCTGGCACTGGTGGTTTGGCAGAATTTTGGAGTTGGAGTAGAACAGGAGGAACTTTAGCTAGTGAATTTCTGCAATGGCAAATAGGGTTAAGGATGCTGTCTGCTTTCCTGTCCTTGCTCATATGATGGTAGTGAGATTAATTATCTAGTGGTTTGACATGGAAGAGAGCAAGCTCTCATTCTGCTAAGACGTTCCTTCTCTGGGTCAAAATGCAAATAAAGCCTTACTGTGGGAGAGGATGGGGTCCCAGCTTTAGGATTAGCCATAGAGGAGAGTTGCCTGACTGTCCAAAGGGGACTCCCAAGGAGCTATGGCATCTTCTTCTTATTTGCCCCAATGTTACAGATGACAAACCAATCTCTCTGCTGTCCAAATAGGATCAGTAAGAGTGTGACAAGGATTATATCCACATGTATGCCTTCAAAAATTGCCACCTTTTCTGGAGGCTTATGTGCACCTCAAGCCTAAAGTAAAATTATTCCTCTTATTTCAGTTGGCTTCTGAAGAAGGAGGTGCACAGAAAGGGCCTGGGATATTTAAAAACTCAGCTGTCTTTGATGTTTTTTCTTAGGACCTTCTGGAGAGCTCAAAGGAAAAGCCAGGTGTGCATTGCAGGGGGATTTGTTTTTCCAAATGGAAATCATAAGACAAGAAGAAGAATGGCTGTCTTTTCAAAAGCAAGAAAGTCTTTGAATTGCAGTTGTAATTCAGACTGTCAGTCATTCTTGCATCCATTATATAAAATATCTCTTGACCTATAGCTGATTAGGAATCATTCTTCAAATACTCCATCAAGTACCAGCATCAGAGCAATGACTGAAAAGTCCTTTATGGTGGGCTGTCCTGCCTTCAAATGCTGCTCATTTTATGCTAATTGCTGACAAATAGTAGTTTTCCAGCAAACCACTCAGAATATGCTTCATGCAGATATTGATGACATAATTAATCTTTGAGAAGTCACTTTGAGTGAAATTGGAAAAGCAGAGGCATTTGCCTTAGGGATTTTACCACTTTTGTACTATGTGGCTTCTAGACAATGGGTACAAACACTGTGTGTAGACAGCTGATTTTTAATCCCCAAATCACAGTGATAAGTCAAGCAGTTACCTACAGGATTGGCTTGGTTAGGAGGGAAGTACCTGATTTCCAATTTCTGCCTGGACTTAGTGCAATGAGTTGCCAAATTCCCACCAATTTGGTAGCAACTGGGTGCCATATTCACTCAGGTTCCTTTCGGTCCAAGCTGTTACCACTTGTGCTGCTTGTTGCATTTCTACTTTCAGCCTCATGAAAGGGTTGACTGCAAGTTGTGTGACATGGAGGAGTGGCTAAGGTGCACTGATGATAAATGATGCAGTCAGATATGCCTGGAGGTACTACTGCTGCATTTGGAAATTGCCCAAATGCACCTAGGTCCAGGAAGGGAGGCACTGGAAGGAATTGAATTGCTGGCCAGACCACCTTGCTAACCAATAAATCCTCAAGTGCCTTAGCCCTGCAGTCACACATCTGCTATCCGATGGGGAGTGGAGGGATTCTACAGAGTGAGCTTGTTTCAGGCAGCTTTAGTCTTATTATTTATTTGGAGGAAACCCAGGAAAAGTTATATTGGAAAGCTGAAAGCTATTATGGCTGGATAGCTACTAAGCAACTTGGTATGTGCCCTTGGGGACCAGCTCTCCCAACTTTATGAAAACCGGTATAATCTGATTCTCTGATTCTGTGCCACTGCAGGCCCAGTGTGGTGTTGTCTACAATAGGACTGGGATCATCTGCAGTTGCTGTAGTATTTTCATTATTTCTTGTGGATAAGACAAAAAGGAAAATGAGCAAGAAAATTATGAAAATGTAAAGCACATTACTGACTGCTGCTTCTTGGAGTCTAATGAGTTGCTGGTTAGCACAGATTTTTCAGTCCTTTCAGTTATTCATATTAGCTATCTTGTAGTATCACTCCTGGATGTTTACAGAGAGGAAAATAGGATTTTTTCTGTCTGCCAATTAATTGATAGTGATAAGCACACAATCTTCAGGGAAGTTAGTGGGCCTCTCCTTGGGCCTCTCCTTCTTCCCCTGTTTACCACCACAGCTGTCCTGTATGTCTCTTGAGCTATTAACTTGGGGCAGGCTCTCCCACTGGAGAGGACATTTGCTGACATCTTGTCTCAAGTCAAGGGTATATTTGACAGGAGATGTTGAAGCAAGAAGGAGGGGCTGAGCTGAAATTTGAGTTATGCTTCAAGGGAAAGAGGTGGGCAATCAAATCTTACAAATAGCTCAACCTGTATCAGGACTAAACTGGTCAGGAGCTGACAGATATCATCTTCATTCTTCCTCTCATTTTGAAGGAACAGTCCATGCTGCATTTGACAAGGTATCAGTGTCTTTAACCTTCAGGGAAGGTTTAGTAGCCTGTCTTGGCCCAAGGATGGCACTGGTTGAACAGCACCATGAAGCTGTAAGAGGATGAGAGGGTCCAAGCCAGTGGCTTCTGCTACTCAAGATGGCTATGCAATATTCTCCCTTTACTTACCTGTCAAAGCCTCCACATGGCCTTTACATCTGCTCCATGCAATCATCTCCCCCTGCAGGTCCTGACGAAAAACTCACGGATTCAGGAGATGCCAGGAGCAGGGCATCTGGGCTTGCTGGCTGGGGAGAGCCTCCAAACGAGGGAGGATTTCTTCTTGCCATCACACTTGTTATGCTGGTCTGCTTACAAGCAGGCAGAGCCTAGAGCACAAAGGAGATCTCAGATGTGCTCTTAGGCTTAGGAAAGGAAAAAGAATTTGTAGAAACCAGGGGAAAATGTTGACAATAGGGATAGAAGGAAGAAAGACAGTATACCCAGGCAAGGTGTGTGTCTTCCTATGCAAAAGTCTTAGGCCCAGACAGGCTACTAAGCCTTCCCTGAAGGTTAAAGACACTCATAGCTTGTCAAATATAGCATGGCATATTCCTTCAAAACATCATCCCTGTCAAACAAAAGAGACTGCAGTGCTTGCAAGGAAAACTACAAAAAGGCACACAGGGATGCAAGCAGAGGTTGGAAAGCTTTGTTAAACACACTGAGGGGCAGTGCCCAACACAGACATTGTCTTTTCTGCTTCAGAAGATAATACATTGCATTGGGAGAGTTCTGCTAAACCTCAGCCTGTGCTGTAATGGAACATCTGAAGACCAGAGTGGCTGGGTTTTTTTGGACTGAGGATGAACCTGAGGGTGATAGACAGCCTGGGCATCAAAGGATCATCACCAAGAGGCATTTACTGTTGTATATGGTCAAAGGATGAACTAAGATGAAACTGTGGTAGCTTGAGGTGTGTGGCAGCTGCTTTGTCTGCCCTGTCATGTGAGTAGGTAAAGGGAAAAAGGAGGCTGCTCCAAAACAGGATCATTTGGTTGCATATTCAGTGGATGAATGCATAGTTCTTTGAAGTTTCTAGCCCTGTCCCCACACCAGTGCCTTATGCTTGTTGGTGTTTGAGACTGCAGGGCATCTCTGTGCATGCAAGGAGCTGTCATGAGCTAGTCAGAACTGGCAGCTGATGCTCAGTTTTACACTATAACCCATTTCCTCCCCCCATCCTGATTGTACATGCCTCCTCATGCCCAGGCTGTGTGATTTCCATTTGTTTCCACTTATTACATGTCTCTTTGCCTGGACCCTCTTCCTCACCACCCACTGAGCACATGGGACATTTTGCTTGTGCCTGGAGCTGTGCAGACTCATAGGGCCATGTCTTTGAGCACCCACTGCTCTCTCTGTGCCAGCTGCATTGGTCCTAGATGAAGAGACAGTGCAGGCTGAGTGAGCGTTGGGTTGCACCAAGCCAACCGGGTGGTGAAGCCAACATCACTCATTGTAGGTGTGGTGTCATTAGCAACAAGGTCTCAGAACAAATGAGTAATCTCCCTTTCACAGCTCTTTTGCCTTTTTAAAAAAAAAATTACTTTGTGCTTCATTGCTGAACTCCTGAAAGCTGCTAAACAGCCCTTTGCACTTGATTGCCATCGTATTTAATAGTACCTGAAGGAACTTAACAATGAAGTTGGGAGGGGCTGTTTGGCAGAGCGTGGAGCAATAGGATGAGAGGCAATGGTTTTAAATTAGAGCAGGGCAGGTTTAGGTTACACATTAGGAAGAAGTTCTTCACCATCAGGAAGGACAGTGAGACAAGTTGCCCAGAAAGGTGGTGGAGGCCCCATCCCTGGAGACATTCAAGGCCACGCGTGATAAGGCTCTGTGCAACCCGATCTGTTACGGGGGGACTGGACTAGGTGACCTTTGAAGGTCTCATGCAGCTCTATGATTCTGTGATATATTCCTTTCATCAGTCCAGCTCCAAGTGAACCTAGAGCCTCTCCATGCTCAGGAACTTTGTGCCCAGGGTAGCAGGGATGTCTTGGGGTGTAGCTCATCACAGCAAATGGGGGACCTTTTCCCATCTTGCAGAGGATAGATATTTCCAGAGAGAGATGGGAAGCCTGAGCTTGAGACTAGTGCTTAACTCTTATCCCTTGAGCCATAGTTGAGGATGTTTAATCTTCTGACAATCCTTTCTCACTGGGTCTCGAAAAACAGTGAAATACATGTCCAATGTTAAGGATGTAATTAGTTTTGTTGCTGATTTACAAAGCCTACTTATCACCAGATACCTGAAAATCACTCCTTTTAAGCTATCACAATTTGAGAATACAAAAATAAAAGAACTTAGTCCATTTGCATCATTTGTGAAGTGATTAAAATCTTCCAGGAGCAAAGGCCAAGCTGAACAGCTCTTGTTAAAAGAAAGTGCTGCAAAAATACAAGGATGTTCATCCTTCACAAAAGAAACCATGAGAAGGTTTTATATAATTATCTCTCCCTTCCCCATTGATGTGTTGCAGATAACTGATAAGCTGGTAAGGTTGATTATAGTGGATCCAAAAATAAGACTCAGAGAGATTCCCTGCAGCCCATTTCCGACAGGTCTTGTCACTTGGATGCATTTGTAAAAAGCTGGTTTGTCTCTCCCCTTGACAGATGCTTTGATGAGCTAATCATCTCATTTCCGTGAGTGCACATCTGTAAAAACAAAAGGGGATGAGACTCGAACAAGTGACTAAGCCCTGCTCTTGTTTGCTTTGCTTCATTACTATTATTTGAGTGGAGCTGTTATTCCTCCCATGGAGCTTGTCGTGCTCCCACCAGCTGACAGGTGACATATACACATGCTATTTGAAGCAGATGACTTCTCTCTGAAGTTCTGCTCACCAGGGAGGTCATGAGAGCCTTTGTCCCTGTATTGGTGATGGTCTCTGGCACCCCAGGAGCAACCAGCCTTGGCTCAGCCACCCATTGCTCTCACAAGTGTGTTGCTCTTACTTAGGCAGCAGATATGGAGAGCGAAGCTGTGGATATGACAGTGATGCAGAACATCCCAAGAGTGTCAAACACTCTTCTCCATTTTCTACAGTGGTCATCCCTACTGTTGGATCTCCACACAGGCCACAAGCAGCAAGAGGTCTTCACTGTGCCTGCCATGTGTGGAGTAAGTGCTAGCCAGGGGACAGGGGCCAAGAGCCTGCCAAACTTTTCTGCTTGGACCATCAGTTTTGTGGAATTACCTGCTCCAAGAAGCAGTAGCTGTCATGCATATTAAATTGGGCAACAGCTGGATGTGAAGATGTGAAATAGATAGAATCATAGAATAGAATCATAGAAGAGTTTGGGTTGGAAAGGACCTTAAAGATCATCTAGTTCCAACCCCCCTGCGATAGGCAGGGACACCTCCCACTAGATCAGGCTGCTCAGTGCCTTGTCCAGCCTGGCCTTAAACACCTCCAGGGACTGAGGGGGCATCCACAACCTCTCTGGGCTACCTCTTCCAGTGTCTCACCACCCTCACAGGAAAGAACTTCTTTCTTATCTCTAGCCTACATCTCCCCTTTTCCAATTTACATCGATCACTCCTGGTCCTTCCATCACATATCCCATTAAAAAGTCCTACCCTAGCCTTTCTGGTGCCCGCTTCGGGTATTGAGAAGCTACTATGAAGTCCCCCACTGAGTTTTCTCCAGGCTGAACAATGCCAACTCCTTCAGCCTGTCTTCATAAGGCAGGTTCTCCAGCCCTCTCATCATCTTCATTGCCTCCTCCAACAGCTCAATGTCCTTCTTATGTTGGGGGCTCCCGAACTGGACACAGTAACTCCAGTACAATAATATTTTGGGGTTTTCTCTTGCTCTGTTTCATTCTTTAAGAGCATAATGAAATACACACTGAAGGACACTCATCAGTGTCAGCAATAACTAATCCATTATAACCCATAATAACCCTCAGCTTTACCCTCCTTGCAGAAATGCACAGCAATGCTCACCTCTGGAATAAATCAAAGTGATTATTTCCACAAATACATTATGCTCCAGTCACTGCACAGAATATTTTTAAAGGAGAAAATGGTGATAAAGAGGGGCAGGGGAACTGGCATTCCCCAATTAATATAGAAAAGGGAAGTTGAGTTCCAAAAATGCCCAAAACAGGCACCAGCAGAGCATCCTTGGCTACCAGATAGTCAAGCCTTGAAGCCAAGATGCCAGTGCAGGGCTCCTCATCTTCCCCATCCATCCCTCTCCCACCACCTGCCCAAACTGGATGATGGTTCCTACATGGCAGATGCAGGATGACTGTGGAAATCCCATCAAAAAGCCTGTAGTGCTTTTGCCAGGGTTTACTTACCCCAAAACCCACTTGCACTGTGGGCTCACACTGCTGCCAAGCAAGGGTTAAAGCATGGCCATTCCCCTCTTCCATTTCCTTACTAACAGCTTTCAGATCTTGGTATTTATCAAAATAGATGCTGGAGCCAGAAACTTTAAAAGTTGGAAATGATCGCTGCGGGGCAGGCTGCTGTTTCCTGTAATGTGATCCCAGGCTGAGCAGATACAGCTCCAGCTGCAGCCCCTGCTTGTGTTGGGGGTGTTTACAGCGAGCTGCTGTGGTACCCAAGGCTGGAGCAACCCAGGGAAGCAACTGTGCAACCAGTAAACAAAATCAAACCAGGCAAGGAGAGATGTCATACCTAAAAGTATGGGTTTGAACAGAATATACATAAAAAGATATCATGGGTACGGGTAGTAAGTTACCTGTCCCTTGTGAGCCAGCTTCATCTTATAGAGGATTATGTTGGAGAGGGCAACTGATTTCAGTAAAACACTTGGGCCACCCATGCAGAGGAGAATGAAGGACACAACTGCTTTGTGTTTCTGGCGCTCCAGTCAAAAGCAGTCATCTTTTTACTTTTTCCTGACCCAAAATCCACCAACAAACACTCACAATGGCTAATGGTTCAGTAGGGGTTGAACAGGGACCTTGGTTGGACTGTCATTCTTTCATTGGTTTTATGGTCATGTGGAAACACGGTGGCTTTCAATGCTGGTCTGGTGGTACTCCTTGATAGAGGTGCAGCATGGTGGTGGGCAGCTTCTTCTGACCGTGGTTTGGTATTGGGGTGGAATATTTGTGCCTCCTGGCTGATTGTCCTCTACTCTGTTCCCTTTTCTGAGGAGAGACAAAACTCTGGAGGAACAAGAGCTTGGTGAAACTACATCCAATTTGCAGAAGTGCCGGGCAAGGCAGTTATTTGTGATCTTTAAAGCATGCAACAGGGAAGTGCTGGACATTTGAGGACAGTGGAAGCCCAGTGTGTTGGGAAACAGGCTGTAAATGAACAGAGTGTGTGACTTCATAAGGCATACTGAGGATTGTGGAGGAAGCTTGCCTAAATCAATTAGCAGTGTAAGTGTGCCTTGGGATGTGTGAATCCTACCAGCAGTATTGGGGCTTTTAAAGCCAAATCTGATACAGTTTTGAGAACTCTCAGATATACAAGGTCTCCTTTGAAAGTGCTTCATTCTGGAATATCTACAGAGTTGCCAACACACATGCCTCCACCAGTAGAAATGGAGGTTAGGTTATACCAGTTGTGTTGGTGTGGAGTGGTGTACAAACAGCCATTATATTTGAAATACAGCTCATTTTGATGTGTTTGAAGTTGATTAAGAAAATTTATTGTTGAACCACAATAACCCACTCACAAATAAAAGAAACAATACAAATTAACCAAGGTAATAATAAGCTGGATCTAGAACACTCAGTTTGCATCTCTGCCCATCCATTTTTATATTAAGATCCCTTTTGTATTTCAGACATGCTCTCTGTTGTTTTCTCTGTGCCTGTGAAGTTATTCAAGACTGCTTGGAAACAGAAGTTCTATGCATACAAGTTTCTGCCTTATGAGGAGAAAGGATGACTGCTCTGATGTTCAGAGCACCTGAAGGACAGATATAAGACACTGGCATCCTTGCCTGCACTGGGTTTGGTACATGACCTAAGTTTACTCTTGCCCTGATGTAATTAAGCCCTCCCTGAATTTGAAAAGACAGACAAAGCATTGCTATATTCACCTTCTTCTTTCAAAGCTTTTATTATTGCTGCCCTCTGTGAAACACCAAAAATGTAGAAAGCATTAAAAAGTCATTATAGCCTGTCTATTTTGTGCCACCTATTGCTGAAGTTTCTCAATTTTGTACTGAGTTTCCATTGCTTGGGAGACATGTACATCATGCCAATAGGATCCATAAATATTCTTAATCCTGCTTTGCTGACAATTTTCTCCTCCTTTAATCTCAATGCAAATAGAAGCCCAATTCATATGAGAAGCCTCAGTTCTGCCTGGCTGCACTGGTACTAATGCACCTCCCATAACCCCTGCCCCCGCCAAAATGTAGCAACCTACAGCTGTGTTATGAATATAACCCCACACTTGTTTCATGTTTACATCACCTCTAGACTTCAAAATCCCTCGGGGGTACCCCAAAAAGTGACCTCAGTTTCTACCAGTTACCAGGCACTGGAGGAAATACTGGAAGTTGTTCAGATCAACAGCCGTAAGGCGGAGTTCAGGATGTACTGGAGATTCATCTGGCAATGCCAAAAAAAGAAAACACTGTGTTTTAGGAGAGTTTCTCAAGTGCTCACCAGTACAGTAGGTGTGGGGTGGTGGGCTGTCATCGTTGTGATGACTGCAGCAAGTGGGATCTGCCAGAATCAAGCTGCATCTCAGTTTGGAGAAGGGCTGTTGCCTCAGCGCGTGATCCAAAGGTGTGTTGGGTGCGTGGCAGTACTTGTCACCCTCATTAAGCTTTGTAACGTCACACAGATCTGAAGCTGATGATTTGCTTCTGGGACCACTGCCATGCCTCGGGGTGCCTGACGGGAAGATTATTTTGGATCTTTGCAGAAAACACTGTTTTCCAAAAGGTTTGTAAAAAGAAAAGTATTATTCATAGGTACTGAAAGAGCAAAAGATTTTGCATTTGTCTGTGCTCCGCTTTTTCTAGTTTCTCTACTCTTTGGAGGCAAATGGGGCAAATCCTGATTTTAAATTCTGGATCTTTATGAACTGTCTCAGTTCACGTAACTACAGTGAGGACTGTGATTTCAGAAGGGAAGGTAATTGAAGTAGTTTACAGTGATTCACAAAACAGACCTTCTGACATACTGTCTGCTACTGGGTGAGTTTTGCCTTTTATGATTGTTTGAGTCTTTTCATTTTTGTTCCTGGTTCATAAGCATTCATTCTCTTATACATCCCCAGACTGGTTTTGGAGCTCTTTTAGGGCAGCAGCTATGCCTACTTTAAAATCCATTTTATCCTTCCTCATGGAGATGCTGGTAACCCACACTGCAGTTTTCCATGAGGCAGTCTGCCATAATGTGTCCTTCTCACAGTGCTCTCATTGCATGCTCTTTCTTTATTCCTTGTTATCAAAAACCCTCCCTGGAGATTGACAGTTTTCCTGAGGTTGCTCCTGGTGCAATTTTTAGCCCCATGTCTCTCTTTTTTAACATGGTTTCCTCCAGATCCTTCATGAGAAGTCCCTGGCGTCTCCTTATATACTGATATTGGAAGATCGTGTCCCTAGATTTCTGCTCTATAATATTTGGATCCATTTGGAGAGTTGTTACTTGTTAGCTGCTTCCCAGGTCTACAGCTGGTCCACTCTCCTGCACAAGCATACTTCCCTTCAGCCACCATTTGGCTGTACAGGTCTGTTATGAAATTATTGTTTCCCATACTCATCCTTTTAATCTGCCCACTTAAAAAAAGCACACAGTGGGTTGAGATGAGAAGAACTCAGGGCCTGAGCTGTGCTGGTGCCTTCATCCAGGCATCTCTGAAGCTTCTGCAGAGGAAATAGTTCCCACCATTGCCACATGCAGAGTGGACCACAAGTTTGTGTCTTCTCTGCCTGCTGGGGAAAAGTCCAGAATTTGCTGAACCAAAGAGGCCACTGCCTGGTTCATCTGGGCTGGTGTCTGGGGAAAGGCTGAGTCCTCTGGTCTCACCAGATAGTGTTCCCTGTTGGTGGTGCTTTGGATATGGTGGATATGCTTTGGATATTTCCTTTTTTTGCTCAGTACTCTCAAAAAGCTCCTTTTTGTGAGGTCCACAAAACAAATTTTCATGGACATTTTTCATGCAGTGAGGGAGTGGGACTACAAGCACATCTATCACAAGGAGGGTCCTTGCTGAGTACCAGGGAGGCAGAGTTGGTGGTCTGTAAATAGCCAGAAGGAAATCAATTGGTAACCACAGCCAATTCCTCTGGTGGCACAACCTCTGTCATTGGGTGTGGAGGGTTATCAAATTTTACTTGCTGTTAAAAACCCATTAAAATGGGAGCAGCAGCTTTAGAGAATTTTGTCTCTGTCATTTAACTTGCCATCCAGGCTCTGGTTCCAGCATCTGTCTCCTTGGAGCAACTTTCCTAGTTGGATTGATATTGTTTCTTTTTCCCATAATTCTTCATGGCACTGTTGATCTCTTGACTTAAATTTTTCATACAATTAAGGAAAGCAGCATCACCACACTGTCTGTGCAGGAAGGTGATGATCAGTGACAGCCTGAATGTATCACATCAGCAACTTCCTACGAGGCACTTGCTACCCCCACAGAAGTTATTTCCAGACCATTTTAGTTACTCTTTGTCTTGCCCAAAGGCGAAAGAATTGCTCAAAAAATAAAGAGGGCAGGGGAGCCCCAGAGATTTCTTCATGTTTCCATGTGATTTTGGGAAGTCTTGTTTTCTCAGCCTATAAAAGGAGGAAGTTGCTACTGGATGGAGGTGAGAAGTGCATTGAGATGCATAGTGTGGGGTTGGCAGGCACCTAACTGCAGAAAGAAAGGAGAATGGGCCCAGTGCTCTGCAGCAAACCCAAACCACATACTGCAGAGAGTTAGCAGAGTTGTTGGTCCTGGGGATCCTGGACAGAGAAGGACATAGTTGTGGTCCTCCTTGCTCCAACACCAAAGTCACAGTGCCAAGCAGGCAGCCATGCCTAGGGGACATCATGCTTCCTGCACAGAGGTTTGAGTGCTGCTGCTATGGATAGAGCATCACTGATGCTCAGTAAGTTGCAGTTTCTCGCACTGATACTTATCTCCTCCTCTTGGGTCCAATCTGCTAGCAGAACTCTCACAACCTTCAGGCCAGGGGGAGGATAACAGTGGTTGCACATGGGCATGCATCAGGTGGAAAACATAAGTGACAAAGCCACATTGTATGGAAGTGTTCACACTGGTGTTTGTGTGTTTATTTTAATTAACCTCCAAACAGTAATTGGCATTTTTTTTCATTTTAAACATTATTTGAGCCCTGCATCAAAGTGACCTCCTGAGGTAGTGGTTCAGGTAATTCATAGCAGAGAACAGCTTTTGAGTAAGAGCTAGGGCATTTTAATACGGTCTCGAAACATTAAATCCATCACTTCATTTCCCCAGGTACCTGCATTCCTGGAATACATTCTCCTTGTGGTCCTTTGTTTGAACTCTAGAAGGGGTGACAGAGTTATTAATTAAAACAGTGGCGTGCACAGGGTTTGGAAAGGGAACAAGAAAGGCAAAAGGCCTGTGGGTGATTGCCTCCTCTTCTCCTTCCCCTGTAATTTCTTCTGTTCTGGTTTTCCATGTGATATCTCTTCCTTGCAAACGAAAAAAAGACTGAACCAAACCACCTTCTACTTTGGGTAGATTCTTGGGAACACCTTTTGCTTGAAACGAATTGTTGTTTTATTTCCTGGGTATGGAGACAGCAGCAGGGACCTCCACAAACAAGCACTCTCTGAATCTAGTGTTGGTGCTGTGCAAATGTACTTCAAAAAGATGTGTAGTAAATTCCTGCCCTGGTGTGGCAATATGAAGGAGGTTTTCAGAAACACCTTTTTCTTTGGGTTCACAGCCCTGAGTGATTCAAGGATGGACACAAGCATCACCTCCATCTAGGTCAGGTTCTTGATGTGAAAAGACATAGAGCTAGTCACAAGTGGAGACTACAGGTTAAATCCAGGCATCTGGTGATAACACATCTTCCAGACAATAGTTCAAGGCCCATTTCCATCACTGGCATCCTTTGTATTCTTCCTCTTCTCTGTAACCTTCTTGCCACTGTCCCCCTTCGCTGCAGTAAACTAGTGTCCTTACTGGCCTCGATGCTTCAAGAATAAGTACATTGTCTGCAGTGATGTCATTTTAAGAAATTAATACATTAAAAATGTTTCCTTCCTCTACAGTAATGATAATCTTAATTTTTGAGCTTCCTGCAGTGGAACATTTTCTTAATTGAATTCCTAATTCATTGAACATCTCTAATAAGCATGAATGGCAATTTAATCTTACTGGCTGTGTTGTTCTAAGGGATGCTCTTTAGAGACTGGTTCATGGAACACTTTCCCCATCTCAGATCAAGGTTTTAACTCCAGCATTTCCTGCCCAGTCAGCAGCAACCTGAGGCACTCTACTTTTCCAGACTAGAATGGGAGTGATATCTCCAGGCTGAAGACACTAACCTTCCCACAGGTATCCTGCGCTCGTCTCCTGTAGTTGATCTAGGCATCCTCTGCTGAGGAGATGCTGGAGTGGACATTCCTGAAAGGTTAAGGCTGCTGTTGGCCCAGAGTACCACCACTGACAAGGAACCCCATTTCCTCTGCTTGGTCCAGCATTGAAGAAAACACATGCTTTATTACATGCTGTGCAGTCTCACTGCATCCTTTCTAGACCTGCTTTTTTGAAGGACTTAGGGAGGGGGAATTCCTTAGGTGGCATATGATGAATCTGGAGCATGCTGTCACATTCTGACACATCTTCTTTATGCTTCCATTTCCACCACGTATTTTTTTATCTTTTTCTCAATATAGTAAGTCCTTGTTGGAGATGAGCTCCTTTGTCTGTCACAGCATACAGGTACATCTCTGCATGAGTTAGGCCTCCACTATGCTGCCACTCTGTCTGGTTCATTTGGAGAAGCAGCACAGCTGCTGCTTCTCCTGTCTGAAAGAGTAGAAACACTACAAGGGACTTGCTTGAACCAGGAAGTTTTTACATCATTCCCTTGCCAAATGTCTTCTGATGCTGGCATGACTCCTGATGTAGAGCATGCTCTGTCCTGCCCTCCAACCCAAGAGTGCACCTAAAGTCCTCTCCAACTCCACCTAAGTGCCTAAGCTGCTCAGAGCTTTGCAGGGCTTTTGGTGATGTCTCATTGGAAAACAAGAAAAATGGAAAGAGAAAGAAGGGAAAGCAAAGGAGATGGAACTCAGAATCCTGATGTAACAGTTATCTAGCTTCAGTGTAACTTGATGGAACATGGAACACAAGCCATTTTTCTTTCTCCTTAGTGTTTTTTTAAGTGAAGAGCCCAGCAATCAATCCATCTCCACCATACCCCAGTGTGTGTCACGGGTTAGCTCTAGCCATGGAGCAGCGGCATTACTGTTCTTTGAAGACCAACTGAAATCCTGAGACGAGCATCCTGAGTAGCACTCCTGAAATGAGCATGTCCCAGCTGCTGTCCTAGATAAGGCATGGCAGCAAGCTGAGTACAAGAACCAGTGGATGCAGCACTGTGTTCTCAAAATCAAATGAGTTCTCCCAGTCAGAAGCAGGCATCAGCAAAACAAGGAAAGGAGTACCATGTCCACTACAGGGAAAAAGGACCATCAGTTACAGGAAACAGTCTTTCATATCTCATTTAGATGTAGCATGCACAGTTCTCATATCCAGAAACATCTGAGGCCCCTCCCCAAGATTTATATCCAAGACCAGCCCAGAGTGAACAAGTTTTAATGAGATTTGGATTCCTTTGGGTGGAAAACTCCCATCCAGCTTGCTCTGAGAAGCCAGCACCATTCCTGTCCTTGGCTACCAGGACCAACTGGCTGTTCATGGGTGCAGTTCAAAATGAAGAGGTGGTCCAGAAGATGCAGGACATTCAGGGAAAGATTCCCAGAGCAATACCACATACTGCTGCTGGTTGTGCAGGAGCTAAACCATTCAGGCATATATCAAATAGCTGCAGCTTTGCCAGCTTATTGCACCCAGGAAAGCCATGCTCACGGCATGCAGAAGCCTGCAAGTGATCCTGTGCCATGCTGAGTTGTTTCCTCTGGCAGAGGCTTTCTGCAAGATTACTTCCTAATTGTACTTTGTGCCTGTCAAGGCTGTGGATGAAGCACATTCATCTGAAGTGTTATTCTTCAGATCTGGTGGAGAGATGACAAGTTTGGGGGGGAAAAATGGAAGAGAAAAAAAGAGAGTAATGGGAAATGATTCCCTCTCTGCAGGCAGCTTCAGTTCTTCCCTCTTCTTCTCTGAAGGTCACTGTCGATCACGAGCCCAGTTACAGCACAATGTCTGCAGAACATCTCTCCCTTGCCATCCAGCTTCATTATGCTTCCTATTTTCTCTTGCCTCCCAGGGCCACATTATACTCCACTTTCATTGCTGCTCATGAGGGAAGAGAGCCCTCATAAGCAAACCTCTTGCACAGGGAATAGTCCAGATAAAAAGCTGCTTGTGTGCCTCCCTCAAAGTCACTCCACTCTCTTCACACAGAATCACACAGAATGACCCGGGTTGGAAGGGACCCCAAGGATCATGTAACTCCAACCCCCCTGCCTAGCAGGGCCACCTAACAAACACATTTACTAGATCAGGTTGCCCAGGGCCCCATCCAACCTGGCCTTGAACACCTCCAAGGACGGCATCCACAACCTCCCTCGGCAGCCTGTTCCAGGACCTAACCACTCTCCTAGTAAAGAACTTCCCCCTAACATCCAACCTAAATCTTCCCTCCTTCAACTTGGATCCATTTCTCCTAGTCCTGCTATTGTCAGCCCTTCTATGTCAGCCCCCTTCTGTGGTCCACTATAAATGTGACAGCAGGCAGGTGAGGAACATTTTTCCCCATAATAAATTCTCAAGTCCAGCCTTTTGGAATGAAAGTACTGATGGTCTGCTATCTCAGGAAAACTGAGAAGCATCAAAAGTGCATCCCCACTTAACTCTACAGGGCCAGTGTCTGCAATAAGACCTTAAACTCCCAGGGCACAACACATCTGCTGATAGAAGATGTTGTACCAGGGCTGGGCTGAATCTTTTCACTTTTTAGTGGTAATTTTGCAAAAAAATGCACTGTGCTGAAGATGCTTTTTCATTTCTGTTAACATAGGAACATTCTCCCAAAATACCAAAAATACACCATATTTTTAACTTTAAATGGCCGCTTAAGATGCAAGGAAAAGCATGGCTAATTAAGCCTGTGATCATTTAAAATTAGTGCATGTGGCTCAGAGAATACAGCCCGAGCCAATTAGAGCTTTGCTAAAAGCATGTACAAACCCAGGTGCTATGGAGGCAAAAAAAGGTTTAGAGATGCCTCAGTTCCCATCTACAGAACAAGATTCTGCCCTTTTGTGGTACTTTAGTATTCTTTCTGTGACCTTGATTTGCAGTGGAGAAGAAACAGAGATAAATATCCATGGATCTTCTACAGCTTCAGTGGCATATTTTCCAGCTCTCCCCTTTTCACTTGTCCCCTGTATGGAATGCAAGGCACATATTTTATTCAAGGCCAGAGCAGATCAAAACCACTCCATATGGTTATATACATGCTATATACATGTGAAGAGTAGCAGAGTAAGGTTTTCTTCCCAGAAAAGCCCAAGTGATAGAGCAATTGATGTGGGATCTGCATTGTCACATCTTGTCATCCCATACACTGAATCTATGGCTCAGTGACACTCAGCAGTGTCATCCCATGGTCTGAGGGACTCATTTATCTCTGTCCCAAATCAATGTGATGTCTTCTCTTCATTTTTATTATTATTATTACTGATTTTTTCTAAGGATAGAAGCTTGATACTGAGCACACATCATTTAATTAAAGGGATGATGCAGACACGTGTCCGAAATTTCCTGTGAGCATTGACTTTTCGGGAGGTTGCCCATATTTTGTTTGGGCTCTGGCTAATTGATATCTGTGTAGTGCTTCCTTGGAACAATTTGGTTTGCTCTGAAAGTAATAGCTCATTTAAGGCCATTTAATATGTGCTCTAAGGCGGAATTGAATGAGTGCTTCACGGATTTCAGCTCTTGTTAAGCAAATTGACACGTCCCTGTCTCTTTACACCAAGGACCTCTCAGTATTCTGATGTTCTCCATGGATGTGGGCAGGGCAATTTGTCCATGGAAGACCTACCCAGAAAGATGAGTGCTGCTGAGCACTGTGTTTGTTCAGATGGATCTAGCCATATTGTCAGACATGGCACAGGTCTCATTGTTCTCGGGAGACAGGCATACTATTACAAACCCTCAAAATACAGGGGGTTTAAACGATTCAGAGAAGCTGGACAGGTTCAGAAATTAATGAACTCAAGCCTGACGTTATCATTGACAAGGAACATCCACGATGTAAGTTGCAGTGCTGTTGGAGGATGTGGCTTGAAAAAAGCCCAAGGTCACATAAAAGGAAATGTATTGTCCTACAAAAGTGAAATGAGTCAAGTGATTTTCTGGAGGCAGATTTATAGGGCTTACTTAGAGGCAAGTCCACACCATCACTGTGTACAGCAGGCTTGGAACCTTCAGAAAATTGTTGCAGAATTTGTATCTCAGATGGAACTGGGAATCCTGAGCTCCAAAGTCTGCATGGTGGGGGGGGTAGAGAAAACACCAGCATAAGCACACAAAATGCCTCCATCTGTTGGTTACATTCCCTTGTAATTAAACCTTTGTTTGATGTTACTTGCTGCATCAAAGTCACTACTTTTCCATGAAGTCTTTTCCTTTCTGTGTTGTTCAGGTAGATCTGTTACCCTTATCCCAGGAGTACTGGAGCTCTTCAAGAAGTGCTCCATCACAGGTCTTCCATTTATCTTCTGTGGCTCTTCCTTCTTCTGTGTCCCTGACATAATAACAGAGGTGAGTGGGGTTTTTTTAACATTTTCCTTTTTTTTATTGCTGTTGATAAATGGGTACTGGCAAGGGAGCAGCTTGGCAATTGCAATGTGAGTCATCTGTGAAATCTAGTGGGAACTCAATTTTAGGGTCAGTGTGTGGGAAAGGTAGGACTCCTCCAGAAGTGCGTATTATTTCCATATTTGCCAACCAACCAGCCTCATTGTGTCTGGAAAATAGGTCACCCTAAGCTTCACTGTGGCATCAGTGGACTGAGCATATTTAAGACAATCCCAAGACTTGAAAATTTACTTTGATTAGAGGATGGCAGCCCATCAAATGGACTTAGCTGCTGTCCAGGGCAGTGAGTGGTCTTGTAAGACAGATTTTCTGAAGAATGCAGGAAATCATCTTACCTGTGTTATATCACCTAGAAATTAGAGGGTGTTGGCTTCTTGGGTACTCATCTTGAGAATGTCAGAGAGCGATCCTACCTTGCTGCATCAGAGACAGCACTTCCCTAGGCCAAAGTATTACCAGCCCCTGGTAATGCAAGTTGAATTACTCACTAAAAGATATTTAAGCTTGGAAGTGTTGTGAAGGACTAAAAATGCACAGAGAGATGGTTATTGCAGCTCAGCCACATCTTTCTGATGATAATCTGTAGGAGAAGCAGTGACCTGTTGCAGCTGTCAGAGGAATAGATCTCTTAACTCAACGTTTAGATCCTTAAAGGTGTAAGCCCCACTCTCCAACAGGTAGTTTTCGCTGCAAAATATAAATGCATTGTCAACATCAGGACTTCCTTTAAAACTTACTAGAGCACAAGAAGCCCAAGTTTATCAGAGGGTAGCAGCCCAGACCTCTTGCATTAAAAAAAAAAAGCCCAAAAGATTTTTCTTAGTTTTGCAGACAGCATTTAAAAAAAAAAGCAAGCATTAAAGAAAATATGTTTACAGCTGAGAGATTTAGGAGGGTCATCCTATCCCCAGAGAAAAAGACTGTCATTACTCTTTACTCTGGCCAAATTATTAATAGAGAAGGTGACTGACAGATTCCAGATACTCAAGTAAGGCTGCCTTCTGACATTTTCTGGCAGTAAAAATAAGTAGCCTTTCTTTACATCTAACAAAAATCTCTTCTCTGTCGCTCCTTGATGATTCCCCCTCCTGTCTCCACCTCCAGAGATGTCTGAACAGTATAATTTCCTTTTATTTTTAGCCATCTTTCATAATTGAAACTATCTCTGTGTCAAAGAGAGAACGTTCCCATGAATTCCTCAACAGGCACTTACTGAAAGCAATTGATGAAAATGAAATATTTAATGGGGTTTTACACCTTTGGACCTGGAGGCTTTGATGCATCTCAGAAGCAACATTTAAATGATAGCTGCATGGTGGGGCACGAGACCATCATCTTGGCTTCACTGGTGCTTCTCTTTTAGATTCAGTTTTGGACCTGCCTGAGAGGTGCACAAGTCAGTGGCAGTCTCTCAGGCCAGTTCTGCTGTCCCATTTCAGTGCTTGGAGAGGAAAGATTCTGCTCAGCAGCTTAGATGGATTTTACCTGAGCCTAGAGCTGCAGCAAGAGCCTTTTAAATAAAGGAGAGGACCAGAAACAGCCCTTTGACAGCACACAGTGAGACAGGAGTTGATCCAGTTTAATTCAGCTACTAAAACTGATGCTGAGAATCCATGGTTTTAATTGCATCCACTTGGCAAATCAAGCTCTCTTTAATCAAGCTGTACATGTTGTGACTCACTCCTAACACAGGGCTGAGAGCTATGGAGGTAGAGAGAATATAACTCAGTGCTTCTTGCTCTGTCCTACTCCCTTACCAGCTAACAACCTCTCCTTAAAGGGCAGTTCCCTTCTTGGCTGCCTCCCCTCACCCATGGCCAAGTGTCACTCTGTCCTCAGCCATTTTACAGCATGAGCACTTGCTGTCTTGCAATTTTCTGTTACAGAAGCTGTGGAGGAGAGTTTTCAGAGGATTGTGTCTGTTTGGGAATCATAATATGGCCGGAATTTATGAATCATAACTAAATGTGTTACCAGGTACAGGAAGGATTATATGATGTGTGATCTAATAACATCCAACTGTTAATCACCTGTGGTAGGTTCTGAGCACATTGCACAACAGGCAACATAACTGACCTTTTAAGTTGAAACCACAAAAGGTGTTTCTTCTATAGGTGTTTCCTCGCTCTGCTTGGCTAGTGCATCCTCACAAGTAGCAGAACCAGGACCTCCTTGCCCAGTAAAGGGAGGCAGGAGTGTTATTTCATGAGTGCTGTCACATCTCAGAGGAGTTCTCCACTGGGATTTCTGCAGTAAGCAAGGGAACTGAGTCCAAATTTTCAATGAGGCTGTTGTTGCACAGGTATAAGCAGATGCCCAGAAGCCCAGCTGGCCTCTAAAGGAGGCTGGAAAGGTTCTGCCACCTCAGAGAAAACATTGCTGGGATGGACCCATGTGCGTAATCTAGCTCTACAGTGCAGTCACATGTGAATTGCATAGGATTAGAACTAGCATCATTCATTCACTTCTGTCCACCAACTTCAAAGAAGCACTTTTCCCTTATGATGAGTTGCCCCCACAGTGAAGATATGAATAATGGAGATGACCTTTCTGGCAGTGACAATCCAGTCCTGCTGCCATCCCAGCACTGGGAGCAGCTGAAGTGTGTGCCACCAGCTCAACATCCCCAACAATACAAATGTATCTGCCTGTGAACACAATTGCATTTAATTGCTGAGATAAATTTAAAATAGTTGCCTAGGTGACAGTCACCCTTCCAGGAACATTTGTGAATGAAGAGGGGTTTTCTGGGTAACCCCATACCCTGCTTGGGTGCTGATGGTGCGTCTGCCAGGCAGCCAAAGTGCAATTCTTCCTCTTAAACATTTTCCTTGTGGCCCTTGGAGTGGTTTCATGTGAAAAACAAAACGGTGACATTTTAAACATTACCTCCCACACAGTGTCTCTCTTCAGCCTCTGTTGCCGCTTGCTGTGGGTTCAGAAGTCTCTGGTGGATCAGTCTGCCCCTGAAAAAATGTGTGTTTGCCAAAATAGAAGCATTTTTGCAGAAGGCAGTGATTTGGCTGAATGTTTTGCCAGCATGTGTCTCTGGAGTTTGTGATTTGTTTCAGGGTTTTGTGTTTTTGTTTAATTTTGGATTTCATTTTCTTGTTACAAGATACTATCAAAACAAAATATTTTAGTGTTTTCAAATAATTTTTGCTTGGGGGGAGGAGGCAAATACTGATTTTCAAATACATTTTGAAGTGCTAGAATTCCCTACCAAACAGCAGCCTCATTTTGCTCTCAGCTCTGGCTACACAGAAGTTAATGCTCCTGTGAAAGTACCCAAACATCTTTCCCACTAATATGCTTTACTTTCAGGGTGGTGAATTATTCAAAATGCTTTCTGTGGCTTTAGTCTGTCCTAAGATGCAGTCTCATATTTCATTAATGTCAATCTCACAATCGATTATTTCTTTTCTGGGAGCAGCTGGGATCACTGGTCAGGGATCAAGGTGCAGTTGGTGCCTTTCTGTGTGGTGGTGGAGAACAGGGCAGATGGGGTCTGGCTTGATGCACTAATTCAGCCAAAGCTAGGGATGGCTGCAGCCTGCACAACCCAGCATGAGTTGGAGGAGAATAAAGCCAACAGCCAAGCAGAGAAATTACACATGCAAGGTGAAGTAGATGCTAGGGTTGGTGGACCTTAGAGAGCAAGCATGCAACTAAACAAGATCTTTCAAGGCAAGAGGAAATGGATATGCCTTTGTAAATGCTGTTTTCTGGCACCAGGGAGAACTGCTCAGCACTCATAGTGGGAAAGGAGAGTGATGAATAACGTGTCCAGTGGAAATTCCTGCAGCTCTTGTGGCTCAGCAGAAAGTAATTGCTGGAGACTGGAGTGTGCTCAAGACACTGGACCTAACACCTCTGCACTTGTAAGAAGTGGGATCTTGGGTGACCACAGGCATTAAGCTTGAGATGTCATTAAAACAGCAACACCTGCTGCACAGAGGCCCAAATTCCCTTCTGAGGAGTTACACTGTGCTGCTGACTTGGAGGGAAGATGCCACCTACTAAATCACCCAAACCACTTCCTGCAGCACCTGTTTTTTCCTCATGTCACCTATCCAAGTAGTGGCTAGACAGATGTAAAAAATGCTGCCTCCATTGAAATAGCAGGGCTGAACCTTGCCAGATCCACACTACACCTCACCAGCAAAATGGTGGCAGGAAGAGAGACACATAGAAGGAGTAATGTCTGTGCCTTGCACCATGAGCACAACGAAGGCATAGCCCTGTTCTATATGGGAACTTGTCACAGTGCAGCTGTCACAACTCTCAATGGAGACAGGTGAAATACAGGCACTCATGGCTGCTTATGGGCTCTTTGAGATGTGACGGTAATGCCAGAAATGTGTCAAAAAAGGTCATTTAGGAGAGTTGCCCAAGTATCTTTGGGGCCAAAACAGCACCAGGCTCCAGATCTTGGATGTATCAGTCCAGGTGGAGACAGACAGCCAATATGGACCCTTGTCTTGCTCCAAAACAGCTCTTTCATGAACAGCATGTGTTTGAACAGAACCTTTCTCTTGACATGGAACCCAGCCCTATACATCGGTGGGCTGTCGATCATCATGGAGTTGCATGCTCGCAGCTCACATGCCCAAAGGCAAAAGCTCCACAGTGGATTCATTCTTGTCATTGTTTTCTCAGTATATTGACTCCACCAGGCAGTCAGTGGAGCAACAACTGACACTTGGTGGAGCTAGGAACCCTCTTGCTTTCCTTTGTGGAGAAAGAATCTGACTGTCACACTAGTTCCCTGACCTGGAGGAGACCTGGTGGAGCAGATCTGCTAACTATGGACCTTTCTTGCACACCCAGGAACTTCCTCACCACCTACTCAAGACAAGTCAATGACTGTTGTTCCTGGATGTGAACTGGAAGTTCTGCAGAGATATCTTTCAATCTGTCTGGGACCTTCAACGGGGAGGAGGGCTGTTGCCATTGCAGCTGCCTGCTTGCTCCTCAGGTCTCTCTTTATCAAGGGCTTCAAGAAGCTGCAGAGATTCAGTCATGGCTTCTTCCTCTTTCTTGAAAGCATGACCTAAAAATGTAATGAGTACTGAAACCAAGCCCTGCCCACAAAGCAGAGTGTGTAGGTGTGATGCTAACCAACACCTGGGACTGTGAAACCCAGGGGAGCTGGCATCCATCTGGTAGATGTCTTGACTCTTTCTCCTCATTCTTTGGCACCTTTTCAGAAAGCACACAAGATGATGAATCTGAAGTTTGAAAGTGCCTTATGTACATTTTTCCAGTGATAAGGAGGACAATGAGAGAATAATGGCTTTCATTTGCAAAACCTGTCAAGACCCCTGAGCTGATACTGTGCTTACTGCTTGCAATTTCTGGCTGAAGGTTTCCAGAGGTGGCTGGTAGAAAACAGTGAAGGCCAATACTTCATCATGGTGAGAGACCAGGATGACTGATGTTTTGCCCTTGGTGGATGTAAAGAGACCAGTGGACAACAAGCAAATGCACATTGGTGAGTTTATGGACAGCCTCATCTAACAAAGGGGAAAGGTTTAATGGAAAAGAACTCCTCCAGGTATTGTGAAATCTTAGCTGAAAGTAATGGTGCCATGGCAGTTGACTCATTATAGTTTCTCTGTGGCTGGGCAACTGGGTTTCTCTCTTCCAGAGTTTCTGGGCATTATGGTTTCTCAGTGGGCATACTTGGGTTGTACTTCCAGTGGCAGAGTCCCAGAGATTAGCTTCCAGGAACAGTCACAGATAGTGCTGTCTACAGACAACAGGAAAGCAAAAAGCCATGACCACTGCCTAGACCCCACATTAACCTCCTCTCCCAGTATCCCTATCTCTTTCCAACCTAAACATGTATCTGTTTTATTCTTGCTTGGAATATCAGCCTTTTCCTGCTTGTTTGGAGCCAGCAGTGAGAGCAGGACCCACTCTCACAGAAAGTCCCTGCAAATCCTTGGGTGAATGGCCGAACCAAGCTCTGTTCCCAGGGGGATTGGGGTAGATTGGATAATTAATCACAGCTTGTCTGCAGAAGGATGAGGAAGTCTGAATAAAGGTGTTAACGGCTCTTAAAGGCTTTCCTGGTTCACAAAGGGTCCTGCCTCAAACAGATTATCTGGAAATATTATTAGCTGGAGTAGGAAAGGGCTTTTTTCCTCCTCTAGGCTCTTTGCAGCCACCCTAAATCTGCTTGAGCTGTGGAGACAGGTTTTATTGTGTGGAGGGGAGGTGGGAGACAAGTGTTAGCTATCAGTGGGTCAGCAATTAATTGGTTTATTCCTTTCTCACGGTTATTTTGTAACCAACAACTGCTAAAACCCTGGTGCCTACTTTGTCCTAGCTCAGGAAACAAGAAAGTACCACAGGGATTTGTGCTGGGGGGGACCCCATTCCACGAGGTTGGCTTTGCAGGGAGACCATTTGTCCCCTGCCAAGCTTCTTTCCCCTTGTCTCATCTTACAACAAGGATGTGATTAGCGTTTTCTACCATGGGATGTCAGCTGAGGGATGAGAACCATGTGCCAAGAGAAGGAAAGAGCTGCCCCAGATGGATGGTAAATGAAAATGGAGATAAAACCCCTTTGCTTCAGGGGAAACTTGCCTTACACCATCTCCATGGCCAGTTAGTTCAGATAAACACTCTTCTTCCTCCCAGTGCTACTTTGTCCCCTGACAGAAGTGACCTTCTGCCACATCTTCCACCACCATCTGGGAAGCCATTTCTCATGAAACCAGCTTTATTAGAGGAAAGTTCGGATTTCCCCATGGTTTTGTAACAATTCCAGCGTCTTTGCAAGTCAGAAACAGAGGATGCCATTAAAGCAGAAAGCTCATGCCCTGCTAGCTTCAGCTTCTGCCCACCAGCCACTGCTATAACTGAGCTGAAGTCGGTGGCAGGGCTGTGCTGGCACAGCTGTGCCTGGCAGCAGGGTCTTGCTGGGAGCATCACAGATGGCTCTTTGACAGTAATTGCCCTGATTGTGTATCTCAAGCTGGGAAATCACCTTTCAGTCCAGAAGAGGAATACAAAATTAATGTGACTTTGGCTTGAAGGGTTTTGATGCGTGTAGCTTGGCATCATTTTGGCGTGGAGTGAAAAGCAAATGTTTCCAATCTTATAAAGGTGATGAGTGGGAACTGTGGAACTGCCAGTGGGGTAGTCCCCTCTCTGCTGCACCTGCCTGACCTTCCTCAAAGCTTGCTGGGCAAGCAGGAAACTCCCTCCATGGAGAAATTAATTTGAAACCACACTGTCAAAGGGAACGTTCCCGGTTCTATGCTGCTGCTTCTCTCCCAGCATTCCCTAGATCTTTAATAGGAATTAGATGCTCTGAATAGAGTCTCATAGGCTGTTTTCTTTATGGTTGCATTGATTTCAACAATTAATTTAGCTCCAACTAAACCATAGGGAAAGCAACAGATTTCCAGGTCTCTCTTTTCCTTCACAGAAGACCATCCATTTCAGATGGGAAGCACAGCAAACCCAAACCGGATCCCTGCTCTCCTTGGGGACTGGCTTGCAGGGATGAGGAGAGAAATGAAGTAAGTCCCCAGCCCACTCTGCTACTAAACTGCAAAAATACAGACTTTGCCAAAGCCCTTCTCCAGCAGAGTCTCTGTCTCTCAACTCAGGGCTGGAAATATTGACAGGTATGGAAAATCCATTACAAATAACTGAATTAACCCTCCCTGCAGCACTGCCAGCTCTGTAAACACTTTCCCAGCTGCTGGGAGACTGCAGGAGTGCTCCCCAGAGTGAGCAGATGCAGGTGGTACTGGCATGTGTCTGGAAACGATGTGGCCGGAGGGGGAGACTGGTCTTTACGCTTGTCTGGACCCTTCCTCTCTGTCAGATGAACTTTTGCCAAGCTCTCTAGCCTCTCTGGAGTTTCCGCACTCCAGAAAGTCCAGCATCTGTTTTGGGAGAGCCACAGCGGAGGCCCGTGGTCCAGACTCAGCAATGATGGCAAAGCAGGGATGTACCCAGTCCCCTTGAGACAGAAATGTAATTTTGTACTTGAATAGCTTTTTCCTCCAAAAGGGTCCTGTTATGAGGTGGAGGGGGTCTGGCTGGCCAACCTGCAGGGTCCTGGTGGGATAGAGAGGAAGGGAAGGAACCAGGCACTGCTCTGGTCCACAATGGTAACCAGCACATTAACCAGAGGAAGGGAGAGATGTTGGCCGAGGGCTCCAGTGAAATCCTCCTGTCATCAGGTACAACCTGCCAAGGGCTCTTAAATGTCCATCTACTAGAACCTGAAGTAGCACATGTTGAGAAGTTCCTATGTGCATGTACTGAAGAGAAGGGCTGTGTCCACAACCAGCACTGCATGATTTTTCACAAAAGGGCTCCTGAAGTGCAGAGAGCTGGCAGAAACCAGGAGAGGGACTGGTTGTTTTGATGTTGGACTCTTGTTGCTGTGAGAAGTGAATTAGAAGGCAAAAGGTTAGTGTTTCTGGTGTGCAGACAAGCCTTGAACTAAGCCAAGCTCTAGCATGTTCTAATGTCCCCTTCCCTCTTGAATGTTTCTGGTAACACATTTCTGGGGAAGGAAATCAGCCACGTGGTCAGCACAGTGGCATGAGGAGCTCTGAACTTTATGTAGTGCTGGACAGAGGCAGAGACATGCTCCAGGAGTAGCAACTGGAGAAGGGGCTTGTCGCAGTCACCTCTTGCTTTATCCTTCCTGTGCTCCTCACTCCTTTGTAGGCTTTAATTCTGTGAAGGAAGTTGGATTGTAGCTGCTAGGACCAAAACAGTGTACTGGGGTAGTCTTGAGTTGCCCATGAAAGGGATAGATCATGCATAGTGTGCACAATGGAGATAAGACCAACTGCTCATTCTTGTCTTTTAGAGCCTCCTGTTAGAGGTGAAGGACCAGGGTACCTACCACAGCTTATGCTTCACCAGTAACTTCAGCTGAAGAAATTTTGATGTCTCTCTTCATCATATATGGCTTACTTTCCCACACTGGAAAATGAATTCAGCACTGCTGGCAAAGCTGCAGGCCAGGAAGTTTTAATTACTGTTTGTACAGTGCTCTGGGGCTCTGGAGTAAATGGTGCTGGAGGCTTGTGAAGGGCTATAATATATATTGGCAGATACTTATCTTTTATTATATGTGCAAGCTCTGTGGTCCTGTCAGCAGCTCCTTCCTGATGCCTGTAGTGAGGCTTCCTAATGCAAACAGAATCATAGAATCCCCTTGGGTTGGAAGGGATCTTTCAGATCGTCAAGTGCAACCATCAACCTAACTCTGACAAGAACCATCCCAAAACTATGTCTCTTAAGATATATCTCTAAGCTCTGTGTTTTCCCGTCTCTTAAATATCTCCAGGAATGTTGCCTCAACCAGTTCCCTGGATGGCATGTTTGAGTGTTTGATAACCCTTTCAGTGTAAAAATATTTCCTAATACCCAGTCTAAAACAAAAGTGCAAATATCCCCTGCTATAGCCTCTCCCTACTTCTGAGCATCACTGCACATTAAGAAGGGCACTCGTTAAGTCCAAGGTCCACTTCCAGCCAAGCTAAATGCAACTAGCATGTGTCTGTAAAACCCACCTGCAAATGCAGGAGAGAAGAGCCACAAAGCTCTCCTCTCACAAGGCTTTTCTCATTAAAGCATATCTTCCCTAGCAATGCAGCCAGATCCTACATTAACCTTCCTGTCCCCTTGCTTCCCCGCTCAGAACAGTACCTCTTTAATTATAATCCATCAAATTCCTCTCTTCTCTACCTGGAAAGAATGGGATTTGGGGGCAAGGAACTAATGTGAAGGCCTAAGTCTCTTTTCATGGGAAAGAAAATCTATCCAGCACCCTGCTGGGAACACTACTTTGCCTAAACCCCGGCACAATGCAGTAAGAAGTTAAGGCTCTTAGCAGGAGAACAGTGCAAGAGTCCTATTAATCACATTTCAGGTCTCTGTGGTCAAGTGCACTGTGTTGTACCCAGCACAGCATGTTCTGTACAAGGGGACAATTGAGGTCCCACTGCTCTGTCATCAAATCCCACACTTGCATGGGCTGGGCTACAGAGAGGATGGGCTGTTATATGGCCTCTTGTAGGTCAAAGCCAGAGTGTGTGGAGAGCAGGAGTTTTTAGATATTGGCAAAATCCTGAGAAAAAGACACATTGGCTATCAATGAGTATGTGTGATGACCTGGTTAGAGCCTTGGGGAGAGTATGAAGTAACATTGTATCTAGGATTGTGGTACTATTGTGGTACTACACTGAGGGAATACAATGACTTGGGACATGATTTTGATTTTTTTTCACACATCTGTGTTTTGGTGGCACTTGGTTTCCTGAGACATACTGCAAAACTATTTGGCTGGTTGCTGCAAAGGACAAAACTGGTATTACTTAATATTTACCAAAGACAAACTTAAAAACCTCCCCAAAAAATGCACCTTCCCTCTTTGGCCAGGTCTCATAGCAGTGGTTGCTCATGAACAGAGGTCTTTGGGAGTGGTGGGGAGACCCTTGCTGCCTGTGCTGGGTACAGGAGGCCAGGGAAGATGGCCCAGTGGAAGCCCTGTGTGCAGATAAGGACAGAGCTCAAGTGATACCACCCAACTGGTGACAGTGCCAGCTCTACTCTGGATGTGTTTCTTTCAATGTGACATGGACAGAAGGTAGGAAGCAGTTATCTGACTCCCTGTGACCTTAATGGGTTTCCTTTACTGACAGGTATGTTAATAGCTTCTGACGTGTGGCTGCTGGGTCAAGCTCTGTGGATCTCTTGTCACAGATGGTTTCAGATCCTATAGGTTGCCAGGGCTACCTTGCCAAAATCAGGTGAGGAACATATCCACCAGCCTATTCAGCAGCACCAGTGTGTTGAGTGTGATGGAACCAGCCCTGCTTTGTGCTGGAAAAGTGTGGAAAGGCACAAGGGTGCTAATGGCCCCACTCACATCCCTCCAGTGCTTCCCCTGTGGCAAGCAGGGGTCAGGGAACATGTGCAATGGATTTATTCAGTCTGAGGTAACCCCTCTTTCAGGATATTCTTCTACGCAGTTCATGTGGCATCCAGTGGAGGCAAAGAAACAAATGCACTGACCTGAGTATTTCCTGCTGCTGGGCTTTATACTTCAGTCACACAGAAAAAGTGCTGCTGCCACCTATTTTACCTTTAATTTAAACTATCTTTTTTAGGAATGGGGCCAGAGATGGCCCTGCAAGGAAGAAGCCAGCTCCGGACACTCCAAGGAAGTAAACGGAACCTTTAAAGACATTTAAATGAAAGCAGGGAAGGATTCAGCATGAGGCCACTAAACCAATTCTGAGGAAGAAATGCAGCTTGTCCCATGACCTATCCCACAAACCAAAGGGGAGAGGCTGCCCATCACTGCCTGTCACTTCAGGACAGCATCCCAGGCAAGGGCAGCATCAGACTCTTTGAGTGCAGTTCTGTTTAGGTTGGCCACTGCTGATCCCAGCCCTTCTTCAGCACACAGATGCTTTTAAGCCCTCGGGGAGGGGCTGGCATGGCCAGCCTGAGGGGGAGAGTGCCAGCCCACTGCATGCTCTGTGGCTGTCGAGTACACTGCTGTGATTCATTGATGTCCCTGCACAGGGCACAGATTGTAAACACAGCAAGGAAGCCAGGCCACGTCCCAGCCCAGCTTGGCTGCCTGCCGTGAGGTCCCCTTTGCCCAGAATTTGGAGATCACCTCTTTTTCCATTGCCTTCAGTAATGGGGAATGTTTCCTAAAAATAAAAACATCAACAGAAATAGCCATTTAGTAACACAGGTCTGTGAATCTCTGCAGAAAAAATGCTGCAGTAAGGCCATGAGTTTGAAGATAACCTGAGAAGCAAACTTACTGCAGGTGGACCAGCAGTTACCAGTATCACTTGGGGCAGGAGAGATGTTTGAAGACTGGTTTTCCTCTCTCCCAAGGCAAATAGCCAACCCCTTTCCAAAAACAGCCCATCTGTCTGATTCACTGTTTGATAGCAAAACCTGTATCTGAAAAAAAGAAGTACAACTGGTATGACCATGCCAAGGTGCCTGTAGTGTGGCAGCACATGGACCCATCACTGGTCCTTTGCATAGAGTGTTAATTGTCTGTTATGGCTTTCATGGGGAAAGAAGTTAAAGGATATGGGCACCCTATTTTAGGCAAGGCTTGGCTAAGCAGGAATGCATAATTCTGTTCCAGTTCATAATGGTCCTAAATATCAGAGAGATTCTGTTGATGGAAAACTCAGAAGCTTTCTCAACAGCAGCCCTGTGCAGCTGCAGCACAGGAGAGAAATCAGGAAGCAAGTACTTTGTGCAGCCTTTTGGGGAATGAATGGTTGAGCTGGGATGTAAAGATAACAAAATTAACTCCTACTTGCAGTTCAGGCAATGTTAAATGCTTGCAGTTCAGGTATCTCGGAAATGACTGTACTTGGCATTCTTTCTTGCCTTCCTCTGTCCCCACCAAATCCCTGGCTGCATCCCTTATAACAACCAGTGAAAGGAACAGGAGTTTTTCCCCACCAGTTGAGGATGAATGGCAGGTTCTCTGATGGTTAAAGCCTTAGCAGAGGCTGTATTAACCCATCTGTCTGCTGTCTGCAAGTTGGCAGGTCTGATGGGTGTGCTGCATGTTTAAAGAGCCCAGTGTTCAGTACAGGGACAGGGCATCTGAGGACATTGGGAGGACAGTGAAAGCCTTGTCATACAGCCTAAAGTCTCACAGCAAGTGTCTATTAATAAGCTATGCTTACGCTTCCTCCAGGTATTTACAGTGTGCTTTCTCCCTGTTAGCTTTGAAAACCACTGCTCCGGACATAGCAAGTCCTTTTCTGTTCATGATGCATTTCATACCACAAGTGTGTTTGGCTGGGAAAGTGTTCATGGCAAAAAACTATCTCATTTTGAAAAACCAACAGGATTTCCCTCTAAAAATTACTTCTGTCTACAAACAGTTTCAGCTTGTCTCTGGGAGCCTGTCTCCATTCTGATGGTGGTGCTGGTTGTGGAAAGGTGCCGTGGAACCCACGCAAAATCAGCCCAGCCAGCAAGGTCATCTCCCCCCTTGCGTTGGCTGTGCCAGGGGAACATGGGTGGGCAGTGATTTCAGGGTGCTCAGAGAGGGACCTCTGGAGGCTGCCAGCATGCAAGGACCTCCTGAACACCCTGGAAGGTGGCTGTTTTCTTATCCTTGCTCAGGGCAGAGCCCCTTGCAACCTGGTCTAGTGGAAGGTGTCCCTGTCCATGGCAGAGGAGATGGACTTTAATCATTCTGTGATTCTATGATTCTATGCTGATGCTTTGGCAAATGAGCTGAAACCGGTATAGCTGCAGAATAGGGCCAGACAACAACTGGGATCAGCCAAGCATCTGAATCAGGTTGTGCTGGAAAGGGAAGGAAAAAAGCTATTTAAGCCCAGAGAAACCATGGGGAAATGAAATACAAACTGGGACTTCTAAGTTCCTCCACCCTTCCCTAATGAGAGTGGTAGAGGGCAGTTCCCAAAATCCATTATCTCTTTTAACTCCATTGTTCTCTCTGAGAAAAGTCCAACTCCTGCTCTCCAACTCATCTAGGGCCAAATGAAGAAATCATTGGTAATGAGCTTTTTATGGAGAAACTCATCTTGATGTTTGCATCACTGGTACAACACAAGGTAGCGCTGCAACTTTCCTACCATGGTTATGGACAGCACTTGGAGGAGGCTGGGAGCCCAGAGGTCCTGACAGAGGTAAGAACATGTTTCAGCATCACTTTTTTTGCAAGAGAAGGACCCAATTTGCATTGTTGAAAAAACAGCCATGCAGAAAAACACAAGAACCTGTTGTTCTGGTCAGGCTTTTAGATTTTGTCAGGATCCTTTGAATACTCTTTCACAATTAAAATTTCCAGTGGGTTGTCTTGCTATTTGCAAGGCTGATTGGAAAGGTGCAGGCGAACTGTTAAGTGGGATTGCCCTGAAGTATCAAGCTAGATTTTATTAGCCCACCTCTACTCCAGGAACATGGATAGTTGCAGCACATCAACCCTCCTGGTGTATTGGGTATTGCACAGTGGCTTAGTCACAGCTGAGAAATAAACAGCTCACAACTTGCTGAAACAAATTCCTCTCAGCTTTAATTGGCCATGAGATGCTGGAGCACCTGAAGCTCTCTCCTGCCCCTGCCTGTATTTGGTCTCAGGTCTTCAAATATTTGCAATTAGCAAATATTGCTAAGATTTGCCATTCCAGCTCTCTGTAATTAGGTGGAAAACAGACTTGTAAACTCATTCTTTTCAAAAACACAAGGACAAATGTTCAGGTCTGAGGGCTTCGTCAGGGGAGCAGAGCTGCTCATCCAGCTTCTCTGCTCTGGCTCTGTGTCATCCCTAAAGAGAGGTGGCAGGGGAGAGGCTTCTGGCACACTGAGGATGGAGCAGGGACTGCCCTGCAGGAGCTGGTAACATAAATGAAGGAACTCTTAAGGCTTAAGGCTTGATCCTTCCTTTGTTGTGAGTTTTTGTACCTTGTCTTGTAAAACTGGTTGCAGATCTTGTGTACCCATGTTATGGTGCTTGTTTTTGCCATAGTATCTGTGACGGAGCTGGCTTTCTGAGAGGCTGGTGTTATTTTGGCCACCGGAATTGCCACCCTGTGTGTCCCAGCACAACCTGGGATGCAGGAATTGATCTCTCTTGGAGGGGAAGCCCAAAGACAGCACAGCTGGAGGGTGCCTGGGGCTAATTTGTGTTTGCTGTGACTTTGAGACAAGATGTTCTTGTCCTGGACAGCCTGGGCAGATCTTTTTGGAAATGGAGCATCACTGCTCAGATTGATTCTTGATGAAACTCTCTCCTTTCCCCACTTCCTGGCCTCTCATTTTATTTCTTGTACTGACATGATGACATCCAGGTTATTGAAGTGTTTTCAGATGAGTCTCCCTAATTCGGATGGTGACATGAAGGTTCCCAGTTCAGTCAGCTAACACTTGACAGCAATAGATGTGGCAAGTCTTATCTGACAGCAGATGCACTGGAAATCTTAGAAACGATTTCCATTTTAACTTTGATCATGCTAAACATACTGATACTTTTTACCCATTGCAAAAAACACTATTAGTTGTTAAATAATTGTTTCATTTGCCCTCACTAAGCACACAAAATCTACGTCCCATAAATTGTGCTAGAGATAAGCATTGCTTTTATATAAAAACATACAATGTTAAAGATCTGAGGTCTGCTGACCCTCCAGTTTGTTGCACAACACTTGTCTTTGAGTACAAGTGGATGTGAGTGGCAAAACACTTTGGTTACCTGTTCATACTGGCAAGAGGAGCTGCAGTTGCTCTGGGGGAATGGATGGGTTTGAACATGTATGGCACTGAAGCATGCCCTTAAAAATTTCCAGCTCATAAATACTCATTCTCTGTTCCAGAAAAGCTCATCTGAACCTGACTGCAGTAAGCTGCATAAAGCCTGCAATGTGTGTTGGATGGTGACGACAGTGGAGCTGACTGCAAGAAGCACTGGGTGGCAGGCAGCAGCTATGGAGCTCTTGCTGATGGCAGCACTGCCTTGGTACCTGCAAAGCAGCCCTGGGATGGTGAAGGGACACTTGGCTCTGTAGTAGGAGAGGAGACTGCTCTCCTCAAGGTAAACTGAACTTGAACTACTATTTTATATTTCCCACATGAAATCAAAAACTGGGAGCCTCAGCCACTAGGATGTTCTCCTTTGCCAAGCCTCTACCGGGCTTAGTTTTAACAAAAAGTAAACCCAGACCCTCAGACAGCTGTGTTAAGGATCTGGTGCTTGTTAATTGTTGAGCACATATATTTAAGACAACATAAGATAGTGATGGGAAAGCAGCAATCCCATGACATGGCCTCATGTGTTTCTGACTGTGTTATATCAGCATGAAGGAAAACAGGGGCAGGAACAAGAGGAGGGTACAAGGAGATGACACTAGTGGTAGGATAGAAAAGGCTTGATCCTGCTAAGGCAGTTCATTGTGGTCATCTGCTCTTTGGGGCCCTCCACCCAGCATCAGATGCAGGACCTTTGTGGGAGATGCTGCCCAACTCCACTTGCAAGCTCAACTTGGGACAGTTGGGCTGGGTGCTGCTGGGACAGTTGGGCTTTGCCACTCACTTTCTGTTGCAACTTGCAAAGGAGTTTGCTGTGTTTGGAATTGGTTGGGATAGTTGGGAATTGGGAGGGTTTTCTCTTCTGCAGTTATCAGAGTGGCTGAAAGGCACAATAACTGTCATGCCTGGAATTTTGTCTGGCATTTACTCTGGGCTGCAAAGCTGATAAGCAAGACAGGGAGTAGAGGATTGCATTTACCCTTTTTCCTAGCACAGGTTAGGAGAAGCAAAAGGATAAATTGGGAGACATTTCAGCACATACCTCCTGTTCTTACAGAAATTACTAAACATTACAAGTGCCCTTGCATATTTTATAGCACTTTAAAAACCCAGTGTAGCTAATCTGGAAGTCAGCTTTTTCAGAGAAGCACAAAACATGTGCAGCCATAAAAATCCCTCATTTGATGCCAAGCTATTGCATTTTCTAATGTCTGAGAGGCAACTGCTCCAAAGAGTTTGGCTTCACTCCCCCTATCGCCTCATGGTTGGGGAGAATAAAAACACCAGCACAGCATCCCAAAAAGTTATGTTGTCTTCTTGCCATATGGTACAGATGTTTCGGTAGCAAGGGCAGCCTCCATCCAAGGGCTTGCATTTGGAAGAGGAGCAGTGTGCTTCCAACCAGTTGGGAAAAAATAGTAGTCCAATTAAAAAGTACAAGTATAAGCAAGGCAATGCCAAAAGCTTTTGGAGAAGAAAGGGTTCTAGAGCAATTAGCATCCCTCTACAAAGGAATGTGGTTCACAAGGGTTTTGGCTTGAAAAAATGCTATGCCTGGTCCCTGAGAGCTAGTGAGGGGTTGGCTATTCATAGGGTTTCCTCTCTCCATTCTGGCTCTTACTATTGGAAAATGTGTGGAAACTTGCTATCATTGGAAAAGCTGTTTCTCTGCCTAGATTGATTGAAGTTTGATTGATTGCTCAGAAGTTTCAGTGGTATCTGTAAGATGTGTATGTGCACACACATTATTCATTGTGGCCATATAAACCTTCTTCCCACAGGAAATGAGGCTAAAAATGTGGGCACTCCAGGTGCTTGATTCAACATTTGATCATTAATGACTTCTGCCCATGTTCCCTTCCTCTCTTCATTTGGCATTTTAAGTGTTTGATTGTTTGAGGGAAGAGGAAGAAAGCAAGTGTGAGGCTAACAGTAAGGGATGCTGGTTGTCTCCAAATTTCTTTCTCTGCCCTGGTTCAGGTGTTGGTTGGGCTAATTTGCCCTCTCTTTTGCTTCAGGTTTGCCCAGCCTAAGTATGTCATCCTCTTTAAAAACTGTCCTGGCAATGAGAGGAAAGCCACCTCCAAAGAGGGAAGGAGGTCAGACAATATTGGGGGTGTGGCCCACGTGGCAGTGACAACCTGTTCAGCTGGTGCAGGGGACAGCCAGGATCTGGCAGCAGCAGTTTGTGCATATCCTGACTGTAACCTACTTAAGGGGAAGGCTGAAATCTGTTGCAGGAACAGGCAGCCAGCAGCATTGGGTGCTGGCAGAAGGAGGAGCATGATTCAGCCACCTGAAGGCATCTCCCTGTAGGAGAATTACCTTCCCTATAAAGCAGCAGGCATTGCTCTTAAGTGTTACCAAGCTTAAATCTGTTCCCTAGGTGACATCCTGGTAAGTGGATTTCCCAATTAAGCACATCCCGATTAGGTGGGATGTACTGTAATTACAGAGTGCTCAGCGCTAGGAGCAAATCAGATCCGTTTGCAGTGAAGGGGCTGGATTGAAGCACTTCCCCAGTCTGGAGTGGGCTGTGCCAAGGCATTTCTCTGAGTGTGAAGGTGGGCAGGCAGGAGATAGGATTTTGCAGCCGCCCCCGCCATGCCAGTCAGCATGTTATCTGCAGAAGGAACATGCTGGAGGAAGCCCTGATGCCACATCTTTAAATCTTTTGATAGAGAAGCTAATTCCTCTTGAGGTTATACTCCTGTGTCTCCTGCTAATCTGTGTTCCTCCAGGTGACACCTTTGCTCCTGACAGATGAATACTTGTTAGCTGACATGATTGTGAGGATGCCACATAGGAAAGCTGTGGCAAGAGGCTGACCAAAGATGCAGCCATCCTCCAGGTAGACATTACAAGCCTTCAGAGCCAAATTCCCTTTGCACAGCCTGAGGGAGGTAGTTCTTGCTTCATGGCTCCTTCTCCCCATCCCTCTGACTTTCTTTTTGAAGGTGAAGCCTCATGGTCCTACAGTTGGAATGGGCTATTTGAGCTGATTCATGTAATGCTTTATGATTCCCAGCTGCTATTCGGACATCATGGGGAGAGATGAAAAAGATATTCTTCATTTGTTGTCTGTTAGTAAAAGGAAGAGTAAACACTAGCTGCCTTGGTTAGAACCTCTGGTCAGAGAAATCCTAGCTGTATGGAGATATGCAATCTGATTGGAGACCTTCTGGGAATAAACTGGTCAGAGCAACACCAGACTGTGGAAGATGCGGCATCAAGTGCAGAGGTGAAGTCTATGACAGGAGCGGTGTGTGGCACAGGAGTGTGGGAGCTTTGGATCTGGAGAAGGACCTAAACATAGACACGCAGGCCAGGCCAGCCCCCAGTTTTACCACTCACCATGTTTACCCAGCTGCCTCAGTATCCTTAAGTCTCACTTGTCTAGGAGGTGACATAAGTGTGGTGCAACACACTTTCCCTCCTGGCTCCCAGTCCCTTAGGTCATGCCAGCTGGTGTGCATGCATCCTTGGTGGCTGAGTGCTTCCAGGGTTCATATGCCTATGGGCATGAGGGCTAAATAGCTCTTATACCCACCATATTCACATTCTTTACAGAGTGGGAGGCAGGAACCCATCTAGTTCCCAGGGAGGAGTACCAGTTGGCACTCTTGCTTTCTGGACTGACCCATGGAGGGCATGCTGCTGCTGGCCCACGCCACTACAGCACCTCTAACCCCTTCCTGATGCCTCCTCATCTCCCGCTCTATCCAGCCATCTCCCACCCCAGTAGCTTTCCTCCTTGCACCAGACAGGCTGAGGTATCCCCACGATGCTGGTGTCAATCCTTCAGGCTGTCCGGCCAGAGACATGCAGAATGTGCCTGTGCTTCTCTCTGTGTGTTTATTCTATCCTGAAATCTTTCCTCTGATGCTTCTTCCATACTGCTGGTTATGCAGTGCCACCCACTGGCAAAGGCTCTTTGCAGTTTTCTGCTACAGGTGATGCTCCAAAGATGAAATATTTAGAAAGATTACTCTGGTGGGTGTAATTCATAGACCACATTGCGTGGGCGCTGGCCTGGGACATCTGGAAGCATTCTGGCATCCTTTCCGGTGTATCTCAGGGTGTGCTGAGCCCAAGCTGTGAGCTCGCTGGGTTGGCAGAGTCCCAGGTGTCAGCTCAGGCTGTGTTTAAGGCAACTCATAAAGGGCCATCCAGTCCTACATCCATCCCTGCTTGCTGGATGTGCCAAATTGTTTTATGTGGGTTCTGCATTCATGTTTTCCCATGCAGCAGAAGATGCAAATGCCTGACCAACACCAAACCCCATGCTGTGCATAAGTACATGCATCTCCATGGGGAGTGTGCTCCTGGGGATACAGGCTCGGGCACTTGTACAGGAGATGCTTCATTTCATTAACAGTCAGCTTGGTGTCCCCAAATTTGTCTTGATGTTTTCTGCTCCCATTTACACTCATACTTCTGTCCCCAGTTTGATGCCCTGTGTGAGCCTACTTGAGAGAAAAGAGAAAAGAGAGGAAAGAGGGAGTGAAGCAGTTCTTGGGTCTGAGCATAGAGAGCTGCCACATGCAGGAGGCTGCCAGTCTGGTACCCAGGCGAGGAAGCCGAAATCAGCTCACTGCCCAGATGAAATTGCCATGTCAGTGCAGCAGCAGCACAGAGGGACTGTCAGCAACTTTCTGCCCAGCCTCCTAATAAGCAGTGAGTGCTTGTTTAAAATAAATCCTGACAAATGGCATGTTGGGGGCATCAGGTCCTGGAGCACTGTCTTCTGAAAAATATGAAAAGGCACCGGAGGGGAGCCTGGTACAGCCTCTCAGATGACAGTAATTAAGAGCTTCTGCACTCAGGCTCTGGGAACTGCTCCTATTGCAAATTGGCCTTGATTGAAGAGGAAGAGAATGATTAGGCTGAAGGGGAGTGAGGGGGGATGGCAGGCAAAAACACTGAGGTAAGTCTCAATTTGTCTTCTGTTGGGTTTTGGGTTTTTTTCTCTATTCCTCTCTAGCAGGCAGTGTCTGTGTGGGTGGAGGGACCAGTGCTCCAGCTCTACACAGGCTGGGCCAGCTCTGCCTGAGTCACTCGGGGGGTGTTCAGCGGGAAAGGAGCAGCTCAGTTCTAGTCCTGCCCACGCAGCCCCAGAGCATGGCCCAGCACATGGTACAGCTGGAGCTCTTCTAGAAAGCTCCACAGGCTGTATGGCACCAGAGTCACCCATCCATTTGCAGAGCTGGCAAAAGGATTAACACCTAAAGTGGGCTATATGCAGGGGGCAGGAACTAGGTGATCTTTAAGGTCCTTTCCAACCTGAACTATTTATGATTCTATGTTTCTATATTCCTGGCTCCCTATAGGGGCTACACTCCTGTAAATCCCAGAGGTTATAGCTCTTTCCTCTTTTTTAATTATAGCAGGGATATTGATGGCTGTTTCAACCCAGGTTTTACCACACTATTAGTTTTTAATCTCTGGTTTTGATGACATTGTCTGAATATATTTGGGTTCAGTGCTAAATCCTGTGTCAGCACAAGTAGCTCCCTCAGAGTAGCCGATAGCAATGCAGAAATACTCTCCCTTCCCTTCCTATAGGTTTATCTCTTCTCAGACCCATGAGCACCAAATACAGCCCAGCTCTGGCTGCCCTGGCTGGTGTCCACCATGGATCAGGTAAGTCACCACAGTGTGAACATCGGAACCTGGCCAGCTGCTTCACAGCACAGGGCAAAGGAACTGGTCCCAAATTCAACTGCAAGCCTCTGGCCCCTAATTGCAAAGCATTAACAGCCAGGTAATGCAACTCAGCTGGAGCTATTGCGAGAGAGTGCATCTTGTTTGTCCTGGTGTGAAGGATAGCTAAATAAATGGCTTTTATTCAAGTGATACAGAAACTCCAACACAGAGTTTTTGAGCCTTGCTCAAGGAAGATGCTGACCCAGTCTGCAAGTGGAGTCCCCTGTCTGGGTCCAGTCCTGCAACTGCCATCCCAGTAACAAAATTCCCTGTGGGCAGATGGGGAAGCAGACTTGGTACCCTAAATCTTGTGCTTGTTCATATTTGGATGAGATAAGCTATGTGCTTAAATCTAGTGCAGCAGTTGTGTTTGTTATAGGGCAATAACTCTGCAGGGTTACCACAAAATTCTACATAGCTTATGAAAAAAGCAGACTGTTGCTGAGGCAGGATTGCAAACCTCTGTCAGGAAAAAACCCTCTTGTGTTGGGGTGAAACCTGCATTTGAATCAAAAGGGTGATATAATCGAAAAAGGGACAGACAATGAAGCCCATCCCTTTGCATGCCGTACTGCAGCCCCTTCTCCACAGCAGCCTGTCCAGGCTCCAGCTCCTGAGGTGTTCCAGTGCCCTCATCCACCACATAGCCCCCCTGGCTTGCTGAAGGGAGCAAGGTCAGTGAGAAAAGTTAAAAAAAACCCAACAATTTGCTTCCAGTTCCTGCTGGCAGCAGAGGCGGTTGCTATGTGAGCAAAGCTTGTGGCACCAGCTCATTCAGCACAGTGTGTCTGTGTACCCAGACCCCCCCCATGCGGGGGCATTTGTGCTCTTGAGTTCTTGAGGTCAGCTCCAAAACCTACTTGAAGCCCACAGAGGGTCCCTGAGCTTTGCAGCTGGCCTTAAATATCCTACGAAACTCTTGCAAAAGGGCTCATACAGACATAGTACTGCAGCTGTGAGCAAACGTTAGGCTGCTAGAAGAGCAGTTGGATGATGTTGCAGGGATGGTGACACCCCAAGTCCATGCAGCCAAGAGGGATCAAACTGGTACTGAGGTGCAGTCAGAAACACCATGTTTGAGCAGGACTGGATGCTCCTCTGAGTCTCTGTGTGCTGCTTGTGGTAGCCACACCAAGTTACCCGTAAACCTGCAGCACTTGAGAAGCAGTGTCACATATCGGGCTAGTTTTTCCCTCAAAAAGTGGAAGAGAACACACTTCCTTCTCCAAACCAGAACTAAGGCTGGATTCCTTTTCCTCCACAAAGCATATGAGTTCAGTCCACACCTTGTTCTACATTACCAAGTGAGAAGCAGCACCTCATGTCATCTCCGCTGGTCACAGTCAAGCTGTCTGGTGGGTTCCATTGATTACACTCCAGAAATAAAATAAAACCTCCAGAAAATTACTTTTCAATTCCATGTGCTCCCCACAGCTGCCTGCAAGTCCTGCTCTGCACATGGCTGTGAGAGGTTCCCAGGGGCCAGAAGGGCTGGGCTGTGTAGGGGTGAAAGTGGGGTCTTTAACCGTCCAAGTGCCAAAAGGTACCTTGTAACCCTGCTGCTCATCGCTTCTGGTTGTGTGCTGTTGTGACTCGATAGCAGATGACAGAGGTACAGAAAAGGCCTGGCATGGCTGGGATGTCGTTGCCATGGGAATCACGCAGTGTCTGGAATAACAAGAACAGGAGCAACTCAAAAAGTAATGACCTGTCACATTGATTAAGGGGGAATCAGAGGGATTTTGTTTGGGGAAAGCCTCATGCTTCAAGTAACATGAATCCATATGCCACATCTTACTGTTCGCTTCCCCTGAAGGGCCCTGTCAACAGGAAATAATCCGATTTGTTTTGACTGGGGTTTCTCTGGGGAGTATCAACGTGGTTCCTGCCCATCAGCTGTGCTGCACAGCTCTGCCATCCCAGGATGAAAGGCACCAAGTCAATGTAATATTCATTCACTTCCTCTTTCCTCCTTCATTCATTTCTTCATCCATTCATCTGCTTCATTCACATTTCCCCAGCACTTTAATGAGCAGTGCTTAGCCTCTGCAGTCCTGCAGAGCCTTCCTCTGGTAGGCACCTCACTACAGAGAGCTGTCTTCAGGCATATTTATTTTGCAGAGCAAACCTCTGCACAGCTAGAATGCGGTCTCCTTGCCCTGCCAGGCACTTGATTCTTCTAACCCCATGCTGAGACCCCCAAGTTTTGCCTTTCTGTCTTTCAGGTCTTGATGCCTGCTGGATTCAGCAGGGCCAGATGGGTGACAGCCCCCATGTGAGCTCTAGGCTTGGAGTAGGAGAGCAGAGCTGTAGGCCAGCAGCTACAGGGCTTGGTCAGCAAGTGGTCACAAGCCATGTGCTGGAGAGCAGAAACAGGAGGCACATGCAACCCTCTGGTTTTGGGGATTTTCCTCAGATGAGCATTGCCCATCCCTCCCATTGCCCAGTTTTGAGCACTCACAGATATATGTGGGGGGAACAAGAATGTCTCTATTTTAGTGCTGAGCTTTTTTACCCATCCCAGTGCAAGTTTGAGGGTTTTTTTCATGACATGCAGCCATTTCTCTTGAAGAAAGTAAAATCCCTGGTAGTGGCTGGGTAGAAATTCAAAAAAGAAAGAAGAAAAGGATAATCAGGTTTTGCAAAAGGAGAATGCTAATTTCTTGCCCATGATCTCACCAGTGGAAAAAGATCCTTTCCTCCCCCCAACCCAAAATGCACTTTGTCTGTGCGTGCAGGTGAGCTGAGTTCCATCCTCTCCAAACAGCTAAATGCATTTCTGAACCAAAGGAAGCAAACAGAAAACATCCGTTCTTTGTATAATGGAGAAAGCTTTTCCTTTTGTTCCCTGCTTTCTATCAAGTATCTGCTGCCATTATTGTTACTCAGTGGGTTATTACCTCTGAGTGGCTACTTCCACCAGCGTGAGCTGGCTTATTGTCTGCTCAGAGCAATTATGGATCAGGATAATTCTGGCCATGCTGTTTCATTGTGGAAGGATCTGCTGTGCTCTGTGGCCAAGGTAACTTGAGGTGATTTGTGCTGCTGAGTTACCCATCAAATTAATTAGGAGTGGGTGGCTGGTGCCCTGCCGTATGCTGGGGCAGAAGGATCAGCAGAGTCTGAAGCCAGGCATCTTCTCAGTGTGAGAGGTGTTCAAAGGAAAGTATGTTCAATGGAGTACAGGCTGGGATTGAGTTTATTTTTAGGACTAGTTTGTCTTTATTCACCAGTTGACAAAATGTTGCTCAATGCTTCCTCCCTCATAGGGGGCAGGACCCCACTGCTGTGTGTGCATAGAGTACAGGAGTATTCCTGCAGCCCTAGTGGAAGATGCTCGCTGTCTTGTTCATTGCTTGCATCTACAGTGTCATTTTGTTTCCTTGTCCTGTGCTGCAAAGATGAGAGGAGGAAAGTATTTTTTGTTCTGTGCGGGACTTCCCCTCAGGAACTGCCTCACCTTGCTCTTTGGAGAAGGGAAGTAAGATGAAAATGTTTCTCTGAAGTCTGAAATCGAGACCTTCTCCCAGGTCTGGTGCATCTGCAGAGATCAGAGCCCCAGTGCTGTTGTGCTGCCTCTTTGAACCAGGGGGAGTTTCACCCCAGGCAGGAATACAAACCTGGCTCTACTTCAGAGGGCTCAGCCAGCAGGTTGAAAAAGTACCTGGTTATTTTCATTCCTTTGATACTTGATCTACTATCAAAATAACTTTTTCATTTTTCTCTTTAACTCCTTAGGAATCCCAAATGAAGCTACCACAAGTGAGGCACTGACAAATCCCCAGTTATCCATGCACAAAAGAGGTTGGGTCATCCCTGGCACTGCTCTGTGACTGCACCATTCTGTGGTACCAAGTTTCTTCTGGAGACATGAAAGTTTTGTCTCACAAGAAGAGCCACCTGGGTTCTCCAATCCAGATATACAGGTGAGTACTAATGTATTCATCGATTCACTTGCTAGTAAATAAATACAAAAGTGTGACACTTCTAAGTGCTCACTAATTCCCTCAGAAACACACTTTTCTCACAATTAGTAACCTGTGGATTAGGAAGCTGTGATTCTATTTTATTTATTATTAACAGCACACAATCAGGACAGATTAGCATGAAACTATAATGCTTCCAAAATCCTCCATGCCAAGACCTCTCCCAAGTCCAGCACAAGCAGCAATGAACTTTTCTAAGGAAGCCTGATAATAAGTCTTTTTTCTTGCTGGCTTAGAAAGTTGAACTAGTAAGGCTGAATTTCTGGGGTTGTGTGTACACTTAAAACTTCACAAAATCACTTTGTTCAGTTATTTATCCTATTATTGAGCTTGGCCTCCACACCCACTGAAATCTCTCGGTGTCTGGACTGCATCTGACACAGAGAAGTCTCGCTGGACCTACTTCTGGGGCTGGCCTAAGGTACTAAAGTACCATAAGGTTTGAAATCCATACCCTGGGCTAGATCAACATTTGCCCATTTCTCAGTATTTTCTTGGGCAGAACATGGCTTTGTGTTTGCATTGCTATTCAAATCTGTTCCATTTGAACTCTTGGATATCCATTCTGCAAGAAATTTATGGTTCAAACTGACTCATACAAGGATTCCTACTGCAGGTTGGACTCTGGGGCTACAGGGACCAGGAGGCATGATAGGAAGCCATCTCTCTCCTGTTTCTCTGCTCTGCCTCTGGTTCATCTGAGGCTCTAAGGGTCTGCAAATCCATCCTAAAGTTTCAAAGCAATCTTCCTTGTGTCCTCCCTTGTCAGGCCAAATTCCCCAAACAAAGGGAAATGGTGGTCATTCACAGAGCATGCTGCCCTTGGCATCGTGGGGATGGCATCAAGGGCCCTATAGGACATCTCAGGTCCAGACAGGCATGCAGAAGTGGCATCCTGGAGAGGCATTTGAGATCTCTATCAGATTATAAGATAGTGGAGGCCTTCAGACAATCTTCCCTCATATTTTTGGCCCTTGGCTTTCTCTTTCAATTTATTTCTCTTGGGTCCAGCTACTGAAACAGTCCTGGGGTTCAGCACACTTTGTGCAGGTACCTCCAGAGTGCCCATCTACATTCATGAAAATGGTCCTACGAGGACCTGGTAGCATTTGTAAATATTTGCATTTTGTGAGGAAATACCCTGTATAAACATAATGTGGTATTAATGCCATTGTCTCTGTGTTGCCCCATGTTCCTGAGCTCCATTCACCAGCCCTGGCCCTTGAGACAGCTCCACCGAAAGCAAATATGTCAGTCTTCACTGAACAGGGAATATTTTAAGGCTCTGAAAACAAAGTTTATTATAGTAAAGCTGCCAAAAGTGTAACCACTGCCATGCTAAAATATCCTCTCCTCCTACATTTGTAACGTGGGAGTCTTTTATATCCTCTTTACTGCTGCTGAACCATACATTTGTCTTGGCAGCAGATGTATATAGACTGGGACCTATTACAGTATCATGCAAAAGAGCTCTTAGGTTGAAAGATATGTAACAGCTTACTGGAAAGCTTGAAATTAACTGTGTGATGATGCCACATGAAGATAAAGAACCAGCAATTTTATTGAATTGCAATTTTATCCATATGGGCTGAAAGTTTGAACAGCATTAACATCTCCAAAGGTCTCCATTTGCCAAATTGACCATTGAGGTTTTGGCAACTAGGTGGAGACAGGAAAAAGGGATCTCATCTAACCATTTCCAGAAAAGCATTGCCTCCTTCTCCACTGTACAGGAGTAACTCAAAAAGAAGGCAGCCAAAACACAGTCCCTGCTCCAGCCACCACTGGCCTCTGAGAGGCCTTCAAGGAGGCCCATCCACTTCCTTTGCTCATGGATGTGGGAGCAGCAAAGACTCTGTTGGTCCTTATATAGCTCTGCTGTGGCTGTTATTAATACCAAGTCCATAAATGTTAGTAATTCAGTGGCCAAATTTCTCTGCAGTGCTGACAGAGCTCTTACAGCCCTTGCATTTAAGCAGCTGCATCAAAGGTGTCCTTGGATGGCCCGGCATTTCCTCAGCTGTCTGACAGTGGCAGATGAAGAGTTAATGATGGAAAAATACATATAGATTTAGGAGAAGGATTTTTTTTTATATATATATGCTTTTTTGCTTTACATCTGAGCTCTTGGCACAGTGTCCCCTGCCTCTAATCACACCTTATAACTGCAGTTTAAATCAAAACCCACAAGGCTGGACCAGTTGGATCCAGTTTCTATTAAGCCATTTGATCTGCGACTGAGCAGACTTGCTGTCACCAAGCCAGTTCCCTGCCTGCGCCTCCACATAATGAAGCTCCTGTGGCAGCCTGCAGCTCCCTGCTCTGTGCAGGGGAATACCAGGTATTTCATGGATACATCTGCCAGGCAGCATCTCTTTCCCCCTCTCGCCCCTGCCCAAGCAGTGGATGGTGAATTTCAGATGGTGGCTGCACCAGCACAGGGAGGGGGCACTTGCCAGCCTACAGAGCATCACTTAAAAGCTTTGGCCATTTAGTAAGTAAAAAAAAAAAATTAAAAAAATACAATATTTCCTTAGTAAAGTAAAATCCCCTTTTTGTTCCTCACTGCAATTTGTTCAAATATTAACCCCTTTAAAGGTTTGGTCTGTGGTTTGCTATGAAGCCGTTGCGCAGATGTGAAGGGGAATGTGGCTGCTGTTAATAAGAAATGAGATCTCGTCCTCTCCGTGGAGCATTGCTTCTCCAACAGACTAGGGGTTGGAGCCACAGCTGATAACACTGCCTGTGCCCTGTTTTGCTCTCTGCTGATATTAGTAAGGGAGCTGGTCTCCTGATTTTATGGTCTTAAAAAAGATTCCTTAAATCAGAGCACACATTAACAATAAGACAAAATGGTCTCGGGCACAATCCAGCTGCCTCTGTCCCATCCTCTGTCCTGGCAACCCCATGTTCACAGGGCAGAAGGCAAAGCCAGCTTCTGGTTTACCTCTTTTTTGCAGCCATCTTGAATGCTGAATAAAGCAGGGAAAGTAATGTGCAGCCATATCAACCCAAGACAGCCTTCTGATATGTTTGAAGGTGGGATTGCAACTGCCACGGGGAGGGAGTGTATTCACTCCCATTTCCTGCCTTTTTTTTATCAGTCTTATAAAAAGCACTGCTTTGAATGGGAAGTTTGGGTGAAATTCTTGCGGACATATTCTGTTAATTTGATTTCTTTTTCCATCATCTGTCACTGAACCACACAAGATGGATGTAGACTCTGAACTTCAAATCCCAATTTGGGGACTCTGAGCTTCTGAGGTTTATTTTGCTACTTCAGTAATAGGGAAAATTATGTGAACCAGTGGCAGAAGCAAGTTACATGGTGAGTGGAGAGAAATATGGATCCAGAGCCAGGTTGTTGCTGGAGACAAGGCTGCAGAAGGCAACAGCACCCAGCTCCCCCATCACAGACGACTGCAGTCATATAACCTGAGAGGTCCTGGTTAAAATTAATTGAGTTAATTAATTGAGCAGCTGTGGCATGAGTATTTTCTCTGCATGCCTTGGCTCTTAGTCCTCCTCTTCAAGGGGATAAAGTGCTATTGAATGCATTTATTGGTAACACTGGTTCTGGGAAGCTGAGGTTGTCACAGTCAGTGTCTCATCATCTCTGAGATGATCAGGCATCGGGCTTTGCAGGTGCCTTAGCCTCAGCTGGGAACTGGGAATTTCAGACCTTGTGACAATGTTTTCTAGATACAGAGAAATGAGAGAAGGAAATACTATGTTACTATCTGCAGAGGGATGGCATTGCCTCCTCTCGGCCTGCTTTGAGCCCAGGGTGCAGACAGGGTGCTAGGTGGCATCTTTGAGGGGAGGGTGGGCATGGTGCAATTCAGGTGTAAACCTGCATCTTTCCTTCTGTTACATGCAGCAAGTCAGGTCCTGTTCTGGAAATCACTGGGTTGTGGACCAGTACATAGCTGATGGAAATGCTGCTGCTGCTGACCCATGGAAGGGATTTTGGGATGGGGTGTTGTTTTTTTTACAGGCAACCCACCCATCCAGGGAAGAATAAGCTTTTATTTTCTTAGCCATTGAGTTTTGCAGCATGTGTCATGCTGACAATGGCTGGGTATTCCTCTGAGACTGTAAAAAAAGCTCATTCATCCTTTCTCTTGATTTGTAGGGAGATCAAAACAAAATAATAAAAGACAAATGCACTGAGCTACTGTTTGATCTCCACAAAGAACCTATGGTACAGCACCAGCATACAAACACTGCTCTGGGTCAAACATGAAGGTAACTTGCCCTTTGTGCTCATCCCACCTCATGGATGGAGGGCAAGGAGGAAAGAAGGAATGTCATTGTGAGCTTCTCATGAGCTTCTTGTGGGTTTCTCCTCACCAAGGGCAGCCTCCCTCTCACCGCCTTTGCTTGAGCTCTGTAATTTCCAACTGGATCACACTTAACCACACTTAACTGACCATTCAGGGAGCAGGGCTGGAGTTTCAGTTCATGCCCACCTTCCCATTGAGTCAGGGCTGAATCACCATCCCATGTCAAGCACGAGGGGCTGGAGATGCTGTTCTGGTGGTGGTGGTGGTGGGAGCTCAACCTGCATCAGAGTGGGACATGCTGTCACTTGGTATGTGGCTCTGTAGCATTATGTTGTGTGGCACTGAGATGCAGCAGAGGCTGGTGGAGATCACAAAGCGCTATCTATGTCTATGGAAAAAGAGAGCAAATGAATCCTCTGACTCCCTGGGAAAGGGAGTTGGTAGAGGAGTTTGGGTGCTACCCTAAAACCGCCTGCTATTCTCAGTGATGGGTGAGGGCAAAATCTCCAACGCAGTTGTGGGACAAGCACTGCAAACAGCTTTACCTGCCAGGAGCAAAATGCTAGAAAAAGCATATCCAAGCATTTGGAAAATTGGAAGGGATTTTCTGGGCAAAGTGTGGTTTAGCACATGGCCATCCTGGAGAATCGAAGGAGCAACAGTTGGGTGGCTGCAGGTAGAGATGGGTATGCACTGAGATGAGACTTGATCCAATTTCAAAATTCTTGGGCAACCACTGTAATCATGATGGCCAGTCTTAGCTGAAACACAGAGCTCGCCAAAAATTAGCTGAACTCATGTGCACTTGGACTGAGGCACTTGAAACAAGGCTGCAAACTGCCTGTGTTGCTTCACACTAGAGACTGAGCTGATGGGCTTGAACTTTCTAAGGGAAAAAGAAGTTGAGGGTGCTTAAAATAAGGGCAAAAGCTTGGTCTTGAGAGGAATTGGGTTAGTCTGCATTGGACTGGAGGATCAGGATTCACCTTCACCCAGTGGTTTCACCAGTTTCTGTAGATGCTCCAAGAAATGCCAGCTCTCATTGCTACTGCATCTATCTAAGGGGACTTGAAATGCCAGACCTCAATCCCAACTCACTTCTTTCCAGGTTAGATGAAATGCTTATGAGAACTTTATCTTGACTATTCTGTGTTAACCCATCAGCACATCCCAGTGGCTATGTCAGCAGGGAGGTCTGGCTGGAGCTTTCAGCCCTGGAGATGCAGTCCAAAAGTAGGAATTGCACCCAGGCAGAAGGAAGGATTATGGAAACATTTGAAGAAGGGAAGGAGTAGAGCAGACATCTCTCCAGTCCTTCCAGCAGGTATAAGGCCTATTCTTCTATGTGGTTTACTGGTCCAAAACAGCAGAGCAGCTGTTTGTCCTGCTGAATTCCTCCCAGATTCTCCCATTGTAGGATGACCAGTCTGAATGCCAACAGCTGGAAGACTGAAATAGCAGCTACAATTGCTTAGGCCCCACTGATTTGTCCTGTGGTTTTTCCTTCTCCTTTAATCTCTGGTAAATAATCCCTCACTTCCTTGCGGTCTTTCTAATTCCATGCTCTGTGCCAGTGCTTCCTGTAAACAGTGGACCTGGCGGCCCAGGCATGGCCACTGCCATGTAATTGAGGCTCTCTCCAGCCTCACAAAGGGCATGTGACAGGGCTCTTTTTCAGGCTGGATGTGGCCATGTCCACATGTCAATGATGGAATTGCCTGTTTCTCCTCTCCAGACAGCTAACCAGCCAGTAGAAGTCAGGGCTAGCTCTAATGGGGCTGGTGAATAATAAACGTATAAGAGCACGTATGAGAGCATCAGGTTCTAGTATCCAGTGAATTACACTGTCTGGTCTCCAGTGATCATGATTAGCCAGCTCTTGTAAGCAAAATGGAACTAAATTATGGGCAATAACATCCCTCCAGCAAACACCTGCACTGATGCTTGCTTTTCTGTGCCGGAGCCATGCCCGGTGCAAAAGTTGTGACTGGACCTTGCTCAGCCCTTGATTGCCACTTCTCTGGTCTAAAATTTCAAGTGGAGTCCTAAAATTATAGAAAGAGATGAAAGATCTGTGCTGAATGAAGACCTTTCCTGATGTTTATCAACCCATGTTCGATCTTTTTCACTCTTGTAGGTAAAAAGCCTCTAGATTCTCTGAGACACCCTGACAGTATGAGAGGTTGAGAAGGCATTTTTCCCATCAAAAAATCTTCAGTTGCTTTATGGCTTCTGAAGATACAAGTTTTGGGCATCAGATGCCCTTCTTTATGGCTATGAGAATTTATTTTCACTAGATGAGTTTGTGTTAAAAAGATGGTAGATCAAAGAGGGTTTTGAGAAAAGCTGAACTGTGCTTTTTGGGTATCACAGCTTTTCCTCATCTTTCTGGGTTTCAGACCAGTGAATTCGTCCACAAATACCCAAGCATCCAACAAACCAGTTTTGCAGGCACATCTTTGCTCCCAACATACCTTGTATTCTTACTTGGGCTTGTCCTGGCCATCCTTGTACATGGGGTGTCTGGACCTGCACAGGTGGAAGATGAGGATGTGAGAGTGCTTCTGGAGGTGCTTCTGGAGAAGGATGAGTGCAGTCCTACCAGCCCTGCCAATATTTGCAACTTGCAACTTTAATGCTCATGTACTTACAGCAAGACAGAGCCTTTAGAGGGGTCTTATAACCAGACAGTTAATGCATGCTTCTTTCCAGCATGGCTGCTGCCAGAAATATCCAGATTTGGATCTGCTGGCTATTTCAAGTAAGCCCCAATTTATTTTCTTTTCATAAGCTCTCTACAGCCAAGCTGTGACAGCTAAGGGAAACCTGCTTAGTCTTTCAATATTAACATCTCAATTATCAGAGCACTATATTCTTCCACATGAGGATTTCATGCATGTGCAGTGACTCTCCTTAAAGTATTTTTTGAGCTGAAACATGAACAGGGACTCAGCTTGGCATGGCTTTGGGAGGGTTTTTAAGAATGCCAGAAAGGAAAGGCCAGCCTAATTTGTGTCATTTAGTGCTACTTCACATTTGTGACCTTGTTTAGAATGGGACAGTCAATAGCAAACAAAAAGTAAAGCTGAGTTTTCCCATTAAATATGTACAACTCAACTGTACCCAACCATGATGCTTACATCAGAGGGAACTGTGTGTGTCCTACAGCTGGCTGGTGTGCTGAGACATGGTATCCTGGTGCTCTGGTGTAGCTAAAGAAAGCCAGGAGGGTGATGTGAGGAATCAGGTGAGAAGTTTGGGTTTTTGGCTGCCTATGCAGCTTCAGCATGACCAAATGTCGGCAGCAGCGATCCAAGAACATTGCATGGAGATCAGATTGAGGGAGGACTGGGAATTCCTGGCTTTTTCATAACCACCTTTCTCTTGCAAAGTAGATGCCACGCTATCACAAGGTTGAGCTGCTGGCTGCAACAGAACCATACACAAAATCAGACAAAACCAAAGCTGCTAGATCCTCCCCTAAGTTCTCTTGAAAGCATCACAAGTGTAGAAAAAATTAATTACCCCATTCTGTATGTATTTATGCCTGCTCTCATGGATCTCCCTAGCCTCATGCTGACCTTGTGCCTCCACTGCTCCATGTTTTCTGACAGTGGGAAAGTGAGAAGCTTTGAGCGGGGACAGAAAGGCTTTACCCCAGCAGCAGTAGGAGCCGTTGAGTTTCAAAGACAATAATCCTTGCCTGGAGCTGGTCCCTTTGGCTCCAGGCACTGCTGAGTTTGCTGGGGGAGAAAACCACTGCATTGGATGAAACCACTGTTAAAGGAGACTTCACAACAGTGAATAGCTAGTGTACAAAATGAGCTGCCAGACTCCTGCTTTCCCAGTAACTAATAAAAGTGCTTTTTGACACAATTAATGTGATGTCTTGCTAAAGACAGAAAGAAATTGGAATTGAGACATTCATATTTTGACAGGCTCTGTGGAAAACTTCAGTTCAGACTCGTAGGAATGAAACCAATACATTTCTGAAGAAACCTTCTGAATTTAGCCTTCAAGATAATAGATAGGCTGTTCTGACTGCAGATAAATAAACTCTGTTTTTATAAGCATTTAAAGACCTTCAGGATGACGAAGTGGAACATACTTCAAGTCTCCAAAGATGGAAGTGGCTTCTGAGTCAAATGCCCTCCCATGCCAGGGCTCGTATTTTAGACTGAGATCACTCTTTTGTGACTTGCTGACAGGTTTTTTGTTGTACTTTGAAGAAAAAAAGGGAAAATGTCCCAAGCTGAAAATAGCAGTGAAACATTCCCCAACTGACTGACCAACCTGTTCTTCAAGAAAACTTCCCAGGGAACATAAAGCTCTAGCTGCAGCCGTGAAAACAGTTGGCTAAGATATGGCACATCAAGTGATGACTGGAGTGAATATGACCTGTTCTGTATGACAACAGCCCCTGCCTGGGTACTGCTCATTTCTTATAGTGATGGTGACCAACTGGGGAAGGAAGAATGTAGGTAGGTAGATAGGTAGGTAGGTAGGTTGGCTGCCACCAGGAAATGCTTGAAGGATGGATTCTGGAGGTGGGAGCAGCTAAATCCCTTTTTGCCACTCCCTCTAGTGAAGAACAACCCTATGTACAATTCCTGCCCTCTCTGGCAGCAGGTGGTAAAGAGGCTGGATCAGAGCTCCTCACCTTCAGAATAGCAGGGCAGGTCTCTGGATTTTGCAAGGCTGGGGCTAAGTACTGCAAACCAAACCAAAACAGATGCAATCCAGAGCCGTGAGTGGCAAGCAACACTGAATCATTAGCACTGAGCTTCGTTTGCTTTTTTCTCTTTGTATCTACCAGCTCACATTGGATGTGTTTGGCAAAGGCCAGCAATATATGTTTTATTTGAACTGAATGTGAAGTCAAGCTTTTAGAGGAGTCATGTGTATGCAGGGTGGAGCCCAAACCAGGTTGATGGGCTCCAAATGGATGTGGGTGGTCCATGGCCAAAAGACAGCCCTGGCATAGGGGTGGCACACTGGTGCAATGTACCTCAAGTGTGAAGCCAGTGTGATGGCCAAATTGATGAGGGAAAAGAGGTACCAGAGCATTTCAAGGTGGAGAAATGACTCAAGGAGCTCCGTGTGGCTGGTTTCTCAAAGAGAAAAGGAAGACAGTGTGGGTCAGGGCTCGTGATTTACAAAGGTAGCCTCTGATTCCAGGCTCTATTATGTAAAAGTCATGAATCAGGGAAGTAACTTGGTGAAGCTTGTGCTGTTCCTCCAATGTTAAGAATGTTTTGATCTGGACTGATCCCTATCCCCCCAAAGCAGATGCTCTAATTCACGTGGAAATGAATTCTAGTCTGAGCTGCCCTGGGGAGGAGCCGGGATGGCTGGAGCAATGCACCCTGCCTTCAAGACTGCATTAAGGAAAGACTGTCCTTGCCAAGGAGCTGCTGAAGAAGCAGGGAGAGTCTGAAGGAGGTGCTGAGGCTTTACTCACAGAAGATGCCCAAGAAGACAGCCCAAGAGCAGGAAGATGCAGCTGCATCCCTCTGGCTCAGTACATGGGCCACCCTGTGCCTCTGCTGCTGCCTCAGCAGCACTTCCTGGGCTCTGGCTGCTGGTGGTGGGGGCAGAGGGGGACTTTTTTCTAGCAGGAGAAAAAAAACAACAATCTGCTAGCTGCAGGAAATATGTGTTCCTATCACCAGAAACACCACAGTTGCTACAGCAACTGCAAAGCACAGTGACTCGCCACCACCCTGCTGCTGCCACCCTCCACCCCAACAAAATAAGGCAGAGCAGGGAAGGGGATGATGGGGAGACAAAGCAGCTGGTGGAGATGACATGACCTCCAGCAGTCACAGTGGAGGCTGCTACATGCTCTGCTCCTGCTTGGGCACCACTGTGTTCCCAGCAGTCTTGATGAGCACTTGGTTTCCAGGTCAGTGTGATTGCTTCAACAGAATCTGCCTCACAGAGCACACACGGATACCAGTGTGCCTTCCTACCCCAGGCCTCTGTGGGAGGGTGACGCTGGGTCAGATGCTTGGTGCTTGTTCAGACAGAAGGGCTGGTATGGGAGTTGTCAGGATGGGGATGGGATGGTGAGGATGCTGCAGGGAGCACCGCAGTGAAGCAAGGGCAATGGGAGGCTAAAATCGAGTTGTGCTTTGCAAGCACCTGCCATCCCATTGCTATTTCAATTCGTCTCTCTGTGGTCCCTAGTGCTGTGCCATCCTGCCTCTGTAAAAGCACATGGTTTCCTCCTGTGCTCTTAAATATTTAATAGCAGAAGGAAGAGCTGTTTTAAGAAATGCTTCAGTGCTTCCATATGAACAGTAGGTTGTTTCAGGTAGCCAGAGCAGACAAGAAAAAACTTTAGCTGTAATTTTTCAAGATCCTTCAGCTATTGAAAAGCTGGAAGCATGGTGACTCAGGGTAGGAGCGAAAAGAGAGGTGTTTTTGACATCCAGAGAGACTAAAGACTTCTGGGGTCTGTCCTGCATCTCCATACCACTATGGCCTGACTTCTTACAGCAGAACACTTAAAAGGGGCATCAGGTTTGGAGCTTAAGTAGAAAGTGCTTGAAGATTACCTGCCCTCAAATCTTAGCCACATTAGATGTGTCTAGTTTGCCAAAGAATGTAGGTATGATGGAGATTTAAAGGCATCCACTTGCCAGAGATTACCTAAGGATTGACTGGAATTCCTGAAGTGGTTTGAAAAGCCTGGATAAAATCATAGAATCATAGAATAGTTCAGGTTGGAAGGGAGCTTAAAGATCATCAAGTTCCAACCCCACTGTCATAGGCAGGGACACCTCCCACTAGATCAGACTGTTCAGTGCCTTGTCCAGCCTGGCCTTAAACACCTCCAGAGAGGGGGCATCTACAACCTTTCTGGGCAATCTGCGCGGGAGATTCACTACCCTCATCATAAATAATTTCTTTCTTATGTGTGGAAGCAAATGTGTTTTAATCACAGCCAAGTCATAAATCAGGCCATCTTTAATAAAAATGACTGTTTGAGATGAGGCTGATATAAGGGAGGAGGTTGTGACCCTCCTTTCTTCAGCAGTCCCTTGTCCACTGTATCAAGTAGCATTGCAATGTAGGTTTTCATGGCAAGAACTGTGAACTCTGCAACAAACTTTTGCAAATGCCTGCCCCTTCCCATCAGCTATGGTGCAATTAGGTTTTTATTTGAGTGATGTGCAAAAGAAGGTGTCAGACATGTCTCAGCACTGATCTTGCGAAAGGGCAGCACCGCTGAGCTGCTCAATAATTTATGTCCTTAATATCAGAGGACAGTGTTTATGGAACTTCCTATTGCTGCCACCTGGGATAAGAAGTGTCTTTCCAAGAGGGATGCACTGATTGCAGCAAGCCCTGGGAGCCCCTGTGGAGCAAACAAAGAGGCATTTGCCTCAGTGTTTTTGATGGGGGTATAATTTCTTAATTAGCACAACTTTGCAAAAAGATCCTGGTACAAAACCATGGCTAAAATCAAGCAGTGGATGCTGCGTCCTAAAAATCAAGCAGCAGCCGCAGCCAGGTGATTTTCTGCTCATCTAAAGTCAGGGAAATAAATACAACAAAATCTGCTTGGTGCTGCAGAGGGAGGATTTCACAGCTGCTGAGCAAAGCATGCAGCTAGCTCTGTGCCCCAGGAAAGCCAAGATGGAATGGCAAAAGGAGCAGGTAACTTGGAGAGCATTGGGAGCCCAGGGGAGAATCACCAGCTTGTAGAAATTACCATCCTATTGGTTTCTATGCACTAGATACTCAAGGAAGAGAGATTTTTAAGCAGACACTTAGAAACATAGCAGTTGAGCCTCCTGCTAACGTAGTTTTCACCCATTATACTGCCCTTCTTCCATCTCTGGCAGGCAAATGGCTCCAATGCCCGTATCCAGACCTCCTATGACACATAATGTGAAGTCCTGGGAGTGAGAGATACTGATGCCCATACTGGAGCAGATCCTGTTCATTTTCCTTGGCAGCAGTCTGTCCAACTGCCCAAGGCTCTGTCCTGGCTCCTTCTGCTCCCGAGAGTAGAAAATTTCTGGGACTTTGCTGGTGGAACTGTAAGAGTGAGGCAGCCATGATATTAAATCAGCTGTTCCTGAGAAACTTATTGAACGTAACTGTTAATGAAGAAAGTTTTCAGAGACACCATCCAGGGATAACATCAATCAAAAAGTCCTTCCTGCTCCAAGCCACCTTGTGTGAGAGAACAACTCAAACCTGAACTGAAATGACAGTGCCATATCATCTGCTCCTCTTTGGAACCTCTGGCAGAGGATCCAAAAAGACAAACTCCTTTTCATGCACTAAGTTTATGGTCCTGAAAAGCCTGGCTCCCCTGTCCTAGGGCCCACCTCAGACACTTTTGTCATCTTCATTAAGTGAAAGATTGCTAATGTGCTTCACTGACTGGAAGCAACTGATGACAGTGATGTGTAAGCATTATTTGAGAGTCCAAATCAACACGGCCACGCACAACCCAGCCCTATGCATCAGCTGTGGGTTTCCAGCCTCCGGGAGAAGGTTTGCTGCCTTTTACTGCTGCTTAAAAATGTCTTGGCCACTGCCACTTCTCATGGGTGTGGGGTTTGGGATGTGCTATCCTCATTTAAGTGGAGTCATTAATTCACTCCCATCAGCAAAACAGTTGAAGATGAGACTTGCTGCACAAGTGCTAAGGATTATTTGGTTTATGTTTCTGCAGGTCCCTAGGTTAGAGGTGCGGGAGCTGAAGGCAGGGCTGGGGAATCCCACACTCTACCTCATGCCCTGTCTCCAGCAGTGCAGGCAATCCTTTCCTAAGGTTTGGAAAGAGTTTGTATACAAGCTTTTTCCTTACCCCCCAAAATGAGGCTTCAGCCCAGCTAAGAGAGAGTTCAGGGTACAAAGCACCTGGCAGTATCAGGTCCTGCTTGTCTCATTCCCCCTCCCCAGCTCTGCTTGAGCAATAACCTACTTTCTTGCTTTGCAGAAAGAGCATCTTGGATTACATTGCTGCAAATGAAGGGTTTCATTCATGGTATCAGATGAGCTGCAGGTAAGCAATGGGTTTAATGTCAGCTTTTCTGGCAGCTTCTTTTTCTCCCTCTACTTTGCACGAACAAGCCATCTTTGTGTAGAAGTTCATTTCCCTTTTAAGCCACAGCGTTTGTCAACATGGCTTCTCAATAATCCTCTCCAGGCAGATAAAGGTGAGCTGGCAGCAAAACCAGATCCCTCTCCTCAAGGCTGAAAACCAGCCTGCTGCCCACTCCAAAATCAATGAGCAGTTCATTAGAAGACTCTCCCCTCTGTCACCTTGTCACTGTGGGGAAGGCCAGAGGTTGCACCCACCTTACAGTTCCTAAATCCCAGGGTGACACTCCAGTCAACCTAAACTCCTTCCTAATCAGACCCTTTCAATGAAGGCATCAAGATCCTGCCTCCCCGAGGGGCTGGGATGGTGTAATTCCTTTCTGTCCTCATGAGGACAATCACGACATCATCCACCAAACTCCAGTCCAAAAAACAGGGAGGTAGATGGGAACTTCAAAGCACTTTGTCTTTAATGCATTCATTTTCATTTCTGCCTCGCAATGTCCTCAGACCAACATACCTAAACTTAATATAAGTTTATATTTAAAAGAAAAAAAAACCCACTTCAGATGAAAGCCTGGTGTAGGCCAGGCTGCATGCTCTGTAGGATGGCAGAATGGGACCCTGCTGAGTATCTATATTGCTTCCAGGTTAGCCAAAAAAGGCCTCATTCCTGGCTGCTTCCTTGTAGTATCTCAAGCTTCCTGGCTTGGAAAACTTTAACTTGCAGCATCGTTAACTGCTTCATTTCTGCTAATTTGCACTGTTCTTCCCCAGCAACATCACAAGACTTTCCAGCAATGTGAAGATGGCATGAGCTGAAATGCTTTTGCTGTTGAGCTCAATAGCAATAGGCTCATTTTACTGCTTAGAAATCTTGAAGGAATTGAGAAGGTAAATGAATAATCCATTTCTTAAAAAATCACAACAGAGGTGCTGGGCAATTGGATACAACAACGGCCTAAATGTATGAACCTTAATAAAAAACAGAGTTAAAGAGTCCTGCATGGCACAGTTTGGGTGCTATGCAGTTTGAACCTGGTGAGCAGCCATTTCATGCAGGAGCAGCTCTGTCCATATATACGCCTGCGCAGAAAGGCTGCAGGGATTTAGACAACCTGCACAGGGATCGATTTGGTGTTTTTTTCCCCCAGGCTTGTGGATTTAAAACCTCAGCAGTGCTAAAACGTGCCGTGGGCTCGCAGCAGACACGTGCAGCCGGTGGAGTGAACTGCAGCCTAAACAGCTGGGGCTCCGCATCCTTCTCATAATAAATTCCTCCCGACCGGTGTTTCAGGGGATTGCTGGGATCTGGGGAGAGAGGAGGCTGGCTGGCAGCGAGGCGGGCTCCAGGTTTATCCTTGAAAACCCCCGCTGCAGAGCCCGGGGCGGCGGTTGGCGGGCTGCCTGGGGGGGAGACGTTGCTGGAGGCTGCCTCGTGCTGCACCAACTCACCAATCCGGCTTAGCAGCAGATAAAGCTCCCTATTAACCATGCAGAAAGCAGGCCAAAATCTGAACATCTTCCCAGGCAGAAGGTGAAGCTAAAGCTCAAAATAATTTAAAATTAGTTTTTCCTGTGCTCCTGGCTAAAAAGCTGCCGCGTCGGAATCTTCCCGCAGCATGCCCAGACGGCCTGAATGGAGAGCAGGGTGCTGAGCAGGGCTGTGCTCAGCGCAACGGAGGCAAAAGTCAGGTCAGAAATAACCCCATCCCACCAACTGCAGCAGGGCTGAGAGGAACCAAAAGTCCTGAGCCGTTTCAAAGTCACATTAAATAATACAGCAGAGAAATGAATAAATTAGCTCGGCATCTATTTAGGTCAGACCTCTCCGTTTCTCCCAGCCGCCTCCGTGTGCCTCTTCCCCGCAGCGATCAGCTGCTCGGCACACGCTGTGCCTGCCGAGCTGCTCGCTCCTTCCCGACAACCGGGCTCTCGGGAAGCGCGGGCTGAGCAGGTGTCACATCGGCTGCGCACGTTCATCCCGGCCTCGGGAAGCGGCGGCGATGCTTCCTTTTCCTTCACCGGGGCACAGAGTCTTCTGGAAAATTCTAGTAAAGAAGCAGCGAGTGTAGGCTGAGTGTACGCGGCTGCTCCTTTCCTGGTGTTATCTCCTACAAACTGCCCTTCGTGGACCTGTGAGATCCTGCTCGATGGGCTTGGGGCTGCCATTAAGCCATGTCTCCATGCGCTGCCAGGTCATGTGCTGCCAGCCTGGTAGCCCTGGCCACCATCCAGCTATTTTCCCTGGATGGCTTCCAGCCATGGCAGCACCTCCACCCTTGCAGACCATCCTTTCCCACCTTTTGCATGCCCCAGGTTCACTTTAATGATTGAAATTGTCATTTGTTGATATAGGGACATTGATCCAGATGGACCAGACTGATTGACATAGAGAACAGCGACTTTTAGACCTTTAAGTTTTCTTGAAATCATTCACGTGCCTCCAGAAAATCGCAGCTACCATGCTGTCTGCTGGATATACACGTTCCAAACCTGAAAAGCTCTCTGAGGTACAGAATATCTTGTGGTTCTCAGCTATCAGCAAGCTGGATGAATGCTCCCCTGCTCCCCAAAAAGGAATTTATATGCATCAAGGGCTGCTCCATGTCAGTCCAGCCTCAGCATTGCCAAAACTTACAGGAAACAACTGAAGGGGGCTCTTCAATCCTGCAGGTAGCTGGAGAAAGTCTCCAGAGATGAATGCAGCTAGAAGACACGTCCAGCATGTAGGCAATGGAAAATGAGATGTTACTAAGTTTGCCCAAGCTTGGCTGGCTCCTTGTGGATCCCAGCTCATGAGTCACCAGTACGTGGGCCACCAGCATGGCCTCCCCTCTGGAGGAAGGAACGGATGTGGAAAAATAAAAAGAGGAAACCAGTTTTTAGTAGTGCCAGCTCTGGGGAGAGTGGGAGGAGGTGACAGGCCTGGAGAAAAAGGTCAGGGTTGCTCTGTAGGCTGTTGCCTGATTTTTCCTCCTGCCTTTGCAAAGCTGCTCACAGGAAAATGCACATGGAGGATGTGCAGAGGGTCTGAGATGATCCAAGGGATGGTCTCTGTGGAAGGAGTGATGGAGTTCCTGTAACTTGTCCTTCCTTCTGCTTGTGGTCCCAGCTCACCTCTGTCTCTGGTTGCTTCTCTGATTCTGCTGGGCTATGCTTGAATACCACCTCTGACAGTAACTTCTGGCCCAGTGCAAACACTGTAAAAAGACAATGCACTTTACTTGGAACAAACACATCCATCTCCCCACTGGGGCTAAATACCAGTGCAAAGCCTTTGTCCCCCAGTCCCTGCCCTTTTGTAGTGCTGATCTCCATCTGCAGCTAAACCAGAGACTCTCACTTTGTGCTGAGCCCTGGTGATATTGGTAGCAGGGGTAGGAAGATTCAGCCAACTAGATCAAGAGCCAGTGACTCTTTTCCAAAAGCAGAGCAATGGAAATCTATTGCTGGGGAAAATAAAAGACTGCAACTCTCCAGCTTCTTTTGGTGTTGTAGCTCTCCTAACTGGTGCTAACTGGAGTGTATTCAAGTGAAGCACACAAGCCTTGGCAACTGTTCCCATGTCCCTGATGTGGATCCATAAGCACTTGGAGGGCTGTGCCATGCTGCTCCACTCCTGCAGGGATGCCCATGGCTGTCGATGGGCTACTTCTGCTCACCTTTACCTTGCAAGAACTCTTGCTCTCTTGAACCCTCCAGCCTGATGATTGCCACAAGTTGCCATGCGTTTTCCTTACTGCTTATTGCAAACTAACAGAACTAGCTATCTCTCTACTCCCTCATTCTATAAGAAAAACAGTATTTCTTCACATCTTTGAGAAAATTTTAACAGATGTTTGAGCAAAAAAGCCACAGCCAAGTAGGCTGCCAGGTCAAGGGGCACACTGTTGCCTTGTGCTGCCTTGTTATTCCCTGGAGATGTCCCTTCTCCCTGACTGAGACCAGTGCTCCCACGTTGAGCGCTGAGTGGCATTTGTTATGCTGAGGCTCCCTCTAGTGCCTTCATGTGCCTGCTTCTCCCAGTGGCTTCTCCAGGGGCGTCTTCGTGCTTTAACCCCAGGGTCATCCATCGTCCCCACTCTTCCCCCAGCATCACTAGTTCGGGCTTACAGCACAGTCAAGTCCTGTTTGACTACAAGCTGGAAACAGCTCTAAAACTGCCCAAAATCCCCTACATCCCACCAATGCTGGGATGTCTCAGGGACCTACCCAGTGGCTTACCCCCATTTCCATTCACTGGGGGAAAGGAAGGAGACACAGGTGACCATACGCTGCCAAGATATAACATCAAAACACCTCCAAAATATTGCATCAGATGCAAAAAAAAACACCTCCCGATATCCTGTTTGGTGTGGATTGCAGTTGTTCCCTGGAAATCAGCAATTTACATCCACAGAGAGCTTGACCCGGGCACCAAGCTTCTCCAAGCCACTGCTACTGCTGAAAGGGAGAGTTAGGGTAATTCAGTGCCCCAAGTCAAAACGTCAGCTCAATGGGGAGCAAGATGAGAGGAGTCTGCTGAAATGTGGCATCAGCATGAAAGCTGTCACAAACCTCACAGAGATCAGTTGGTGTAAACGTGTGTGGTGCAAGGACATTAACTGAGATAACGCAGTTGTCACAGGCACTGTGAGATTTTTATTTTAATGTATGTTTTTTCCATAATTGCTTTGCAGCTGGAGTAATTACCATCCTATTTAATGAGCACAGCTCCTTTAATACATGACACTTGGGTTAACATGCACTAATTAAATTTGTAATCACTAAAAGTGAGATTGAAGGTTTCACACTGGCCACTTGTTCTCACATCATTAAAGATGCTGCAGCTCATCAGAGCACAGCAGAAATTCAAGGGATCTTGATCACCCAATACTGTACGTGGGTCCTGATCCTGCCTTGGATCATCCTTTTCACCTGATACTCACCATTGTTTGCAGGGATTTACAAACTACCCTGGATATATTGCACTCGGCCCCATAAGCTAAATGGACTTCTATTTTTTTATTTTAATAATTTGGCTTATAGGCCTTGTGTATCACCCAGGCATTAAGCACAGATTATCTGATCCCCACCTGTCTGGCCTCTTGGCTCACATGGCCCAGCAGCAGCTGTGAAAGACTCCCTAGAAACTAATAATTGCTGTGTGATACTGAAATAACTTGAAAAAGTTCTATCTGAAACCATTAAAATAAATCCTCCTGCTCCTTCCCATGAAGGAGTGCTCAGAAATGAGTGAAAAAGATTGAATTTTTGTAATCTAATAGCCAAGATAAGGAGGCCTGGTGGCTTTTCTGCCTGCTCTCTGCCTTCTGCAATGCAGCAGAGACAAACATGCCTCTGGGCTTCAGTTTTATCTTCCTCCGAGCTCAGCTTTCTGTGTTATCAGGAAGCCAGGAGTTGTCTTTGCTGTTGGCTGTGATTTGCCAGCCACAGCCATGTCTGAATATTTTAAGACCACAGCTCACTACAGTAGAAAGAATTTTAAAAGAACAGAGCTTCATGTAGAACCTCATATTGTGGCTGCCAAATGCCAGTTAAAGAATATGCTATTTTCATCTATTTTTTCAGAATTTGCTAATAGCAGCTACCTACAATGGAAGAAAAAAAAAAAAAAAAGCCAAATAAATTTTGCAACTTGGGTGTGGCTGGAAATAAGAGGAACACTGAAATTAAATTGCATTGGCTTTATTTTTCCCTGCCTTTTTTCATGCTGGTTTCATCAGTACCAGCCATCTACCAAGGACATGTGGTTTTCCCCATTTTTGTAAAAGGATGAGCCTCTTTCCTGGATACTGGTCCATTGCCATTGGTCTCTGGGCTATTTTTTCCAGTCCAGATTATTTTAGGCAATTTGTTTGTGTCTCTCATCTTAAAATAAAGACAATGCCCTAAGAAACTGGTGTTATTTTTCTGTGTCACCATGATGCAGAAAGGCCTGGACATTTGTCACTTATTTTTCAAAGCTTCCTGGTCATAAGTACAGCAGTCTTGGACCAAAACTCTGCAGTTTGTACGCAAGGAGACCTCAACAGTCCTGGGCAGCAGGGCCACTGGGCTCCATTTCTCCTTTCACAAATCCCTATGGGAAATACCTTGGTCCACAGCCACTAATCAGCACCACCAGTGCCAGAGCTCCTTGGTGGCCATCCCACACATCATCATTCTTTTGGGATGGCAGAAGCCACCATCAGACTCAGCTCCAACCCTTGGCCACGGGCAGCTGGCCCCACTCCCATCCCACCGGGCCTGGTCCCAAGGAAAATGGCCCCAGCAGCAGTGCCATGGGTGGATGTCACTTCATTTGCCCACCTTCGTCATTCATTTTTGTGTCTTTCCGATACTAAAGCACCCAAGTCTCTGTGCCTTTTGCAGAGGTGAGGCTGTAAGCTCGCAACGTCAGCTGTGCTTGGCTCGGCAGAGGCCATGCTAGTGGAGGGACCGTGTTGGTGCGGGATGGTGTTTGGGGAGACACCAGTCGCGGTGCCGGTGAAGGAATGGAGGCGGCAGTCGGCGGGGCCGGTACAGAGCGGCGGTGCGAGGAAAAGAGGGGGGAATGGCAGTCAGGCGGAACCTCCGCGCTGAAGGAGGCTGTTGTGCACGGAGCATTGCGGAGTTCCGGTCCGCGGAGCTATTTCCCCTCACTTCCTGCGGCGTGCCCTTCTCTTCCGGTGGCGCTGGCGGAGGTGAGTGTCGCTCGGCGCTATCCGGCTTCATCCGGCCCGGGGCTGGGCCCCAACCGGCCCTACCGGGCTGGGAAGGAGTGCGGCCGATCCTGGGACAGCGATGTGGTGTGAAGTTGGGAGGCCGGGGCCTGGGGCCGGTATCGCCGCCTGGTCGGCTCTCCCTCACTATAGGGTGTTTCCTTTTCCCCCAGGTACAGCCATGGCCAAGTCCAAGAACCACACCACGCACAACCAGTGTAAGCCGCGACCACTGGGGACCTGGGAGACGGGAGGGGGCGGCAGCTTCGGGCGGGTCCGGGGCTGCGCCTCTCGGAGGCGTTTGAGCGGTTGCTCTGACCCCCTCAGCTATGGCAGCCCCGTCTTCTTCCCCTTCCGGCAGTGAGATAAAGTGAGGAAAGGATTTGGTGGTACACAGGGATAAAATGGTGTGCTTAATTAAAAGAGAGCTCTGCAGAAGTCAGGACTTAATTGGACTCAGTATATAAATAATACAGAAAGCTCCTACTGTTGTGTACTAGGTGATCTCGATGATTCCTTCCAACCTAAACCATCCTGTAAGTCGTATGTTAGAACTAAGCGTGTTACTGCATGGCATTCAAGCTGTGGTGCTTTGCCTTATGAGGGTTTTGAGATAAAATAGTTCTTTTGGGCGTTTTTTTGATCAATGCTGCAAGTCGTCAGAATCCACAGATGGGTTCTGCTTGCTCCTGTGTAGTGAGCAGTGGTGCCTTCTAATGTTAAATGTTGAACTTGTTGTCTGAGGACTTCTATTGTGCTAGTGGTGTTGCCATTGGTATATTAGGGATTAATGTGGAACTTGAAATCCTTGGATTAGAAACAATGCTGAGATCACGGTGTGCAGAGGGATGAGAGTAGAGGCACTTTCTCGGTTTGCTTCTGGTTTAGATAGGAATGGTTAGAAAATTTCCATGGCATTTTGACTGGCTCAGCTAAACTTAAAGTTGATGCAGCAGTTTAGTAATAGCATAAATGGTAATTTAAATTGTTTTCCACTCTTCCACATAGCGCGTAAGTGGCACAGAAATGGCATCAAGAAACCCAGGTCCCATAGATACGAATCTCTCAAAGGGGTGAGTATTCCTATTGATATTTCCAGTCTCTTAAGCAACTGAGGTGTAACATTGAAAAAATCTACTGTTTGTATTTTGAGTGACTTACTTTTGCAGACAGGGTTGAAGATAGGGCCTTGTGTTCCTGATGGTTAGAACCACTGTGGGCCCCTGCTGCTGCAATATTTCCAAGCTATGTGTCTAAAACTACTTTTTAGTTACTAACCAGTTTTGTTGCTATTCTCTATTGGTAGATATCACTGATTGCTACTTTTGGTGACAAACGTCTGTTAGGTAGCTTTTCTTCCTCTTGAGTTCTGCTATGTTGCTTAATTCTCAGTACTTTTAATATTATTTTACTGTCTGTGCAACACAACACTGGGATATTTGTTAGTTTATGGAAATTAAGGAAAATAGCTAGTTAAAGCATGGCTAGAGGTGTCTGAGGTAATGCTATTTTACTTAGTCATAAAGTTCTGAATTAATCGCAGCCAGGATTTGGGAATAATTGGGACAGTATTGAGATACGTAAGTTTCTACATGTGCTCTTTTTTTATAGGTTGATCCCAAGTTTCTGAGAAACATGAGGTTTGCAAAGAAGCACAACAAAAAGGGGCTGAAGAAGATGAAGGCCAACAATGCAAAGCAGACAGCAGCGCAGCAGAAAAAGGACTGACGTGGTTTAAGACAGAAGAACCTGTTGGCATGCGTATTGCAGCATTTTTGTAAAAATAAAATTGGACATAACTAAATCTTCCTGAATCTGAGGAGGAGTATTTTTCCAGAATCCTTGTTTTGAGTTGTGTTCTAGGCACTGGCTGGAGCTGTGGAGGGATTTTGTGTTGGTACTGTCAACCTCTACACACAAGTTAAAACAGCTCCAGTCTTCAGTGCAGTTCTACTGTTACTGCTGGAACACATCATGAGTGTTTATTAGTTCCAAGTGTCTTCAAGCTGTGAAGTGGTTATTGAGTCAGGCTCTAAAATTTAAAATCGTAGGGTTGGAAGGGACCTTCAAAGGCCATCTAGTCCATCCCCCTGCAGTGAGCAGGGACATCCTGCACTAGATAAGGTTGCTCAGAGCCTTAGCAAGCCTGGCCTTTAATGTCTCCAGACGCAGGGCCTCCGTCCTGGTGAAGGACTTCTTCCTAATGTCTACTCTAATTCTGCCCTGTTCTAGTTTGGAATAATTGTTCTGTGTGTTATTGTTCCATGCCCTGGCAAACAACCCCTCCCTAGCTTTCCTGTAGCCCCTTCAGGTACTGGGAGGCTGCCATGAGGTCTCCCTTGAGTCTTCTCCAGGCTGAACAGCCCTGACTCTTGTTTGCCTGTCCTTGTAGCAAATGGGCTCCAGCCCTTGGATTGTCTTCATGGCCTCCTCTGGGCCTTGTTTCTTTTCCTAGAAATTGAAGCCAGCATTGCGTGAACTTGAGGTGGCAGTCTTCAGACTCACCTATTGAAATACAGGTGAAATTATTTTTTTGCTACTGTTACAAATGTTCAGTATTCTCACATATTGTAATAGGAATTGTAATAGTTCCTTGTGATGTTATAAGTAGATGAGATTTTCAGCGTGTGTTGTGTGTCTGCTGCTTTCCTGTGCAGGTAAGGTAGTTACAGCTGCAGAAATAGTGAAAAGTGGAAGGTTCTGGTGTCTGGATGTGGTGTTAGAGCTCAATTACTGATGTTAGAACTGGTGTGTTGTATTCTGAGTTGCTTGGAAGTACTGTAGCGTTAATGGAAATGCAGATGTGCAAGGTTACAGAAGTACATGAAATAGCTGTATTTTTCATAGTTCCTGTATCTTAGTGGAGAACTTGCAATGCAGTAACAAAAAAAGTACCTACCCAATGAAATGTGCTGACTGGTGAGGTCAGGGGAATGACATTCAGAAACCCGAGAGGTGTGACAGGGTATTGTTACTGCTGGCCTTGTGTAGGTAAGAAGACGACTTCACCCTCCAGGTTCCACCAGCCAGCAAAGCCGATTCAAGGCGTGCCTTTTTAATTACATGAGATGGTTATGGAAAAGGCAAGGGACTCTTCCTCTAATTGCAGTTCCAATAATTGTCCGCTGGGTGGTGGAAATTCACAAGTCGGCAAAGGGCAGAAGTTTGTAAGCATGTTCTCCTTTGCAGTGAGGCACCAAAATACTGCTGGAAAAAAGTTCACATCTTATTAATGTAATTTATTATTTTAAAAAATAATTTACTCAAATGCAGCGTTATTTTGCAATGAGGTAATTGCCTTATTCTTTATGGCTTGAATTCACAGGTCTCTTCCTGGTTCCCACTTTTTAGTTGTTTTTGACTGATTAAAAATGCCACGCATTCCTAAATGAAGCAGTATGTAGACTTACTAACTTAAAACTCATGAGTTAAGGTCATTTAAAGTCTGAGGGAAGTCTGCAAACCCCCAGTTGTTGAACTCATACTTGTGCATCACATGTACTTTTGCAGAGTAATGTTTGTCAAGCTGTGAGGACTTAAGACTGAATGTTGTGGGTTTGGCTGCAGAGGCCGATGATGAGACAGGTGGTCTCCCTCCACCCCTCACTCCAAAGGGAGGAGGACTGATAAAGAGAATTACAAGCTTAGAAGTAGGTAAGCTACTTTAATGAAGTAGTTGAAATAAACAGGGAATAATGAAATAGATACTATCAAACCTCCACCATTATGTCACTGGCAGGTACTGGGGAAGACTCGGACTGGACTTTATGATAGGTGGGAAGTGGATTCCAGACCTGAAGTCAGGGACACAGGTATCAGGATCAAAGGCAGATGAGCAGACCCAGCCTGTTTTGGACATTGGCCACTGAAGAAAGAGAATTACTATGATCCCTCAGCTTTTTACTGATCCTGGGGATGATGGGATAGAATGTTCCATTTGCCAGTTTGGGGCTGTTCCTTACAGATGAGACCCCCACTTTTCTGTTTCTGACTCTAGTGGGAAAAATTAGCTGAGCTGGCTGCTATAGCAATTAGAGGGAGCCTGTCTGCTGCCATCCCTTGGCATTAACTGTGAATGCCAAGCACAATCTGCTGTTAATTTCAGAGTTGGAGGAGTTAAGAGGAGGCCTAGCTGAGAAGTAAAATCACTGAACAGAAAGTTGTCTCTGTTTTACCAAAGAGCAGCATGCTGATAAGGAGTGGTGCTGAACTGGAGAGAGTTCACAGCCATAAAGTCTGTACCACCAGCTGGAGTTCTACTCAGTAGTCAGGCTAAAAGGTCTGGTCCCTGCTGCCCTCAAGGAAAGGCAGGAAGTCAGCAAGCAGGAGGTTTCTGGTGGTGATCTTCCCTGTTGCCCAGAGGCGGATCCCCTGGCCTCAGTGGTATTTGAGTGCCTGTGAGTATCAGAAGTCTTGTGTCTTGTGCTGTGTGGTTGTTGACATCCCTGCTTGAGTAAGTTTGTCTGGAAAAACAATGTTGGATAGCTATGGTTTGGGTTAGTATACACATCTGGTGGCCTCAGCCACTGTCCTGGCACAGGTGTGGTTCAGCTGCATGTCTGGCAGCTGCAGTCAGTGGACCAGAGCTGTCAGCATTCCCCTGCAGCCCTTACTGGGGCTGGCAGAGAGACCTAGCATAAGAAGACATCCCCTTGGGTTGGTGATGGTGTTGGAAGAGACAGAGTGGCTGGTCCAGCTGTGCAAGGAAAAGTCGGTATGGTGTAGATGTGTGTTGGGACAGGAAGAGTGACAGAAAAAAGCTCAGAACAGAGGACTGTGTGTTGCTGTACCTTCACCCGCCACTCTGCAGATCTCCAACCTGGTTTAAGTTTTAGAGATTTGAAATGGGGCTCTAAGGCTTTTCTGTCTAAGAAGGGGGATTTCATCTCTTAACCCTCTTGTTGTCTTCTGCAGCGTCCTTATGTTGTGGGAGTAGCTCACCCACAGAATGAGGTTTGAGGGGAGAGAGAGTGGAGCAAGAATTAGGCTGAGCAAAGGATATTGGCCAGTTAGTGAGGAGTGGAGAGGAGTTTGGGCTTGCTGTGGCTCCGGGCAGCTCCCCAAGGCCTGTCTTCAGAAGCAGCCACTTCATCTTGCTGCCCTTCATGCTGCCCTTCAGTGGGACAGCTTGCCAAATAAGGCCTTGCTGACTTTCTGACCAAAATAGCGGCTGCGTGACAAAATGCAGCCCAGTGGAACGTAACCTTAATCCAGGCATCATTGTGTAGCAAGAGACAGGCATTTTGCAAGCTTCCCCAGCAGCTCGGTGTCAGGTTTGTTGCTGTCTGCTCCCTGCATACATGGCCAACCACAGGACTCATTGATCAGCTTTTGTGTTTTTTAACCCTCAGTCCACAACTTCCCTCCTTGTTGTAGAGGTTGCCACAGCCCAGAAGGGAAAGCTGCAGAGGGGAGCCTGTGGTCTTATACTGGTTCTTAGTCCTCTTTCACTTGCCTTGTGAAATCATTTAGTTCTGTGTCTTGATTTCTGTTCATCAAGTGAGGTTGAAGATCCGTTTTGGGAGGATTACGTATGCAGAGACTAGGAGGCCAAATTTGCAGCTGTGTCTCCCTTGAAATTATTCCCATTATGCAGAGCTCTGTCATCTTCAACATTTTAAAACTTCAAAACTCTTACAGTTAAGTCCTTGGTATCCCACAGGAAGCCAGTGAGGTTGAGAGTGTCTCTACTCAGCTACTGCTGTCTGTTCACGCTTGCTGCTGCTGTATGTCAGACCCACTGCAGATGATTTCTCCCCTTTGCAATTGAGAGCTCTCAATATCAAGTTCTAGTTTGGCTCTTTTTTTCCCCTGTGATTAAAAAAAAGATAGGGAGCAAAGGGCATGTAACCAAATCCTTCATCAGCTCATTTGGAAAAGGTGAGTGATCATGCTGAAAGCAAGGAGCTGGGAGGAGAGAGCAAAGCACTGAGCAGTGCTCGGATGAGGCAGGGTGTTTACTGGGAAGTTGATGTTCACAGTGAAAATGACAACCAAGGCTGAATGAGTGTTGCTCTGTCCTCCTTTCCTGTAGTGTGGTAAAGCAAAAAGCAGTGAACAGAACATGGGTTTTCTTTGCCCAAGGTCCAAGGCTGTTGCAGATGTTTCTGTGCAACAGAGACTTTGCCGTGGTGAAATACAGTTTATTCGAGGTATCTTAGCTCATACTGTACAGCTGTTGCCCCAGTGACAGATGCATGACTGTAGGAAAGGTGCAAAGGTGTTAGGAGGATGAGAAACAAATGTCCTCTGATCTCCTGCAGTCAGTTCGCACAGCAGAGGTTTACTGGGGGCTCAAAGAAGTCTTTAATATGCTGGGAAAGCTGCAGACCAGGGCTGGAGCTAAATCTACTGCCAATGAAAGCAAGCAGAGCAAATTGGCTGAGAACTGTAGCTGTGTCCAGTGGCACAGGCTGCTGTCAGCTGGCAGATAAGAACACACAGATCTGTGGACTTGTTTGGAGACTGGTAAGTGGATTTTTGCCTGATTAAAAAAAAAAAAAAAAAGAAAAAGTTTAATGACTCTTCATTATTATTATTTTGTTATTATTTTTCCAAGTAGTGTTCATGGACCTCAGTCTCATTCCTTAAAGGCTTCTGGCACCAAAGCACCACTAGATGGGCGGGAAGAATTGTTAATTTGTTTGGAGTTCTGATACATGGAGTCCTCTGGGTGGTTTTCAGTCATCATTAGCACATCTCCAAGTACATAGCCCCCTATGGAAGCTTCAACTAGGCTGACCCCCTGCTGGTTACTGGCTTTTCAGCCGTCTGGCCCACTTGCTGGCCTGTCATGTCATGTTCTGTTCCTAATGCAGTTGTTCCTGTGTTTGCCACCAGTGAAATCCACCCATACCAGCTCACCCTGCAGTATTTTCTGGCTTAACTCCTGCAGAACTGTCAGTCTCATGAAACAAATAGGTTTCACAGCAGTTTCTCTGATTTCATGCAGAGTACACTGACCTGTTGGCACCTCTAAAAAAGCCCTGGTGTGTCAGCTCTTCTGCAGAAAGTTGCAGATTATATGAGACCTTGATTTTCTCTCTCAAGCCACCACCTTCCCTCCTTGCTTTGCTTGCAAAAAATAGTGTGTAGGCTGCAAGGCCATGAGTTGCTGCTGCCCATGCCGCTGAGCCAAGGCAGGAGAGCTGAGACATGTGGCTGGGTGGATCATTTTCTGTGGGGTCAGATGGACTCTTCCAGTAGAGCCTGTGGGACTAGAGGGACTCTACCAAGCCACGAAGCTGGCTGAAGGAAGTGTGTTAAGCTATGAAAGTTACTTATTTTTTTCTCTTGTTCACTCTTTAGGGAGCCAAAGCTTATCATTAAGCAGTGGTGAAGATCTCTGAGATGTCGTTGTGTGGGGATCTGGTTGGGACAGGAAGATAGTGGCGTCGGTGATCCCTGCTGTTATGTGATGGTGTGTGTTGCCCGTGGGCTGTGTGGCTGTGGGGAGACCTGCTGTCACCTTGACTTATGGCTGAACCTCAGATATTTGCTTGTCTGTAGAGGTGTCTGGGACTGGAGTAAAACATCTCAGCTGTACCCTCAGAAGCAGATCTCACTGGGGAATAACTTCTGCTGCTTTTTTATCTCTATTTTTATCTCTAGGCTACAGGTTCATTGGAGATGGCTAACAGTGACACGTATCCTGTCACAGGGTTATTAGACCCAAGACATTTCTGTGTCTGTTTGGTTTTGGTGCATCTGCAGTTCTGCTGAATCAGGCAGAGGATGCACTGGGCACTGTGACACTCTCACCCAGGCTTGAGGGCAGCATGGCAGGGGTTTGCACTGACACAGTCTCGTGCCTTGGCCTGCCAATGTTTGTTTTGCTTGGGTAAACGTTTGATTTTGGCAACACGAGTGCAATGTGTGAGCTGTGCTGGGGCTGTAATTCGATGGGAGGAGGCAGCTATGTGCAGGGGAGCTGCTAATGCCACAGGAATGCTGCGCTTCCTTGGGACATGAGAAGTCAGCACCCAAGGCCCTCAGGGGCAGCAGGGCTTATCTTCCTCCACCCTGCTGGCACTCTGTGTCTGGGCCCACAATCCCAGACAAATGGGTTCTTACCTTTCTCAGTACCCAAATAAATATGATTTATGAGGGGAAAACTGGGTGTTTCAGTTCTTGCAGTAGGCCTCCCACCCAAGGTTGGTGGAGGACTGATGTGCCATGGGCATTGCCCACCTCCTGCCAGGCTAGGCAAGAAGGGAAGGAGGAACCCAATCTAGCTTAGCAATGGATTTTATTCACATTTACAAAGAAAATATAGGTTACCTTTCTCCATGTACCACAGAGTGGTCATCAGGATGGTGGTATTCTATTCAGGAGAGCCAGGATGAGAGAGAGCAGGAGGGAGAGGGACTGTCCCTCACCCAGCTATTTCAGTGGTGTCATAAGTGGTTGTTAATTCACACTTCATTGATAAAATGCTGCTGATGCTCTGATTAAACAAGTGGACACCAATGTCAGCTCTCAAACTAGCTTACTATGGCAGCAATCAGGAGATGTGGTGTGGCAGCTCCCCACTGAGCATTCATGGCTTCACTTCCTGGGCTTTGCCACTGCGCTGTCAGCAGAATATCTCCTTGGAGACTGAAAGCTCCAACTGTCATCTTCCCAGATGGAGTTTGTAAGAACTTGGTATGGCCTGAGGAACAGACCCATTAGACATGAATATGTGACCAAGGTGAAGCTCTCACTAAACCTCCAAAGAACAACCATCTGAGGCACTCAGTATTAATGTGTTTTATTTTCCCAGTGGCCACCCTTCTCAGCGCTCAGTCTTCATGCTGGTAGCCAGGGGAGTTTGCCAAGGAGATGAGATGCAGAGCCGGAGGGGTTTAGGAGATTCAAGCTGTCATCTGGACTCAGATTTATTCAACTCCCTTCATAAACTCCAGGAACTCTGCCAAGGGGAAGACATAGGAGATAAGGAGTGTGAGGTGGGAGCAAACTGCCCTCACAGCTGCCAAGTGCACTCTTGGCAGCTTTTCCCAGCCCTATGTCCTTTTCCATCCCCCTGACTAGGGATGACTAGTGCTACTCTGGCCATGACAAAGACGCCTTGTGACTCCCACTGGAAATGTCACCAGAGCCAAGCATCATCCTCGGTCACCACCAAAACACTAGAGCTGAGTGCCTGGGGAGGGATATGGCCACCATCTTGGTGGTCTGGGGGTAATTTTGTCAATATTACATTCAAAGATACAGCCCTCCAGGGGTGGTGCTTGTGTCCAGGGGGCAGGAGGCACCTGGTTAAAAGCAAGTTTACTGTGTAGGCTGGCTTTCTCAGTGTGAGGAGATTTAAGACAACCCCAGGCCCCCACTCTCATTTCACAAGCATAAGAAACCCCTCATCCCTCTTCAAACACCAGCTGTGATCAAGCATATTGCCTGGTGTTGCCTACATGAGCTTCCACTCATCCCTGAGGACAGCCAAGAACACAGGAGCTGCCAGGGACACATGAACAAACTTCACAGAGGAAAGACTCCTACCATCATAATCAATCCTGCCATCATTGTTCTTGTCTCCATCTTTCATCAGTTCTTCTATGTCATCCTCAGTGATGGTCTCGCCTGTTGCCTGCAGCATGATCTTCAGCTCCTCAAGGTCAATGTAGCCATCAGCATTTCTGTGCAAGGATAGAAGATCTCAAAAGCAGACCAACATGCTGGGGAGAAGGAACTGGGATGGGTGCACTGTTCCCATTACCCCACCATGCTATATTGTTGTCCTTACTTATCAAACATCCTGAAGAGATCCGAGAGTTCCTCTTCAGTTTTTCCTTTGCTGTCATCTTTCATACACCGGACCATCATAACAAGGAACTCATCAAAGTCTACAGTGCCGCTGCCTGCAGGCAGAGTAAACACCGTAAGACAGCACTACAATGAGTGGCCAGGCAACACCAAGTGATTGTGCTTCCCTTAAATATGCAAGAACGAAACTCAGGAGGGCAAGAGGCAGTTTCCAGAATGCTGGTATAAGTAACTGGAATGACTTCATCATTGAATTTTTCCTATTTGCAGTCATTTTGCCAAGACAAAATGAACTGAAAGTCCTACTGGAAGCACTGGTGAATGAAAACATCTGCTATGGAGTATAGGTACACTTCCATCTCATATAGGTATTAATAGTAAAGTTCCAGAAGGCAAGTATTTGTGCGGTATGCTTTTGCATAAGTGGTATAGTACAATTGTTTTCAGCTGTTGACACAGCTAATTTTCTTTTTTGCCTGCTTTTTAACTGTTTCTTTTCCATTTACTTGGTATGGTATTTCTGCCCTACTTGCACACAGTGTATTTTGTTGTGCATGATCACCAGTACACTGATTTAATGAATGCTGGCAGGTATTTGTGCATATGTGTGTCTACACTAGAGCAGCAAAAGTCTTTCCCAATGACAGAATCCAATAGTTGTGGCATTTATGAAATGGCACTTGCTCTGTTCAGCCTGTATTTTGGGTTTTAAATGGATCTGTGTAATTTGAGAGTAGTCCCCAAAATCACTTCAAGCCTTCTAATCATTAAAGGAATAATTATTTTTATATATTCTTAGCCTAGGAATTTTCTGAAGGAACCACACTGAAGTTTGGTGAGTATTTAGTGCCCTTCAAAATCAGCACTGCAGCTTGCTCCTTACAGCCTCTGTCTGTTCCCAGCACAGATCCTGCCAGTGGCTGCACAGATGCTCAGTGTTCCCAACCTGCCCCATTCCCCCAAGGCTTACGTTACTTGGGTGAGTGGAAGAAACCCAAATCTCTCACCATCCTCATCCACCTCATCTATCATCTCCTGCAGCTCCTCCGGGGTGGGGTTCTGCCCCAGCATCCTCATGACCTTCCCCAGCTCCTTGGTGCTGATGCAGCCATCCTCTGCCCCCAGCACAAAGATATCGAAGGCAGCCTTGAACTCTGGGAAAAGACAAGAGAGGAGATGTTGGGGTCTTGCCTTGTGCTTCAACCTTGCAGGCAGGCAGCCATGGGGCAGAGGGCTAATCCCAGGCCAGTCTAGCCAAAGCATTTTTTGGGATTTAATTTCTGAGGGAAATGCCAGCTCAGGACTTTGTCTTTAGGTTGCAGCATCAAGTTAAAAGATGCACCTACCATTTTTTTGTTCTTCTGTCAGCTGTTCGACCTGTAAGGAAAACACAGAGACCAAGTAATATTTTCCTCCTCAGCATCACTGATGGTTAAAAGGTAAAGTTATTTGCTTAACAGTCTTTGCAAATGTCAGCTAAACTTTGCAAGAGTCTCCCTCATGAGCTACAGGATAGGTGACCAGTGAGGTTTTGGTACTGCAACTTTTTGTATTCTAAGAGATTCTTCCCCTTAAAGAGGTTTGGAACACATTTTTTTTTTTGAAGTAAGCATCGTTTCTGTAGAATGGCAGCATCTATCAGAATTTGCCTTTGCACAAGCAGGGAACATCACTGGGGGAAGCGTTTGTTTCTGTCAGCCTTTTGGGTATAATTTATTGTTGCCCGGAGGCTTCATAGTGGGACATCTGTGCCACTAGGGGCTGCTTTCATGTGGGCTGAGGCCAGGTCAGAGGTGGGATGTACTGGTGAGGTTCCTGGGGAGGATGAGGCAGACAAGAGCAACTCTGATACTTGTTTTTCATCCCTAGAGTCAGGAAACTCTGTGTTATATGGAGCATTAAGTGCTGGTCTACTTCCATCCCAGTTAGTATTTATGGAAGCTTCCTGTCTTGGAAGGTAGCAGCTGCTACTGCCTTTGGCATATTTTGGGTATTTTGGTGAAGAAATGGCTCATGGAGCCATTGAGCATTAGCCAAAATGAGCTGGTAGATTGTTGCCAAACCCTACCCTAATTGGTTCCCTGCAGATGGAATCAGTGGGAGTTCATTAGTTAGCATGAATAAATTAAATTAATCAATGAGTAGAGCAGGAGAAACCAATCAGCTCTGTGTCATGCCTCTTTTAAGTGCATTTCTCCCTTTGGCTTCATTCCACTTGCAGTTGCTGCTTATCTAAAACTGCTGACCCCACCACTGTCCCCAACTGCCCCTTCAGTAGCACCAATTAAACCATCTTTCAGGCTGATCAACAGCCTTTCCAGGCTCATTCAGACCTCAGTCCTGCCAGGTCTACCTTTTCTCCATGCAGAAGTTCCTGACCCCATGAATATCTCCTTACTACTGTCCCTGGTGCCCATCCCCACTGTGTCAGGCCAGAACTCTTCAACCCTAGGACTGTGGCATCCTGTCTTCTGGAGAAAGCTGATGCTTTTGCCTCAAGAAGGAGTGGATTTGCAAAAACCACTTGGAAATCCCTCTCTCTTGCGGTGAGAGGTAGAGAAGATGCTTTTCCTTAGCAGGGCAGAGCCCATGGAAAGCAGACAGAGATTCTTATCCTGCTCTCCACTGCCAGGAGGGGAAGACTTTAGAATCAGAGCTGAGGACAGCATCTGAATTGCCATTGTGGGAGGAAATACAAGCCTGCTGTGGTTCTGGCAGCTGCCAGCCCTTTGTGGCCATTGTTTGGGCACAGTGTGGGCAGCTGATGCTCCAGGGCTTATGTCCATGGCCATCCTCCTGCCACTTGAGTAACCTGACTCTCTTGGTGGATTTGCTATTTATAAGCTTGAGTGAGAGAGGTGCTGGAGATAAAGATGAGCTCCCTGATTGTTCCCAGGCTTTGGTATTTATCCTTACAGCCCTTTATCTGGACACTTGTCCCTGGCACTGTTCTTAGTGCAGCTTAACAGGGCCCAAAAATGTTCCCGAAATAGCTTTGTGTTTGCACACCCTTATCGAGGCATGAGTGGGCAAGATGAAAATCCATTGGGTTCTCCAGCTGAACATAGAGAATCTGACATAAATTTAACACTGATCTATGCCATCAGCATGCAGCCAATTTAAAAACCTTCTCTTTTGAAGCTCCCTTGGCTTCAAAAGGAGGTTTTGAAGAGGTTGAGCATTGCTGCATGCAAATTAAATGCCTTATATCTATAGAGTGACACTTGTATGTCAGAGCTGTTTATTGTGCCCTCTGGACATGGCAGCTGTTCATGGCTTTGTTATTTTTCCCTCCACATCATTTCAGAGACAGATTTCCCCAGCTGCAGAGTGAGAAGACAAGTGCTGAGCTTACACCACTGTGTTGGCTGTGGTAGTGTCAAATCTGCTCTATTTTGCTTTTAGTGGCTCTCCATCCCGTTTCTATCTGATGTCAGACAGAAGAAGTTGAGGTTCTTGAATTTTTTTTTCCAGGTAAGTATTTTTCTGCAGTTAAGATCTTCATTATTAGATCTGCAAAAAAGCTGTTTGTCTCAGCTGTGCCTGGCTTAGACTTTTCTTGCCTCCTAAAGGTGCTGGCAACCAGTGCCTGGAACTTGAGCCCCACATTTACTTTACCAGTGTGGCCCCAACTCCACACCAGCAACAAAATTGTGATGGGGTCTTTTGTGTGTTCCATTTCTCTGGTCCAGGAGTCAGGTATATTTTCAATAACCAAGGTTGAAATTTTTGGCTTGTGCTATTTTGCTACAGTTCCTTTTTTTCTCAGCTAAATTCCTCCATGTTCCAACTCTTATAAAGCCTCCAGGCTTCAGCCAGGGATGACCTTTGCCTGTGGATTTTTGCCCATTTCTGGGGCAGAGATTTGGAGAGAGGCTGGAGCTGGAGGGTTGGGAATCCTTTCTTTTGGGACCCTCCACTCATGCTGCAAGCTCGCTGTCCCAGCAGACAGACAGATCATTTTGGCTGTGGGCATTGCTGGCTTTCAAAACACCTCATCTTTTCTCCCTAATTACAGGAGGGAAGTTGGCATGAGGCTCTTAAACAATAAGGAGAGGACCTGTGCCTTGAGCGGTAGAGAGCATACTTATTTTAAAGGCTTAGTCAGAGAGGCTGAGCTGTCTTTGATTTTAGAGGTCACATTTTTCTCCCTTTCTGATATCTTGGCTGGGAGACTTGCTGCTTTCCTTAGTCTTTTTACTGTTTTGCTAGAGCAATTCCCTTCCACGAGGTCTGGGGTTGACCAAAGTACAGAAGAGATGTGAACATTCTGTTATTTACTTCGATTACATATCCAACATTATCTTTCATCTAAAAACCTTGGAAATGAAATAGGTCTTGTGTGATGTCTTTTTTGTGCTCTTGGTTAAAATCAAACCTGATCAACTACTCATTAAAAAAAAAAAACAAACAAACCAAAACAAAAACCCACCAACAAAAACCAAAAAACCACCAAACTGTTATTTTAAGCCCAGTTATGGGAAGGACTTGGTAGCAAGCAATCCACACTATCCAGAATCTATTTTCATCCTTATTCCACCTGCATATCACTGTCTGTCTACATTATAAAATAATGCAGTGTTCTTATTACAGACCAAATGGTTTGGGTTTACATGGTGAGCACAGCATGCAGCTGTGGAAGTTAAAATAGTCATTAGGATGCTCTGCGTTCCCAGAGAGCATAGCTCACATTCTGGATTTTGGCAGAGCAGATATCAGGAGTGACAAAGCAGAGGAGAATTTCTGGAAATAAATTACAAAATATGAGGGTTGTTTTTCAAATTCTCCACTAAAAATACTCAGCTGAGAAATGGGGGAAACATAGCAGTGGCAGAAAGAAGAGAATGATGTTTAGCCCATAAAAATAATGTTAATTTCATGGGAAACACTGCTCTGCTTTGGGCTAAAACCAGCTGCCACCTCCTAGGCTTTCAAAAATTTTCTGAGATTTATAACTTCACCCACAGACCATATCCCTGTCTTACAGTGGGGAATCAGGAGAGTAGCTGTAAATAATTTAGCAGCACATTTTTTCATGCTTACGAGAGGAGTGTAAAACCTTCACAGCCATCACTGGGAAAAGACTGTGCCTTAGATGACCATGTTGACTAAAAGCTGTCACCCTATAGTTATTTCTTATTTGCATTGAACAGCTGCCACAGCTGTTGGGAAATCTACTATAAGAACCGTGAAAATCCTTTTAAACCCCCTACAAAAACTACATGCCTAAAGGGAGGCACTTACCGCTGCCTTATAAATGTCATCCATGGCTGGAAAGGGTGGGCGAGGGGCTGGAGGATGTCGCAGTCACACTCTGCTGGTGTTGCCCCCGCAAGCCCAGCTAATATAGGGGGCCACCCATCCCGGGGGATGGGGCCGGCCCACCATCAGCCCTGCACACCCATCCCCGTCCCCAAAGGAATGCCTCGCCTGCATGCCTTGGGACACGGACACTGCCGAGCCTGGGGCTGGCACGTCCGGAGCCAGCCCCAGACCCATTTAGGGGCAGCTGGAGGTTTCCTCGTGACTTTTGATACGGGAAGGAGCAAGCCCTTTCAGCTGAGTTTTGGCAGGACCCTTGCTGATGTATTGCAGTATTTGGCTATCCTGACTGGATGTGTGCCACCGTGTCACCTCTACCTTCTGTGTGTTCCCCCATTAGAAAGATTATACTGTGCGTAATTAGACTGGGTAATATGGGAAAGGCGTGCTTCCCAAAATATCCCCATCCAGCAGCAAATGTCACCCGGGGGGAGTGGGAACGAGAGGTTTTGGGGCTTCCTTGTCCCCTCTGCTGGCTGTCCCCAAGCCCATGGGGGGATGTCCTGCTAAGGGACACTTGGTCCAAGGGATGATATCCATGGAGGAGCTGATGCTGTGTGTGTGCTGGTGCCAAGGTTGGGGAGCAGTGTTCAATCCTGATAACTCAGTGCAGAGCAGAGTGGAGGCAGATGGAGCTTTGTCTCCATTTTCTGTATTTATCTGGGGCTGCAAAATGGGGATGAAGGGATAGCTGTCAGGTGTGCTTAATTTCAAGGATAATTCATAGTCCTTTAGGAAATGGAGACCAGCAAGCTGACATGTGTCTCCCTCTGCAAACTGGGAAACTCCTAGATTTTTCCCGCTACAGAGGAGAGCAAAACACACCAAAGACCTCCAAGTGATGACTAGCAGTGCAGAGAAAATCTTTTCAACCCACAGCAACCATATAGAAAACTTTTTTTTTTTAGTGATTCAAGGCTCCCTCTTGTGTCCAGAGGAGATATGGATGGCTCCAGTGCTTCAGGGTGATAAGGTCCTGCCTCAAGCTAGATCATACTGATGTTAATTAGCAAAACTTAAAATATTATGAATGCAGCTAATTAGGTTCCACTTCCTCTAAACAGCCTTTCTCACTTTAATACTAGGCATGTTGGTGAAACACTGGAACAGGTTGCCCAGAGAGGTTGTGGATGCCCCCTCTCTGGAGGTGTTCAAGACTAGGCTGGACAAGGCACTGGGCAGCCTGGTCTAGTGGGAGGTGTCCCTGCCTATGCAGGGGGGTTGGAACTCGATGATCTTTAAGGTCCCTTCCAACCCAAACTATTCTATGATTCTATGTGCCATGCAAGAAACTTGCTGTCCCTCTCCCAGGTGGCATTAACCAGTGATCCCAGGGTGGTGTAGAGGTAATCACAGCGCTCTGTCCCACAACACATCCACCCAAGTTCTACAGTCCAGACAGATTAACTTGCATTTAAGGAATTAATTTTTAAAGCATGTTTGTCTTAGGAATTTGAGCATATTAAAATCTTGATTGCCATGAACATAGAAATGGCAGAAAAAGCTGCAAAAGCCAGTAGTTATTTTGTTAAAGGAGACTGGAGCATTTCCTTTGGTGAGAACATGGGCTGGCATAGGCGGACCTGCTGTCCATCACCTCTCAAACCTTCCTGGGTAGCCCCATGGAAAATCCCACTGACACGGGGTTCTGAAGCTGTCCTGAGGTGACCCTCCAGTCACACACTGTTTCCCACCTTGGGATTCTCTGTGGAGCCAGTGGGGGAGGGAGTGCTGGCCCTGGGCACTGCCAGGCACCATGGCATAGGGTGAGGAATCACACACGGCCCCATCCCTTGTACGAGGAGGCGATGGCTCTGAGTCATTTGTCTGAAAACAGCCCCTGGGATGTGTCAGAATATATTCATCTGTCAGCGAGAGGTGATGTTCCCTCTGGAGGGAGAAACAAAGGTGGCATGCCAACCCCTGCTTCCCCTCTCCTGCTCACTGGCCAAGCTTCCAGCATCCCCTGGCTCCCTGAAGCAGTGCAGGAATTGGAGCTTTATAGAGCAAACCAGAGCCTTTGCTTTGCAAAGGGCAGGGGGAGGCTGCGATGGTGGGTATGGGGGTGTCCTGGGGACAACCGTCCTCTGCTGCTGCTTCTCTTGCTGCCCTGCAGGAGACCCACAGCTATCTATAATGTGAGCAGAGCTGCCAACATAAATGCCCTTAATCTGGGCAATGGCCAGCTCAGCATCATCCCAGCCGCCTCTGCAGTTCAGTACAGTGCCCTAGCTCTAGCTTCAGCTGCAGCCCAATATGCCACTGCAATTGTCACTCAGTGCAAGGGACCAAAACAAGCAGAAGGATTTACTATGCCTTTTTGTCTAAAAATAGTCTCTCAGGTTCTCCTTTCCAGGCAGCTGCAACCCACTGCAAATCAAGCAGAGTGCATGCTTCAGGTCAAATACAAGGAAATAAAAAGCAAAAGCCCAACTAAGTTGCAACTTTATTTGAGATCAAGGGTGTTACAGCAGCAAAATGCTCCAGTGTCCACTTTCGTGCACAGGGCAGCTGACACTGAGCTAGACCAGACCCACCAACACCAAAGCTCCCTAATTTACTGTTACCCAAAACCTCCTCAGAACATTTTAGCTGACCAAGCCCACATTTACCCCCTACCCCAACTGCATCACTCCTGATGATGTGTCTTCTTCAGGGCTGTCCCACCACATGCCACTGTGGTGCCCACAGGCAGAGGGGAAGCGTGCCTACCAAACCCACAGATGTAAGAGAGCTGCAAATTGTTCCTTAATTAAGGAGACGGAACATTCATAGGAAGCTTAATTAAACTTGCTCTCAAAACCCGCTTATTAGCTCATCAAGACTCTGAGCTCAGCAGCAGCTAATGCCAGCATAGGCACAGCGCTAGAAAATCCCTCTTGGGCTGCCTTTATTGTACTCTACATATTTCCTCCTGCCTCCTGAAGGATGCTTCAGCTAAATCCCGACCAAGGGAATGCATTTTGCATCAAAAATTAAACAAAAAATGGTTTTACCCAGCTGCATTTGTAGAGGTGTACTTGCTAATCTGCTGCCCTGATCCTGGTTGTGCCTGCCCCACACTGATGTTACCCCTGTCACTCCCTCCACCCCACAGCTTCTTCTGACAGTGAAATACTTTCTATCCGGGTGACTTTGTTCCTCACATGTGCACCCAGGTGTTTGGCATGTCTGCTTTTATTAATGACACGTCACTGGAGTTAATTTCATCCTCGTCTAGCATAAGCAAGGGCAGAGAGAGGTCCCCTTTGTTCTGCTGGAAGGTGCTTTTTTTTCCCCAAGCCTTCTATTAGTCCTCCTCAGGGTACACAGGGAAAAGGCCAAAGAGGATTTGGTTGCCATCTTTCAAGATTCTCCAATTCTGTCACATATTCCTGGCAAGATCCACTCAGTGTGCACAGATTTGAAACTTCCCCATCCTCACCGGGACAGTGCACTTAACATAAGGAAAGTTTCTAGCACCAGCAAAGCCACCTCAGCCTACACCTTCTTCTCTCTGAGCTGGTCCCTGAGACCCTGGGCTGTGTCTGTTTAAGTCTGGCCCATCCACCCAGCTCTTATTCTGGGCTGTGTCCTGGTTTATGTCTCACAGGGTTGATTTCTCTTCTAATGCTTAGGAAAATAGCACTTTTAGAAGACACTAGTGTCTGAATTTCTGAAAGCATTTACTTTATAGCCAGTAGGTTATCATGCAAGGGCTTCAAGATCTCAGCATTTCTGATCTCACCAGGTGTGAGAATGAAGAGAAGCAAGACCCGGATGCTTGACCCAAGCTGACCCACAGGTTTATTTCATACTACAGATGTAACATTCAATATAAATTAGAAAATTGGTTGAGGATTTTGCTGTCTTCTGTGGTGGTGGCACTCCAGAGCACTTCCTGCTGGTGCCAGACCCCTGAACATTCCTTCTGAAGCCACAGGGCTGGCAGTGCCCCACATTGTCTGGCCATGTTGGTAGCTTACTGCTGAAGGAATGGGCTGATATACCCCCTGTATATTTTATATTGAATATCAGAACCACAATTAGTTCTTTGATAGCGTGAATGTTTAACATTTAGTTTTAGTCTTTTCAACCTATTTCAACCCTTGAATTTTCTGTCTTTTTCCAGTTCTCTTTCCCAGGTGGGGAGGAATGATGGAGAGAGAACAATTGTCTAAATTACAGTAAATTATTATCAGTTCTTCAAACTGTAACTACTGCATTGCATAACCCTGTAGTTACTCTGCACAGACCCACAGAGCCCTGCACTGCATTGCACAGCCCTGC
>VZTY01014032.1:305911-335572 GCA_013400935.1 Turnix velox | reverse complement strand
GCGGCGGTGGCGGTAGCAGCAGCCGGCGGGGAGCAGTGACGGCGTGAGCGCAGCGGGCAGCCGGTCCCCTGCTCTTCCCCCGGCGTCATGGAAGCGGCGGCGGGAGGCGAGGAAGGCGAAGAGCCCCCGCGGGAGGCCCGTGTCCTGGGCTCCGAGCTGGTGGAGAACTACACGGTGCGTGGGCCGAGGCAGGGAGGGCGGCTGGGCCGATGCCGGGGACCCCGCGGAGGCGAGCGGAGAGGCCGGGAAGGACGTGCTGGTGTCGGCGAGGCAGGAGGCAGCGGACCTGCCTCGCCGCCTCCTCAGGCGGCCTGAGGGGATACGGAGTGAGGTTCTGAGGGAGCCCGGCGGCAGTTCTGGGCCTGTTTTTGCACCCACCCACGCTAAAGCCGGAGCGAGAATAATTTGGCAGAGATTTCAGAACAGTTTCTGTCACTGTGGGACAGAATGTTGTGGGAAATCGGTCCCTGGGGAGCAGGGACTGCGGAGCTATGTCCGGGGGAGACCGACACAGGGCACCTCGAAGGGAGAGACGATGTTTTTGTGGAAGTCGTTTGTAAATATCACGTTCTCTCCCGTTTTTGCCCACACGAATGTGTGTGTGTGTACGTATGGTTATGAAAAATCGTTATCTCGTCAATATAGCTTTTAAATTTGGGCTCAATTTAATAAGGAAATTTTTCTTCAGGAGTAAAATTTTTCTTTTCGGAGTAAAACAGGTGATTTGGGATAGATGTTTTTCTCATCTCACAAAAATGCCGAAGGAAAGATTGTCTGCAGTGATTCTGCTTGGAGAAGAGTTTAAACTTTTGATGTATTACTTGTTTTTTAGCTGTCTGCGTTCTACCAGGAGTTAATTGGTCTGTTTTCCAGGAAGAAGCTCATCATAAAACAAACCTCAGCATAATTATAGACAGAAAGCATCTTGAGCACACCACCCTTTGGTTACGTAACTAAAAACGTTTTCTGCCCTTATTTTAGTGGTATTTAAATGATCTTTTTTCTCCTTAGGATTCCTTTGTTGACATTAGGTTCCTGATTTAGAAGCCTAAAAGGGAAAGTGTTTCAATGGTCTAGAAAAGCAGGGTTTGTGAAGCCGTATAATAGCTACAAGGAAGACTTTGGGATACTGCCTCTGAAAAGGTACCAGAGAAAACAGAGCAATAGGAAAATAATTTCTGAGGTTTTGATGAGTGCAGGGCATTTACATGGCTATAGAACACCCAAGAGCCTCATTTCTTTCCAGTTAACTCTTGAAACATCATTGTGTGGGCATGGCTGTCAGAGGGTGAGTAGCCATGTTTACAGGCAAAGAGGTAGTCAGAAGCTTAAAATAAAATTCTTGAAAATTGTTCAGCTCTTTCTAGTGTGTTTGTTATGTAATGTGAATTCACAAAAATGATAGAGCTGGTGTTGAGAAGTAACCACTGTGTGTGTTAGGCTGTGGTTTATAGAATCATAGAATAGTTTGGGTTGGAAGGGACCTTAAAGATCATCAAGTCCCAACCCCCCTGCCATAGATAGGCAGGGACACCTCCTCACTAGACCAGGCTGCCCAATGCCTTGTCCAGCCTAGTCTTGAACACCTCCAGAGAGGGGGCATCCACAACCTCTCTGGGCAACCTGTTCCAGTGCTTCACCACCCTCACTGTAAAGAATTTCTTTCTTATGTCTAGTCTAAATCTACCCCTTTCCAATTTACATCCATTGTTTCTAGTCCTCCCATCCGATATCATATTAAAATGTCCTTCCCCTGCCTTTCTGTAGGACCTCCTCAGGTACTGATAAGTTACTATAAGGTCCCTCTGAGCCTTCTCTTCTCCAGGCTGAGCAACCCCAACTCCTTCAGCCTGTCTTCATAGGGCAGTTGCTCCAGCCCTTTGACCATCTTCGTGGCCCTCCCCTGGATCCGCTCCAGTAGCTCAATGTCCTTCCTGTGTTGAGGGCTCCAGAACTGGATGCAATACTCAGGTCCGGGGTCTCACCAGTGCTGAGTAGAGGGCCAAAATCACCTCTCTGGACCTGCTGGTCACACTCCTCTTGATGCAACCCAGGATTTGGTTGGCCTTCTTCTTATCCCCCAAGCAAGGTTGTCTTCACAGCCTTTAGTCAGCTGAAAGGCATGGTGACCAGAAACTTCCATTTTAGGTGTGAACCAAGAAGCGTTTATATTGTTGCTGAGAATTTTTATTAGTATTTTACAGTATCTGTGAATAAGAAATCCAAGTGAATTTACTCAAATGTTGAAATTTTATCTGCCCCCTTATTATCTTGGATTTTATGGACACAGGAGGTGAAACTTTAGCTGCTTTGTGGCATCAACCTGCAAACTGGTATCATGGTACCAGCCAACCATTGATAATACTGTTAATGTGCCAGATTGAGCTGTAGTTCAGGTGTTTATCTTCGTGGGTAGTATTCAGATCAGCCAATAGCTGGAGATAGCACTTCAAGCTCATGCAACAAAGCCCAAGTAGGCTTATTTTTTTCAAGGCCAGATTTCTTTTTTAATGAGTATGGTTCTGGAAATAGTGCTATTTTAATGACATTTTTCTTGGTAGCTCTAAAAAGTAGGCTCTTTTAAAGGCAAGATTCACCTTTATTTTGATCCTACTTTCTTTCTCATGCTGTATTTTTGAGGTTATGGCATTAAGCTTACCTGTGTGTAAACCTCCTAAACTTACGAGGACTCCAGGCCTCCAGCTAGCTTGTATGGGATGAGCTCAAGCCATTAGAAATATAGTACTTCATAGTTTACTGAAAACAAAAAAATTACTAAATTATGCACAGGGTGGAATGTTTTACAAAAATTAGCAATTTTTTTTTAATGTTCAGTATAGACTAGCAGCACTTAAGGATGTTGTGGAGACCTGTACCAGAGCAGAAGAAAGTCAGGCATAAAAGTCAGTCAAATCTGGTAAAAGTGAGAAAGGAAACATACCTGTTAGCAGGCTGCATCTTTGTCCATTAGTGTGTCATAGTCAAGGTGGCAGTGGCTGTGACTACATAACTTTTTTTCTCGAGAGAGTAATTTTTATTCTGGCATCTCTGCCTCCTATTGTATTCTGTATTTTTGAGCTCATAGTCGCAATGAAAGGGAACTTACTTTAGTGAAATCCATTTGACAGTTGTGAATTAGAATCTTGTAAAATATATCGTGAGAATCTCATGGTTTTTAAAAATGAGATTGTTGTTGGACTTGTTAGAGTGGAAGGAAAGGTATGGTTAAATCCAGCAGGCAAAAGTGCTGCAGTACCTGATGGATTTTCTGTTGGGTAGAAAAGTATGAACACCCTTTTGCTATTTGCTGGTCCAGCTAGACACTGACTGAAGACTGATTGCTAAAATGCCTCAAGGTTACTAGTGCTTTGTTTCCTGCTATGCATTTGTTTGGCCCAAATTTGTCTTCCTGCTTTTCCAGTCTTTCGCAGCTGTTTTTCATATAAATACTAGCTTTGGTATTTAGGGAAAATAACTGTGGCTTCCTTGGATGGGTGGGAAGGCAGGGAAGAGGAGATGCGGTTGCATCAACATTACTGCCTTGGAATTTGGTACCTACTGACTGTAGGCCCACCTGTATTCCAGGCTTCCCAAGCAAGATGCTTGTCTTTTTCTTGACAGTGCTGATGTATTGAGTTGGATGAGGAATGCTATAGAAACACCGGTTTTCCATATAAGGTGAGATGGGTAGGTTTTTCTGATGTGTACAAGAAGTAAACAAAAGGCAGTCTGCAATCAGTGCTGTTCATTTAAAATTGGGAAATGGCAGATCCTCATAACAGTTTAAAAATTAAACAATTTTTTTAAAGTTCTAGTAGATACTTATCTTGAAATGTTTTGGGAGCTGGTGTGCTGTCTGGTAGTGTGAGCACTTAACTATATAGAGTCTAAAGTCACTGGTAGAAAAATTTTTTAAATATTCAACACTACAGATAGGCTAGATGCTTTATGAAGAGCTTTTGTCCAATACAACTGATTTATAGAAAGGTATACAGAATATCTCATATATTAGAATTCAGTAGAGATGTAGGCAGGAGGAAAACCTGTGAATGTATACAATTTTGCACTGTAGCTCAATAATAATGTGTATGACATAAATATGGGTGGAGATTTCATGTGGTATGTTAATATCTGGGAGACAGAGCAACATGATAGAATTTCATCATCTCTCCATGTATGCCTTCTAGCAACTGGCTTGACAGGTAGGCAGTCCTTGAATATTAAAATGTCAGCCTTGTAATACTAGTGTACTTAAAATTAATTGAAGATCAACTTAGATACTTTAAGGGTTGTTTTTTGCTTTAAAATGATTGATATCTGTATTGAAAGTCTTTGGAGAACATAATCATATGTTATTTGTATTTATTCCTCGAGATAATGGCAACTTTGGATTTATGTGAAGTCAGTTGCTGTCATTCTGCCTACTGGTGCTGCTCTGCCAGTTCTGGCTGCATTGTATGTGGAGATTGCTGTAGCTTTATTAAAACTTAATTTGCACGATTGTATCAGTGCATGAAACACTTGTTCTTAACAGGTATTTTCCTGACCAAGCAATCCATTTGGCTCAGTGCTCTTTCTAGAAGTGGTCAGTGTTTGCTGTTTCAGCAAAAGGTTATGAAACTTTTGTGTATTTATTCTGACTGCATTGTATACAGTGAGAAGGGACATTCCTTGTGTCATGAGCTTTCAGGTGGGAGTTGACTTTTATTGAGTTCTTAGTGTCTAAGATTTATGGATTTTGTAGTCGGTGTGTAAGGCATTTAGCTGTACTGCTTGGTTTGCCATCGTTTAGCAGAATCAGCTTTTAAAAAAAGAACAAGTCTCCTTAGTGTGGTTTCTAAATGTAGTACTACTTTAGTTCTAACTTTAATCTTTTGGGTTCTTTTGAGTTCCTCCTTGGGTTCCTCAGGGTTATGAGGATCTGCCATTTCCCAACACATGATGGAAAAGCAGATGCATGCTTTAATTGGGACTGCGATTCATTGAAGGCATTCATCTTTTTTCAGTACTCATCCAAACACTGTGTTGTTTGCTGTATGCACTTGTAGGACATCTTGAGTTCTCTGTAGGACTTGGATTTTGTTTAGTAAACCACTGTCAGATGCTTAGAAAAATGTATTTGATACAATATAGTTGATCTTTTAAAATGCAAGTGGTGTTCTATTTTGGTATTGTGCTGGTCTGTACCAACAGTAAGTAAAAGCTGACCTTTTCCATAACAAAATTGAAACTGATAATACTTTTTGTTTCAAGTCGCAGCTAGATCATTCTGATAACAGCCATGAGTCAGGTCTGTGATCTGTAGTAGTAAGCAAGCTCTTAACAGTATTAAGTACTTTCAAGATTTGATTACTAGTTGTTTTTGGTTTTTTTTCAAGGTATGTAGTTGGATTGGATAACACAGTTTATTTTCTAATAGCTGTAGAACTGGTTCTACTGAGCCTTGTTTGTTTTCTTAGTGTTTCATTTTCTTTAGGATGGTTTGCTTCTGCCATAACCAAAGGTAGATTGCAGGTTTCCCGGAGAAGCAGTACTGTTCAGTCTGTAAGGTTACCTACATTGAAACTCTTGAACTGTTAGGTATATGCATGGTTAAAAATGCTTAATTTTGTATTAAAAGCAAAAATCAAAATACTTTGTTTCTTCAGATAATTATAGAGATTTTTGGTCACAGCTGTAGCACTTGAGAAGCCTCTTGTGTGCTTTACCCTAAAAAGAGTAAAACAATTAACATCCATCCAAACAAAGGATTTGTCTGGATTTCTGAAGGGTTAAGGTCTAGATTTCTGCCTTAGAAGTGATAGCAGGATGATTGCCAAGTTTCTGTAACTGTTGTGGAATTTGGTTGATTGAAGAAGGGATGCTGCTGTCTCAGGTGTGTTGTCAATAGATATGGATGCCAGTTTAGCTAGCAGAACTGTTCAAGAAAAAAGTAGCTTAGTGATCTCGGTTATTAACCTTTGAATTGCAAAATTTAAAGTCATTGCTTTATGTTAAGAAGCATCTGCATATTTTTACATGTAGAGCAGTCTTGTGAATGAGATTAGCCATCTTAGCAAAGTCGCCTTACAGTTTGGATTAGCTCTTAGTTAGCTATGCTTCCTTTAAGAATCAGCCTTAAGAATCACCCTGTGGTGCTGCATTAACCTGCACATCTTGGCTTCTGTTTAAGACACTTGCGGTTCCCTTACTTTAATTTCTTCTTTTCAGGTGTACATTATTCAGGTCAGTGTTGGCAATCATCACTGGACAGTCAAACATCGTTACAGTGATTTCCATGACCTGCATGAAAAAGTAAGGGTATTAAACTTACTGGTTCTCTTGAAAAACGTTGTATAGTTTGTGTAGATCTGTTGTATGTGACTTGAATTCTACCCTCAGTAAAGGGCAAGAATATCTGCCAGATACTCACTTGAGCTGCATGCAGGCTTTTTTCATGAACAGTATTACTTGCCCCGTTGCACTCCCTCCTTGAACTGAGGGGCGTTGACTTGGACAGCTTTATTATGGACTGAGTGGAGTTTGGGCTCGGGTTTTTAGACATTTTGCCAAGATATTTTTATGATCAGCTGCTGTGGTAACCGAAAGCTGGACTGGAGCAAACATGGTCTTCTGGGGAGAGGTGGATGATAAAACTGTCCTTAGACATTAGTCCTAACCAGTGCAATTAAAATCAGCAAGTGAAAATGACTGAAAAACCATTATATTCAAGACTTGGCTGTTTTCTTTCTCAGAAATTCACTAGTTATTCTATTGTTGTATCACCTTGGCTACAGTCTGCCATGTCGCAAAGTGAGCATTTCTCTCAGAAAACACTATTATTGAATTTAGCATTTTATGATAAAATTTCTTTCTGAAGATAGCTATTGACTTCAAATTCTAGCTAACTGGCTGAAGTAATTTTATTTATGGACCTTATCAAGACCAGGCAATGTGCTCACAATGTGTTCTGTTCCATCTTTTATGAAAATTCGAGTGTTTGGTACTAACTGGTTTTTCTCTTTCAGCTTGTTTCAGAAAAAAAAATAGATAAAAATCTGTTACCTCCCAAGAAGATTATTGGAAAAAATTCCAAAAGCCTCGTGGAGAAAAGACAGAAGGAATTAGAGGTCTACCTGCAAACCCTGCTAGTGAAGTTCCCTGTTACTGCTCCAAAAGTTTTGTCGCACTTCCTGCACTTCCATTTATATGTAAGTTTTGTCCTTCGTATATCAGGTAGTGGCCCGAGTGTCTTTCCGTAGCTCTGACTTGGAGAGAGTTGTATAGAATCTTCACAAAATAGCCAGAACTGCCCACTGCCCTTTTTTGAGCATTTTGGACAAATTAACAAACAAAGCAATTTTTTAAGATTTTTGATGCCACTCTTTTTGTGGTAGATCCTGTGCTGGCAAGTACTCTGGGTAGGTACTCTCAGCGGAGAAAATAAATGCTGGCAGAATAGTTGGAAGCTGTGAATAGATCTGAAGCTGAATTGATTGTTTGGTTGAAGGCAATAGTGCTATTTCTCTGAAGGAGCATTGCATAATTGATCCACACATACCACTACTTAGTGGTTAATGAGCAGAGCTGTGGTTCACGCTGAAGCAGTTTCCAGTAGCGCAAATGAAGAAAAATGGTTCTTCTCCATGAGAGGCACACTGATGGAGTGGCCTCTGGAGACATACCTCTGGACAGAAGACAGAATGTTATGGTAAAGGATGCTTGAATAACTTGCTTTCATGTTCAGATTGCAGTTGTTCTTTCATCTCTTGTGTATAATTAGACTTTTTTCAGAATGGAATCTGTAAGGGGGACAGTGAACTTCATAAAGTGGTAAATGCACAGGAGAAAACTCAATGAAAAGAAAGAGCAGTAATTGCTTTAGGGTGACATGTGCTGAGATGGCTCACCATGATTTCCTATAAAGTCTTTAGAAATTAGTCACAAGTGGTCCATTAGATATGTTAGTAAAATTTTAGCAACAAAGAAAAACCTGTTCTAGTTCTTTTACATGAACATAATTATCCTGGTGGGACTTAGAGTTTGACTTAAATAAGCAGTACAACGTTTACTTCATAGTGTTGCTGCTGTTCTGCAGGTTTTAAAGGGAAGCACAAGTTTGTCTTGATCAAGCCATCTAAAATCAATTAGAGGTTTCAAATGTATTGAAAATGTGTGGAGATGTAGGGGTGAATCTGTCAGGTGGAACAATTCCTGATCACCAGGAAGTTGCATAATTTCTCTGTTCTCTGACTACCCAGTCTCCTAAATGATGTTTAATGTTTCAGTGCTGTAACTTCAGCAAAGTTTTTATGCAGACAGAAATTCTTCCTAGTCTTGCTTCTGTTCTTCAGTGAGACTGTTCTTTTCCTGTTGCTATAATGTTCATCCTTTTTTACATTTCCAAAGAACTGATGTAATTTGGAATGAGTGTTTCCCTGTTTCTTTACTACACTTGGGTAGTAAGAGCAAATTGCATTTCTTTGCTTTAGGGCAGTCAGGCTTGAGGTATGAACTCAAATGTGTTGGGAACTTCAGGGTACTTTCAAATATTTATGAAAAAAGTTAGTTATTCATCAGAAAAGCTAAATATTTACCATAATGATTCCACTGAAAAATAAGCTTCCCTTGGAACTTTGATCTTTTAGAGTATCTTTCTTACGGGACAGCTTGAGCCATGATAATCCCTCATATTGCCTTGTAAGTTTATATAGGAAAGCTTCAGGTTTTTATTGTTCTTCTTTGTAGTATTTCCATTAGGGATTTTAAAATTATATTTGCCAAGTTAATTGGAATAAATGGACTAGAAATATCTACTCTAAATACATTACAACCGTGTTGAGCCCTCTGCATGTCACAGGAGAAAGCCACATACAGTTCATTAGAGAGAAGCAGTTGCATGTGACAACAGTGTAGAATGTTGCTGTTAGTTATTTTGTTATGCTATAGTATACTTTGTCATCTTAGAAGATTTGGTTAGTTAGCTTACAAATAGAAGCTTTTGAAAGAAAATAACTGAGTACCTACAAACTGCTGTTCAGAGACACCTGTAAACAATGGACTTCTTTGGATTGATGCATGCACTTAAAAGTTAAGAGAGAGATCTTGTAGAGAGGGAATAGCAGGCTTTAATGACCTGCTAGTCACTGAACAGTCCAAATCATTGTCTGTGTCCCAGACAAAGAAAAGGATAGAGTACAGGTTTCATTATTTCTGTGCATGCCAAATGAGTGTAGTTGGCTTATTCACATGACAAATCATTGTGTTGAATTTTTTTGAAATGCAGCTTCTAACTTGTTCTCAAAACTGTTGTGGAGGCTTTGTTCATTCTCAGTTATACTAAGAATGCATTTCAAAAATGCTTTCCTCATCAAATGAGGTGAACTGTCTGCTGCACATGTTGTCTGCGTTTATTTCCTTGTTATGAATCACAAGGGATTTGTCACCAACGTTAACTCGATCAGATAATTTTGTGATTATCCCTAGTACCTTCTTTATCCTTTGCAGCTGCCTTAAACTGAGATGTATGGGTCTTGGGAAAGCTTCACTATTACAAAAACTTCTACTTTGTCTTTCTGTGGGCCTTTGAGGGAGAACTAGTGGAAATGTTTAGAACTATTTCTGGACTTCAACAAAGCATTAGCTTTTTGTGGGAAGAAGCATGCCCAGGTGGGAAAGAGAATTTTGTGCACCTTAAGATTTTTAAAAGAACAGATTCCTGCATTGAATTTTCAACTTTTTTCTTTCCTCCTGGAGCTGTCAGTACCTAGAATGGGGGCTGAGTGCCCTGGTGGATCCTGGAGGAAGAGTATGGAGGATGGGGAAAAGGAGTTTTTTCATTATTCTCTCAGCAAGCATAATAGAGGTGAAGATCGGAAGACTAATTAGTTTTTATATCTCTCTTCTTCCCTGTAGACATACAAATCTAAAGTTTTCTGTGTATTAGTGATATTGTGGGGAAAGTTTGAGTGTCTGATGCATTAGGTTCATCTTCATTTTAAAATTTGAATGATACTGTACTTGTAATTGTTTCTTCAGAACTGAACTCTTTGAAGTTGGGCTCATAATAGCTTGTAATAGTTGCTCTAGTTGCTGTTGTCCTTTCTTATATATGCAGGTTATAATTATATATAGTTCAGTATCATCTTGGAAATTAAGATAATGAATTTGTGTGTCATTCTTATTAAGTAGCTTTAAGGTGCAAAGAAACCCATAAGACACAGCAAAAAAGGGAGACTTTACACACTGAAAAATTGTGAGTATATGTATGTAAATATCACTTAATTACAATGGCTTATCCTTTGTAGGAGATCAATGGGATTACTGCTGCACTGGCTGAAGAGCTATTCCACAAAGGTAAAATCTTGAATTATAACAGGGAATTGTTTCCTCTGTGTGCATGCATTAATAGATACCTGTGCTATTTAATCTCCTGGCAGCGAGAAATCTGAACCTTCCATATCAGTCTGAGACTTTTTCTTCCTTTCCTTTCTCTTCATACTTTTCTTGTTCCTTGAGCTTTCGTTCAGACTGCATTTTTGGAGTAGTTGTGACAACAGTACTACTGCATTTGGAAGCAAAATAGAGCAATTAGTGAATTTAGGTTTGAAAGGGCCTACTTGTCTGTGTCCTTAAAGGACAAAATGTGGCACTGGTGATCAGAAGAACTTTTTTTAAGCTTTTTTGTTTGTTTGTTTCAGTTTAACCTGTAAGGCAGCCTGTTTTGTTTCAGTAAGTCCTGATATCATGTGCATTAAATGCAAGAAGCCACTTTACATATATAAATGAATGTCATTCTTCCGTAATTCAGGGAACATAAGACCCTGAAGCTAGCTGATTAAAGGATGGCCTTGTCTGAGACTGGCAGATGACAATGACGTGCATTTACTGGAACTACAATAGCTTTAGCTGGTCCATTTGCATCAGGAGTCATGTGAAATGATTAATCCATGCTAATTTTGTTTTGAAAGTCATGCTAGATGTTACTGTATAATTACAGTTGGCTAAGGTGATAGGTGAACCTTGTTTCAACGTGCTGTTTCATATTGTTTTGTCACAATGTTAACTTAAGGGAAGCAATTTCAACTGGTCCAGTCAGCAAATTTTGGATTATTTTAGGCAGGCTCCTGAAGAAATCTTTCCTGACTTTGTAATACCTGCATTCTCACTGATTCCAGAACCACTGGTCTGACTGCTATGCAGTAAATTGCAGCTGGACTCTTGGACTTGCTCCCTCTGACGCTGAAGGGAGTTTTATTCCTCAGAGCACTTCTGGGAACTATGCTTATTGTGAAAGCTGATGATCTCTTGTCTGTGAAGTCAACCTGATGTCCCTAAAAGTAGAATAGAGATTTTTATTTCACCAGCACATATTCTGACTACTGAAGTCAATATTAGCTCTCTGTGTGCTTTCTGAGATGCTTTTGAATGCTGTTTCCTACTGTTGCTAGAATGATAAAAGTGCTGTCAAATACCATTTACTCTTTTGTAACCATTGCAGCATTGTGTTTGATAACATCATACTCTCTTTTTCAGGAGAGCAGTTATTAATGGCTGGAGAAGTCTTCACTATCAGACCCTTGCAGTTATATGCTGTCACACAACAGTTGCTACAGGGAAAGCCTACATGTGCTAATGGAGATGCCAAAACAGATCTAGGTCATATTCTAGACTTCACTTGTAGGCTCAAGTATTTAAAGGTGAGCTATGATTGCACAAGTACTGAAGGTGGTATTTTTGCCAGATTGACATGATTTTCAGTGTACTCTTGGAGTCTAGTTTGAATGCACAAGAACTTTAGTGATGGTAGACACTGGCAGGCATTTAGAAGTCAGTGCTAAACAAGTGTTTGTCAGCCATCAGATGTAGTTCTTCAACAAAGATGTTCATTGGCCAATGTGATCTCAGGCAGTGTGCTCTGTAGAGATGCAGTCATGGAATCTTAGCGTGTGCTGGTAGGAAAGGAGAGGGAGATGTTATTCTCTTCACTCTGCATTCTTTGCTGACACTAGAGGTAGGCCAGTGTGTATATATCTATCCATATGCATACAAATATAGGTGCATATAAATCCTATTCTGTTTCTCACCTTTGGCTGCATCTGAAAGTTGAAAATAATGAAAACATCAGTTTCATAGAATGGCCCTAAATTTTTTACTAAAATACCATAGGAGAATAAATGTAAAATAGCTGCAGATCAATTCTATGTGGTACTTGTTTTTTTTCATACAAAAGAAGTTAATTAAACTCTTTTTTGGTCCCTTTATTACATGAAGAGTAGCTTCCTTTGTATGGTGTGGTGAAATAAAGGGGAGTGGATCAGGGGAAGCATCACTGGAGGACTTGGGAAGTTTCAAGAGCAAAACCACAGCACTAATTCCTGTGGATCTTCAGTTGCTTTGCTATTCTATGTGTGTGTAGGATTCTCTGAAATGCCCATCTTCAGAATTTCTAGCTTTTCTGAGTGCTTTTGAGTGGACACCTTGGACACCTTTGGAATATATAGGATATATATAGAATTAGAATAGTTGGAGTTGTAAGGGTAGGACCAGGCAAAAGCCTTAAAGGCTTCTCTCAAAGTTATAATCACAGCAAACATAAATGAAAAAGATCCTGTTTTTTATGGTGTTGGCTGCAGAAGATGGTGACCATGTGGAAATAATAGGTGTGGTTCTAGATGCATCCCACTGTCTATTGTTTTCCTCAAGCCCATCTTGTCAACCTTCATTCCAGGTTGTAGAATTGAAGACGATTCCATCTTTGAGATTGCAGATGTTTCAAGGAAGTAGTTTTTAGTGAGTGCAGCTGTTCTTGCTCAGCTGAGAATGAAACCTTGTTTGATCTCGTCTATGATACCTTCTTTTGCATGACTCGTGCTACAAAGTACAAGCACAAGGTAGCAGTTCAGTTTCAGCCCACTAGCTTTTTTTCCAGAAGAGGAAAGTTTCATGAATCACTCCACACCAGAAATTGGTTGGATATTTGGCTGTCTTTCCAAGCCGTGTATCTGTGCTATTACTTGCATAAGGCTGTCTGAAATGTAGACAAGCTGGAGAATATGCACTAACTCTGTTCTTAAATGTTGATGGTTAGGTCACTGGAACAGGAGGACCTTTTGGAACCAGTAACATTCAGGAGCATCTCTTGCCTTTTGATCTGTCAATTTTCAAATCACTTCATCAAATAGAGGTATGACTGAAATAGTGCTTGTAACTTGGCAGAGGCTTTGCAAATGGCAGGTGGGCTCTTGGAGTAGCTGGTTGCATGTTTTGAAGTGAAGTGTATTCAGAATAAAGTGGTTGCCCAAATATATACAAAACCTAAACCAGGGCTGCTTTCCGTTGCCTTGTAGATCTAACAAATGAGTTACAGTGGGGTCTCTTATTATGAAGTACTTTTTGTTCAGAAAGCACCCAAATATTTTCAAAAGAGTAGGGGTCACACTGACAAAAAAATTTAACTCTGTTGCCAGTGAGTTGGAAACTTTTCATGAGCATAAGATGTCCACAAGTAGAGCAAAAGTTTGGGATGCCCCTCTTTGGTAGCAGCAAAATAATGTGCCCTGTTAAATGGCTAGAGTAGTGTTACCTTGAAGAATAATTCTGGCTGACACAAAGTCAATGGAGAAGCAGCTTTATTCAATTAAATGTTTGAATTTTACTTTTCTGTGGTGGTATCTCTAATGTCTTGCTTTAGCTTTACCAAGTTTTAGTATTTTTGACCTGATAATCTCAGGAGATATTAAGGGAATGCTGTAATGACTTTCTACATTGGTGGAGAATCTGCTATTGAAGCTTTTAGCTGACTCTTGCATGTGTCCTGTTCATCTGTTCTAGTATTTCAGACTTTGTAACATTGTTTATAACTTTGTAACTAGATCAGTCATTGTGGGGGAAAGCTGGTCCAAGGGCTGACTTCGTCAAAACATACACTGGCCACAATGAGTGTTCGATTTTCTGCAACGTCAATGAAGGTAAGAGTGAGTTGCTACTTCTGATGAGAGTTTGTCACATGCAAAGAGAACATGCTCATTGTGGAAATATCTATTTGGAGTCCAATTCCCTTTCTGTCCTGGCTGTTGTGGATTTTGCTTTTCAAGCCATGGAACTGGAAAGGTTTACTAACTTTTCAGAATCTCAGCTTTAAATGGAAAAGTGTCTATATATACCCCCTATGCAGGGACACTTCTGATGTTTTTATTGGTGTGTATGCTTTTAGTATTCATCTTTAGCTGAAAATGTCTTATTCTTTTCTCTGATTTGGCTTTGATTTGGCAAGGGATGTCCAGTGAGATAATTTTCCACTTCTGTTTTCCATTTGCATTGACTGCTAGTGTTGGAGCACCCTCCCTGTAGATCCAAAATAATTCTAACCTGTTCAACTCGCATTTTAAGATCTGCATCATTAAGTGATTATAAAGGATTGTTTTCAAAACTGTTAGATTTCACTGAGGATGCAAGCATAATATTTTGGTGTGTTTGTCTTAAATAGGAAATCTTGGTGCCTGAGGCTTCTGAGTTTGATCAGTGGGAGCCAGAGGGTGCATCTTCAAGTTGTCCAGTGACAGCAGTTATCCCAACATGGAGAACTTTAACAACTTTGGATATGAGTCACAATAGCATCTCTCAAATTGATGACTCGGTGGTAAGAAATACTTTTTCATTTCTGTGAAAAGCATGGCTGATCTGTAGCATGTTACTCAGCAGGGATTTTGTTTGCTTTGTATGTCTTTTTTTTCTGCAGGATTTTAATTTGCACCTTTTAATGTTGATTGGCTAGCCAATTTAATGTTTAAGAGGTCTTTTACTGCTTCAGTGTTTTCTTTGCTGAAGGAGCAGAGTTTGATATTTTGTGTTCTATAATTATGCAACACTTCCATGAATATTGGGGTTTTTTTTTTAAATATGCTTTTGCTGTTTATATTGGCATTATTCCATTTACCAAGTTTTGGGTTTTTTGAAAAAAAAAAGTTTGGGGCTCAACTTTTGAGTGTTATCAAGGCTGAAAATCCCTTCATAGTTTAAAAACCTGTGGTTTTTTGGCAGCCTTCTTGACACAGAACAGTATGAAAAGCATGGAAGGAAAATCTGGAGTATTTTGCCATTATCTTAGAATTATGTTTTTGTAAATTAGTCATTTTATAAAATTACCATTTATCACAAGGGCTTGTATCATATTGTAATTTTTTACTTGAACTACTCTTATGGAGTAGAAAATAGTTATGTCTGCTGAGGTTGTGGGCTAGGATTGCAGTTTTCTTGTTCAGGGGTTGGAGTTCTTTCAGATCTGAGTCTAGGCCTTAACAACAAGGTACAATTGGTGTGATTACAGTCAAAATGAAGTGGATACATATATTTTGTTTTCAAAATTCAGCATCACATTCAAGATTTGGATCTTTCAAAAATAAAAGGCTTTCTGGGTTTAAAGGGCATTTTTAAGAGTATGTGTGACCTTGGCTAGTAAGACATGGAAACAAATAATTGAATTTATTCTGGTTTTTGATATTGATGTCTTTATCCAGGTTTCTATGTAACACAGATATGCATGTTGAATAAGAGGCAAATGCCTGTTAATGACTTTTCTGTATAATTAGTGGGATAAACTGGGAACCGCTTCAGTGAGAGACCAGTTTGCAAATTAAAACTTGACCATCCATCTCTGAGTAAGAGCAAGAGTCAGTTCTTTTGTTATGCTAGGTAATATGAAATCCTTGTACACCAAAAGATGGGAGAAGAGTCTATACATCAGATAATACCTTTCCTTTGATTGTCAGCTGTTAGTGAGGGAAGTATGGCCCAATTTATAAGCTGAAGTGGTTATGATGCATTCTTTTTTTGTCTTTCTCTCCTAGAAATTAACTCCAAAGATTGAATTCCTGGATTTGAGCCACAACGGGGTGTCTCTGGTAGAAAATTTACAGGTAAATGATGCTTTTGAAGGTGACTTTTTTTTTTATTACATGGGTTTTATTCCTTCAAAATTTATTGCTCATCTTACTCATTGAGAATCAAGTCATAATACAATGTGTTTGATATTGGCTAAGTTTAATGACGTGGATTTTCTGCATTTCTGTAGCATCTCTACAACCTTGTTCACTTGGATTTATCCTACAACAAGCTTACATCACTAGAGGGTGTTCACACAAAACTAGGAAATATCAAGACTCTGAATCTAGCAGGAAATCAGCTGGAAAGACTGTGTGGTCTGAACAAACTTTACTCGTTAGTCAACTTGGATCTGAGCAACAACAAAATAGAACAGGTAGCTGTTGATTTTCAGTGTCAAATTGAATTGTGCTTGGACAACAGGCATTTTCTTTCAGTGAGTGAAGCTGCAAATGAATAAAAGTGGGTGCAGTAATTTTTTTCCTTTTTGTTGTATGTAATTTATGTAAGGAAAGCTCATTTTCATTTAGCTGATCTCTGTTCATCTTCTATTCAAAAACTTCCAGATTGATGAAGTGAAAAATATAGGAAACCTTCCATGCTTAGAAAAAGTGGTCTTATCCAGCAATCCGTTGAGCATCATCCCTGATTACCGGACCAAAGTACTTGCTCAGTTTGGGGACAGGGCCTCAGAGGTAAGCCGTGGTGCACTCCTTTGAAGCTGGCATTTGAAAGAGTACTTTTCAAAGTTACTGAGGAAAGTAGTGTGGATGTTCTGAAAACCTGATGAGTTTTTAGCATGTGCTGAAGGAGGTCTGTAGGGAATGAAACCATGTTGGCAGTCTGCTACACTTCTGTGTCTAAATAGAAGTTCAGAAAGTGCTCATGTGCTCAGTGTGTTTATAGTGAAAAAGAGTTGTGCTGTAGAAGATTCTACAAGCATTTCTGAGTTTGCGTTAAAGTTGTATCAGAGCCAGGTCTAATGTGGTAATGCTTAAAAATGCATGTGGTTTACATTAATCTAATTTTTGTTTATTAAATTAATAAAAACTGTTTCCCTGGTTTAGATGTTTTATCTTTCTTTTTAGGTCTGTTTGGATAACATTGTTACCACAGAAAAGGAACTAGACACTGTGGAAGTGCTAAAAGCTATTCAAAAAGCAAAGGAGGTGAAATACAAGCTGAGCAACTCTGATAAAAAGGTAAGTTTGGTGCTGTGAGGATTAAGTGTGCTGCATGCAAAAGAAAGTTCACATGAACTTCTACAAAGTAGATATAAGCAGAATTCATTAAATTTTTCTTAGTATTAAAGCTTTTGCGCTTTTTGTGCTTTAGTGTATTATTAACACTGCCTCTTTTACCTATTTAGTTTTCAGTGTAATTTCTGTAGTTATCAGACTCCCTACTTCTGTTGGCTTGGCAGAGAGGAAATGGGAGGAAAAGTTATCAAATGAATTAATGGCGTTCACAATGAATATACAGTTGACCTTAACTGTATTTTACATCTTATACAATTATTGAAGAGGTGTGACTTCACTGCTTGTGTTGTGGAGTACTGAAATTACTTCCCCGCACTTTCCTCCTGGTTTTTGCAGTGGGAAAGAATCAAAAATCCCAATCCTCCTTGTCTTCTCTCTTGACTGACTGTATGCTGTGTAGTGGTCTAGTCTTGTATTTGTAATAAACTTACTGGCAGAATATCTTCTGTCCCTACAGCATAGAAATTCTGGAAGGTTTTTTGTGGTTTGTGAAACGTACTGCTGCTTTTGTCAATACAGGGATTAGTCGTTGATCAGTATGACTTTTGTAAATTAATACTTAGAGGAATTTGACTTAGTGTGAAAACAGAAACTCCAGAGGATCCATCCACATGTACTCCTCCCCCCAAAAAAAGCTGGCACTATCTTTACTAAAATTGGGAAAGTTTGTCAAGACTCATTTTAGTTCAGAATCTAATGTGTCTTACGTATTTAGGTTTTTTCTTTAATCTTTCCATACTTTCTTTATTAGATCAGTGAGGACTCCAGGCTCACTGCTGCCAGCTCCAAATCAAACTGTTCTTCTCTTACTGTTCGTCCTTCTTCTCCCTCTCTGCCTCGTCCTGTCAGCTCCAGCCAAGGTAATCATGTATGTATCGTGCTGCTGGGCTGAGCCTCTTGGTTCTGCTGTTTAAGCTGCATTGATATACATGAATTATGTACATGGATAATAGGGCACATTGAGACAAAGCAGGAAGATCTGCTTATATTGCCTTAGTGGAAATTGTATATGAGCTGGCAAAACTGAGCTGTTGCCGTAGTGTTAATTGTAGTGCAAGTATGGGTCCAGGACTTCTTTTACCATATAATCTTGCAGATATCACCAGCAGAGGACTACGTATCTTTTACAAGTTTAGTTTAGGTACGTGCCATATGGAAAACCATGGCATGTATAGACATGTTTTACAATTACTTTTCTGCCTGTTCTTGGTCTGCAAAATCTGAGCTTAAGCAGCATCTGTTCAATTTTTCCTCCTTTGTGAGAGCTTCTTTTCTGACAATTCAAAAGGAAGGAATGGAGAGATGAGTCAAAGGTGACTGAGGAATTAGTAGTTTGGCTAAGCCTGTCATTTCAGTACATCTGTTATGCTCTACAGCCCTGCTAACCTTAACTGAAAGATATTTTTATTGTGCTTCAAATAAGCATGCCTGTTGTATTAGAATTTTAGAAATATGCCTTCTCAGTTTTTACAAGAGAGCCTGATTTACTGAGAGCTGGAAATACTGATTTGTGACTGAGAAGAGATAGAGATAGCTTTTTTGTCTGCTTGAAAGCTTAAAATGCAGTATAATATGAATAGTGGGAGAAGACTTTGTAACCCCCAGCCTGTGCTGATAATGGAGATTGCCCCAGCCCAGGTGCAGGACCCTGTACTTGGCCTCATAAGGTTCACGCAGGCCAACTTCCACCTGGACGTTATCTCACCCCTTCTAGAAAGGTTGGTGTGTGAGTTGAGGTTTATTTGCAGTAGTTATTCACTAGGTTCCTTTGGTAGAATCTCAGGGAAGGCTTTTATAAATAGTGGGAACATTAGATTTAACAATAGAAATTCATTATTTGCTACATCTCTATCAAAGCTTGTTTTCAAAATACTGATTTTGAGAAATCTACTTTTAAAATTAGAATTAGCTATGTAATTGGTTTCATTGTTATACCTTAAATTATGAACAATGGAATCTATTTCCTGGTATGTCATTTCAGTGATTTTTCTCTGTAGTTTTTCTGGACCATCTGTTTCCCTAGCATATTATTCAAATTAAATGTCACTGTCAAATAGCTTATGGAAAAAGATTAGATATTAATATAGGAAACAGAAAGACAAAAGTAATGCTGTTATATTGTTTTTCATGTCAGTTTGAGTTTCCTTCTTGCTAATGCAGTATTTTGTTCAAGTAATAAAAACTACTTGTGTTTCCTCTGACAGATGATTTGCAATCTACTAAACTTTGCCATCAGTCCAGAAAGATACATGCAGCAGTTCTTATACTCAAGGCAGAAGTATATTCACACTAATTCTGTTGTTCATTTGCGCACTTATATACCTGAACTTCCTGGCTGTTAATGCTGAAATTGGTTTTTTTCTGTTGCGTCAGTGCAATCCTGTGAAATATCAAATGGGCAGACAGTCAGATATCACTGAGAATGTTGGTTTGTATACACTCATTTTAAGTTTGTGCTGATGATTCAGCTGTGAAGCCTCAAAAGATTCCGAATAAGATGAGATAATTGTCCTGAAGGGCTATTGAGGGACCAGATCCAAGTGTGAATGAAGGTTTTATGTGTACATATTTGAAGACTACATAAATTTGAGGGAACACTGTGAAGCTTATGAAGAAGGCTTTGTTTTTTTCCCAGCGTGGCAGTGTTTTGGCAAAAGTGAGAGTTAGTATTGACAAAACTAGTTATATTAAAGATTTCTTAGACCAGATGTAAATTGTTAGCTTAAAAAATGAGCTTTAGCAGTCTTTGATGCTTTCAGTGCTGTTAAAGGTGCTTCTGTAATTAGACTAAAATTCTGCTTGCTTTTGTTTTGTCCTGGCTATTACGTGTAGAAAACATTTAGCTTTAATGATGTGTGATCAGATCTTGATTATACAATTTTAATTATGGTTGTTTGGTGGACACTATTAAACATTCTTTTTTGTTTTACTTCAGTGATTTAAAGCACTGTTTATATTTGTTTTAGAAATAATCTGTGAAGAAACAGCCCTAGCCAGCAGTTTTTTGCAATCCAGTGATTTGACTCCTACAGACCATACAGTTCCCCAGAGATGCCTTGAAGTACCAGACTCCAGATGTAAAAATCAGGTAATAGGCACTCTCCTGTTTATTTTGTTATTTTTTAGTGATTTTGTAAGCTTGCTTCTCACATTAAACGTCTGCTACCATAGTAATCCATAGCGAAGTGGTTTTTTGCTTCAGGGCTATTATAAAGGAAAGGAAGTAGCCCCAAGTTTGAGTGGAGGTGTTGGTCTACCTTGTAAATTAACTGTATAATCTCAGTTTGTTAGAGTTGCAGAGAATTATTGTCACTATATCATGACTTTGAGATGTTTGCCTGGTATTAGTATCACATAATTTATAGTAGGTACAGAACGTAAAACTTGTTACTACAGTATCAGTTTTTGAAAGGCAATTCTCCTGATAGAGAATGGAAGAACCTTCCCCATGCCAATGAGTGATGGGATTTATTTATCTCTTTCAAACTCACACTGTTTGATAACTTCAGTACTGTGATTTCATTTGTGTTGGAAGCAGTCTTCGTGCACATGGCTTCAAGGAACGGGACAGCAAGACTACCAGTGCATCATAGAATCATAGAATGGTTTGGATTGGGAGGGACCTTCAAGATCATCTGGTTCCAACCCCTCTGCCATGGGCAGGTGGATCTTTGTCAAATTTCTCTACCTTTTTGCCTCACTTAAGTAGAAGTCTGCAGTGTATTGTAATGTTTGTGAGTCATGAGTTGGTTCTGTTCTCAAGTCAGCAGCAGTCTAAAGTCTGCTGAGCTAAAGTAAACAGGATCTTTTGAAATACAGTTGTTCAACTGCCTGAGTACAATAGTCAGGATTTTGCAGAGAGTTGACTAATTTTAAGAAACAGGAGCCAATATTAACGCCATTTTTCATGTATGCTGAGGTCTGAGAGCAGCTGTAAGTAACTGATAGCCTCCTGATGTTTTTTCCTTAGGCACCCGCCTCTCTCTTGGATTCATGCAAAAAGTATGGAAGTGGTCATCATACATGGTAAGCTAGATATACAAGTTCTGTTTTAAATCCTCATTGCCTTTTGGGTAATAAGAGTGGATGCTGCATTTTTAAATCTGGCCTTTAAGGCAAAACAGTCTCTTTTATTGTACACTGCCTCTTTGTGTTTTAACCATAATAAATTTAATGGTGTGAAGTGTTTTTAACTTTTGAATGCTGGAATGCAGTTAGCTGTTTAAAAAACAGCAATAGCTGTATTGTAAAGTGCTTTACCTCATAAATTATCCTTATTGGCAAATGGAAAGGAAGTTAAAAGTTTTATTTTTCACTTTCCATAGTGTTACACACTGCCAGGCTTTTAAACTTCATGGCTGTGTACCCTGATGTTTTACCAGATGACACTGTCTTAAATGTAGTGACAAGAGTAAACTTCAGAGTTCTTAAAATCAACATCATGAATTGTATGGCTGCTCTTAAATTCAACCTTGTACTTACTGTGACTTGTTATCTCTCCTAAAGTTTGAATCATTCAGAGGAAGAACACTGCACTGTGCCTGACCCCTGTAACACCATCATCTTGCCTTTTAATTGTATGTCATACACTGCTACAAACCAAGATTTTATTCACCACCTTTCTGCCTTGATAGTGCAAACTGTGCAGAGATCACCCCCCTCCTTTACAGAAAATAAAGGAAGCCCCCTGTGTGATTCCAGCACTGCAGACAAAGGAGATGGGTATTTTGAAATGGGACTTGATGAAGGAGATCAGACTTTTGAGTTCAGAATTACTTCAGATCCTCGGTCATCTGACAACTTGGCAGTTGAGAGTGTTGACATAGTCAAAATTCTCTGGAGTTTTTGTATTCACATTCATAATGGTCTCAGGCAGTTTGCTTCCTGTCTGGTCTTGACTGATGCTATGCTAGCTGTATTTGAGATTCCTGCTCAGGAATGGAAAGGAAATTGCCAGCACATCTCTTCTGCCTTGAAATTAACACTGTGTTTCCCATATACTGATATAACAGAATTTGGCTTTCTCTTGCCAGAAATCTGCTTAACCCTGAAGCTAAAAAACAGTGACCACTACTTGTTTATTGTTTCAGACTCCCAGAATCTTCAAGACTTTTATTCCTGTTTACACACATGTTACTCTCAACGCTATACATCAGTGTTATCAAGCTCCATATTGCACTGTGGAAAAGTAAACCTCCAAGAGTTTCTCTGTCAGCTTATGGAACTGAATTGCATTTCAGCAGAAGATGTTGAAATAAAAGGTTGTTTCCCAGCCTATCTTGTTTGTAGGAATAAAACAGATGTTCAGAATGTCTTGCATCCACCAGACTCAGCTGGTAATAACAAAGAATGGTCAAACAATGTTTTGCATTCAGCACTTTATTCTTCAGTGTGTAAATCTTCTGAAGACAGTCCATGTGTGGCCCATCCATGTTGGATTTTCCTGACACCCCAGCATTTGTACATAGTAAAGGTGGATTTTAGTTTACTGCCAGATAAATGGGTAGGCACAGAAGATTTGGGAAGTTTATTTCAGCTCAATAGGATTCCATTGGCATCACTTGTGTTGCACCCAACTCATGGGCCCATCCAGCAGAAGGGCTCCTTTTCAGATGGGCACGTGTTAGAGTTGCTAGTTGGGTACAGAATTGTTACAGCAGTGTTTGTTCTACCTCATGAGAAATTCCACTTCCTAAGAATCTACAGTCTTTTAAGGACACTCCTGCAGGATGTTAAGACTATTATTATTTTCAAAGCTTCAAACAAATCAGATTCTGTGAGAAACCATGTCATGGAGACAAACAGACTTGGTCAGTCAGCAAGGTAACAATTCCCTTTCTGTTGCACGGTGCTGAAATGAATGTGGCCTAGCTGGTGTGTTTGCAGTTGTTGCTGGTTTTGGCATGTAAGATTGATGAGGTACTACTTCATTCCAAAAATGTGTGAATGGTGATCCTGAGATGTAGCTTTCTTTTTTTTCTGGTTTGTTTTATGGTTGCAACATGAAATTTATTGTCTTGGGGCGGGAGACATGCTGTTAGGTTGATGTCATGATAGATTGGAATCTATGCTCAAGTGAAGTCTTTAAAGTAACCTATTACAAGTAGAATTTGTCTTTTAATTCCTGAATGAAATGTAAAGTGTTCACTTTTGTAGGGGAAGGGCTATAAATATTCTTACATTTTGATTTTATCTGATCTCTTCTAGCTTTTACAAGCCTCATCTGATGCTGTCGTCTTTATATCCATCTGAATTTCTTATGCAGAAGATAACAGAGGACAACCAGATTCCTGTTCATCTTCGTGTTTCTGTGTCTCTGCAGTATGTAGCTGAGCTGAAAGGAAATGCTCTAGTTGAATTTTTCCATGGCAACATTGCAGAGGTATTATGCCTAGCCCAGGTGTATAAAAAGATGCCTTTCAGTAGTAGACAATATTTTAAAAAGAATTTTCCAGATCAAATTCTGGAGTTAGGCTCTGTGAAACCTGGAAACATTTAAGTCAAAAACCTGTTTACATTGCTCCATTTTGGGTTACCCACTATGGTGATTGGTATCCTGCTGGGCCTACTTTGCCTTCAAGGATCCTTGATGCAAAAGCAGGAGAGTGCATTCATGTATGTTTTTACGATCTAATTGCTCTGAGAATGTTCTTTTTTTCTTTGAAGTTGCAAAAGGAAATAAAATTACTGGATTGGATTTATTTTGTGGTATGAGCAACTAATTTCTGGATAACAGATTTATAGTTTGTTTGGGGAACTTGAATTTTAAAAGTACAAATCTTGTCTTTAAATTCATGAAGTGACTTTTTAAATGGTTAAATCACTGTGGTCTTCTGGTCTGAGAACAAATGTCTTATTGAGGGAGAGACCCTTTTTTTTTATTCCCATAGCTCAAATCTAAATCTTTTTAAGTAAGCACAAGTTATAAGTTGTTCTTTTCTCTTTACACCAGAAGCTGATAAAAAAAGTGTCATCATTTCATCAAGCTAGAAACTGGGAAGATGTCTAGTTGGAATAGTGATTGTGGTGGCAAGCTGTGCTTCTGTCTTTGAATCCAGCTCCTCAGTAGCATCTGAAGGCTTGATAGATTTGTTTAGACTTGGAAGTCACAGCTCATCTGTTAAAATTTTGTCTAGGGCGCTAGTGCTAGAAAGTCTGTTGCATGCACTAGGTATTTTTCTTTCTAGTTTTGGTCAGAAAATGAGGAATAATTAGATCACAACAGGAAAGTATTTAATTAGATGCTGTGTTTTATGTAGGCTGTTGTTGTGTTCACTGTAAAGCTGATATGTTTTGCAACTTTGACTAAATTTCTGCTACTTGTCTATAACTTGCTCAGAGCCTTCAGATTTCAAAATTGTTTTTCTAGTAGTCTGAATTGTCACTAAAGCAATGAAACTATCTGAAATATCTAAGTGCACAAGTAATCTATTTACATCTCAGGTAGAAAATGAAGAGTTGAGACATCTCATGTGGTCTTCAGTTCTGTTTTACAAGACTCCCAATGTGGAAGTGATGGCCTGTGTACTCCTCTCAACAAAAGCCATTTACTTTCTGTTGGATGATTCTTTCATTCATGCTGATGAACACTTATCAGGTAAAAGTTATTTTGACCCTTTAATTTGGCTACCAGATTAATCTTGGTCTATATATATGTAGACAAATATGTCTATTTGTCTTCAATTTAAGTATCAGTTTTGGTACTTGGATTATTAGTTGAGGGAAAGAATGGCACTTTGTGCTGTATGCTAAGTAGTTATATGAGGCTTTTATGCTCAGAAAGAGTCTTGAGTTGTGGCTGCTTCACAAACATGCCCTTCTGTGTGCATTTCACCCATGCTTTTCTCAGATGTCATTTCATTGTCCCTAGTTTCACCTGGGCAGCTGAAGGCCCTTACATAATTCAAATGATAAGTGAAGAGTAACATGGTGTGTATTCAATTCGTGTGACTGGTTTGTTAGCACATCTCCTGATTTCATTCTGTGATATGAGAGCTACTTTAGGAAATGCTGCTGACAAGTAAATTTGGTTCTATTTGTTGATTGGGAAGTTACTAGTCAGTATTTCCCATATTCCTAACTTCTTCCTTCAAGTATAATGTAAGATGTTAACACGAAAGTTATTAAAAGAATTATTTTGTTTTTTTGTATATCCTTTTCCAATAGACTTTTGGAACAAGGATAACTCAGATTGTGAGGATAGTTCTTTCCACCTCTCTTGCTGCTTTGTGCTGAAACTTAATGATTTGCAGTCAGTAAATGTTGGCCTGTTTGATCAATACTTCCGAATTACTGGTGAGTACATTTCATGCTTTAAGGGTTTTTTCCCCAGTTCTGTTTTGTCATTAGTCTTGCCTTATCTGGATTCCTGTCTTCATTTTATTAGTGAGATGCAAGAGTAAATTATTTTTTTACTAAAAATTGCCAGTAACACTGGTCATTCTGTGCTAGTAGGGTAATACTGATTTGCAGTATTTGTAGTTGAGGTAACTAGGAAGCATAAATCTTTGGTCTCCAAAGTGCTTTTAAATATTCCCCTTAGTGACACATCAAAAGGAAATATCAAGACTTGTTCTGAAGCTTTCATTTGCAATAAAGTGTATGTAACAAGCTCACAAAGAAAACTGAGGGCATTTTTCTTTAAGATAAATCATGATGATAATTAGGTTGAACTGCTGCAACAATAGTAGGACAGCAAAATTGTAAGTGTACGTCGTATTTTAAATTACAAGAAATTATATTTCTTTTTAGTGCGATGTTTAAGTATTCTGTTCTTTTCCAGGTATTTGAAAGCTTTCTTAGTAATGACACGTGTTTTCAGCAGAAATAATTCTTGCAGGAATTATTGCAAGAATAATTCTTTTTTTGTGATAGTTGTATGTTAATTGAAGAAACATTGACATGTATAGATTTGTGAGTGGTTTGTGTTATATCTTCTGTTTAGGACACTCTGCAGATCACATAGTCACCTGCCTGACAAGGGACAGTTACAACACTCACACCTTTATGCAGCAGCTTATGGCAGTTCTTTCACTGCTTGCACGCACACCTTCACCTGAACCAGTAGACAAAGATTTCTACTCTGAATTTGGGAGTAAAAACACAGGTAAGTGGTCTTCTCTACAGTCATGAGTTTATACATCATATGTAAAACATCATTAAAAGTATATTAATTAAAAATTCTTCAAAGGGAAATTTATGCATCAGTTATTTCTGATGTGCTTTATCTATGAACGGAGTTGTTAAGTGTAAAGTCTTGCACATGTGAAGGTAGAGATGGCTTCTTGAGTCCAGCAGAAAGAGCACTTCTGTACAGTATTTTTTGTGAGTGCACTAGTGTGCAAAATAAAATACTAATACTTATTCTTGAGGAAAATACCATTTTAAGGAGAAGTTGCATAAGCCCAGAAAATGCAAGTTTTTATGAGAAGTTTGTATTTTTGTATTTGACCAATTGATTTACATGAAAGAAGCAGGTGTTTTTCCTTCAAGCTTCACTATGTTATATTTCAGTACTTAGAAGTAGGGGACTCCAGAACATAGCAGACGAATGTTCTCATCCAGTAAGGATAAAGGCAATTTGTGTTGTGTCATTTCTGGTTTAGTTTCTGATTTTTCTTTCTGCTTAGAAGCAGGAATTTTGTTTCTGTTCAGTGATCCAATAATGGTTTTGGTGAGTTTAGTGCTGAGTAGTGGCAAGGAGGCAAAGAAGATCATTTGGTAGTGAGATGGGTCATTGCTGAATGGGGCATCCAGCTGTATTTCCGTAACCTCTTCTGCCATTGCCCTAAACTAGTCACATGCTTAGAAATTTGCAGAAAAGTGTGTTGATAATGGAAGTAGAGCTCTACATTCTAAATAAAATAATTCTGATATTAGGTACACTAAAACCATGTCTGAATTAGATATAAAAGCTGAATTCTTCCACCTGCAGCCAACTGTTAACACTTATTGCTTACCCTGATGCATTAAGTACTAAGTGGAGTATTATTATGTGTGTTTCTTGCAGGAAAAATGGAGAATTATGAACTGATTCATTCTAGCAAAGTAAAATTTATTTATCCAAATGAAGAGGAGATTGGAGACCTTGCTTTTCTAGTAGCAGAGAAGATGGATGGTTTGACTAATTTTCAGTCCCTCAACATCCTTCTGTATGTGTTGGCATTTCAAGTAAATAGTATTGAAGGATCTGCCCAAAACACTAGTTCACTTCAACCCAAAACGCTTATATTAACCAGCTCTGATTTGTTTCTCTTTGATGAAGATTACATCAGTTATCCACTACCTGAATTTGCGAAGGAACCACCAATGAGAGATAAGTATCAGCTTGTAGATGGGAGACGGATCCGGGATTTAGATAGAGTACTTATGGGTTATCAGACATATCCACAGGCTCTTACATTTGTGTTTGATGATGTTCAAAATCAGGATCTGATGCAGAATTTAACACTGGATCACTTTGGAGAAATTGATAGTGCTCCGCAGGGAAATGCTAAACAAGAAGGCAGCAGGAGCAGAGAGATCCAGTGGTACATCTTTATCCCAAGTGCAGAAAGCAGGGAGAAACTAATTTCATTGCTTGCAAGACAGTGGGAGATCTTGTGTGGTAGGGAACTGCCTTTGGAACTCACTGGGTAATTATTGCAGTTAAGTGATTTTGGTGTCTGTTAAAAAGTAAAGCACAGTGTTTAATTGGATAGCCTCTGTCAAGTTCTGGGTTTTTTGAAAAAATGAGCTGACATGGACCCCCTTGCTCCCTATTGCACTGAACATTTCATAGTACATAGAAATATTCTGAAGTGTTACCTGGAGACTGAACTTCTTGTAAAGTCTATTTTTTATGCAATAGTATATAATGTAAAATCATAAGACATCCTGGGAAACTGTATGGGAAAATTAAGGAGTCAACACTAGATACACTGTCTAGGGCTGTTAAGGTTTCTGCTATTCTGTATATACCAGTCTTGCTGTTCTATACAAATTCTTATGTGTAAATAAGGGTAAATGCTTGTGTACGTTTAAGTGCAATGTTCTTTGTATGAGAAGTATTTTGGGTGTGCTGCTAATGCTTATTATTTAATGATCTTACAATTTTACATATGCTTTTAATTGAAGCCAAATGTAATTATTTGCTGCCAATCATGAAGTTAGTAGTAAAATTTGAGCTACAAGCAGGTGACACTTTTCATATTAAATTAGTTTCATGGGCATTCTTATTCCTTACCCTAGGATAAAGAATAATTGCCTGTTAAGTATTCCCTCGGTATCATCTTAAAAGTGGAAATACCCAACCTGGGTATGTGAGCATTTTGTCAGCAAATAATGAATTTGTATTTCTGAACACGAAGTCTTTGCCTATTTTGTCAATACAAATAAAGTGTAATTTGACAATTTTCTTTTGACCTTGTTTTTATTAATTTATCTTGTGTTTACAGGATGCAGTATTGGCAGTATGTATACTCCTAGTGTACTGGAAGGTACGAAATATGCAGCAAGTTGAATGAATAAAAGTTTATTCTGCTATGGCAGGTTTGCAATAGCTCAGAAATGGAGCAGAGTCATAGAAATTGAGGATCTGTAGCTTCTATACACAATGTAAGAAGGATCTCTTTCAAGTACTGCTTCATCAGATACTAAGGAATTGCTTCCTAAGCTGTCATCTTTTACTTGAATATTACCATGCCCAACAAGTTTTAGTATACTCCATGACAGTAAAGTTCCTGCTCACTTCTGTGAAGACAAACAGTCCTTTGAAAAGGACTGTTCTACCTTCACCAGGATTGAGAAAGGAAGGACTATTTTGATACATGTGTGCCAGCTGATATTGCTTGAAAGTGATGCTCTTTCAAAAATTGATAGAAAATTTGAGGTTGGGTGAGACCTCTGGAGTCCAACAGTCAAGCTCAGAGCAGGGTGAACTTCAAGCAGAATGCTCAGGGTATCATCTAAAGTTCTGAGTTTTCTTCAAGAATGACAAGTCCACAGTGGTGCTGAGAATGTGGTGGTGGCTCTGTGGAGTATTCTGTGCTGATAGGGAGTTTGGCTGTGATTTTTGACACCAGGTGCCAGAAATGTTGCAGTCAGTGCAAGGATGACAGACTTAAACAGCAAAAAGCGAACTGCAGGATGCAGCAGAGTTCCCTAAGCAACCAAAGAGATGAGTATTACTTCATTGCTTTCAGTTGCTGATCTGGTTTACAGTGTAGCAGAGGAAACAGAACAATTAAGGTCAGTACTGTAGTTTCTTGAGGGAAACTTTTTTCCCAGAAATCTCAAGCATATTCATTCATTTATGCCTAATTGTCATTATTTAGGAAAAAAACCCTGTAACTTCTAAAATGAAAATCTTTGAGAGAAACTAATTATAAGCTTAGATCTTTCCATAAAGAAACTGGAGAGCTAGTCACAGGGGATTTGGAGAAGGCTGAGGTACTCAACAACTTCTTCGCCTCAGTCTTCACTGGTACGGCCTCTGATTCCACAACTGAAGAATGTGGCCGTATACCAGGGGAAGCAGGATCCACCCACTGTGTGTGAAGAG
>VZTY01014032.1:235669-304841 GCA_013400935.1 Turnix velox | reverse complement strand
AGTAACTTATCAGTACCTGAGGGGGTCCTACAGAAAGGCAGGGGAAGGAATTTTTAACATAATATCGGATGGGAGGACTAGAAACAATGGATATAAATTAGAGGGGGATAGATTTAGACTAGACATAAGAAAGAAATTCTTTACAGTGAGGGTGGTGAAATACTGGAACAGGTTGCCCAGGGAGGTTGTGGATGCCCCATCTCTGGAGGTGTTCAAGACTAGGCTGGACAGGGCACTGGGCAGCCTGATCTAGTGGGAGGTGTCCCTGCCTATGGCAGGGGGGTTGGAACTCGATGATCTTTAAGGTCCCTTCCAACCCAAACTATTCTATGATTCTATGATTCTATCTTCATTGGTTCTTTTTGAAGTAGCTCCTCAGAGCTACTAGGTCCTGTTACCTAGGTCCTTGTAGGTAACACTTTTGAGTTGCTGCAGGTTCCTCTTTTAGTCTGGTTTGCAAGTATTTGAGAAATTACCACCTGAAAGGATTATTTGCAGAATGGTTTAAAGTAATGCATAGGCAATATATACTGTGTCTTATGGAACTTCCTACCATTTGCTAACGTTAATAGGTACCTCTGCTCCCCTAGTAGGGGTCGCATTTGTTTCTGATCCTGCTTTCCTCTTACTTGCAAGCCTTGTCCTGGGGGTAGCTTTGTACTTCAGGTAGGCCTGAGTTCTGTTTCTAAGCATCCTTCATGGAGTTCAACTGTTCAGATATATTTTAATACACTCGTGCATATTACAGAACCATGTATTAGAATAAATGAGGGTAACTTCCTCTTTGTTACATAGTTGGAACCATGTGTCTTCAAATTTTATTGCAGTGAGACCACAGGTGTGGTTGAACTTGAAATTCTTCAGAGTTTACAGATGCTTAAAGCATTAAATCAGATTATTAATCCAGGAAACAGGTACAATTCCCCTTTGAGATCTTGGTAAGCACTGATCACATTTTAAAATGAACAAAATGTTCAATAATTTGTTGGATGTTGGATTGAGTATTGCAGTACTTAATTACTTTTAAGTGTCTCATCAATAGTGCTATCAGAATTGTTTATTTTCAGGGCATTTTTTCAATAAATCATCTTCTGTGCTCTGGCAGCTAAAGTACAAGATATGCAAAGTGGAGTGTGTCTTCCCTGACACTCTCGCTCTTTCTTTTTGCTTGGAGAAAAATAGAATCAACACAACCAAAGCTAGAAATCCCTCGCTCTTCTGCCACTGGATATCTTATTCCCTGATCTTCTGCCTTGAAAATGCGGTCTTTCATCTTGAGCTTTCTGAAATATCTGGTTTTCATTTCATAAAGATTTCACAGAGCTTTCCATTATTAGATTCTACAGCAAGTAGAATAAAATAAAATAAAACAAAAGTGTTTCTTTAATAATCCTTTATAATGAAGTCATTTATGCCCTTCAACCCTTGTTCAACACTAAAATGATAACTAAGCTAAAATTGTGGCCAGACGCATGTTGGCAGGTGGGAGGATGTTTTCAGGAAGCTATTTACTGGACCATCCGTAGTGTGCTCTGTGTCTCACCATACAAAGATCAATGTTTTTCAGTTTTGTCAGATCAACAGTTTTAAAGCTTCATTTATGTTATAATTGGAGAACTGTGAAAGAACCTCACTAGGAAGGAAAGTAAATAAGGTGCTGAGCTGAGCCAAACTACATTTTCTTTGCTAGAAGAAATGACAATATAACCTGTGTTCATGCTTTTAGAGCACTGCGACCTGCCTGGCTGTAACATATTGAACAGTGGTGTATTTACATTTGCCCCTTTAACTTCCTGTCCTTGACAGCCTTGATAAGGAATTTCTTTTAATTAAAAAATCACCACTACATGTGTGAGAGGGGAAAAATAAACAGGCTCTTATTCCCTCTGTGACTCTTCTGAATTTTATTTACATTTATCAGTTAACTTCAAAATTTCTGTTCCTTCCAATTTGCTAAGAGGAATAAAAAAGCAGGATTGTGTCCAGTTCTCTTCACCAAGAGCTTTAGGGTTATGTTCACTAAATATGGTATAGCTGACTACCTTCTTACACACTGATGCTTCTGTCTTGTGCTGTTAATCTTTCCTACTACCTTTTCAGACTCATGGTCTTACGTGCTTATAGTTTAACATGAGGAGACTATGTTCATTGCCAGAAGAGCCACTGTGGATATAACTGAGTGGTGAGCTCCCACAGAATCTGTGCTGCAAGGCAGGCTGGCTGGTAAATCATTCCTCTTGGCTATGTAATTTCTGTGAAGATTGCTTAAACAAAAGATTTCAATAGCAGGAAATTGCCCAAGCTCACCAGGGCTGTGCTTCAGTGAAGGGCTGGTGAACCAGAATTTTAAAATGCAGCATGTGACACAGGCAGGGAGGCTGGAAGGATATGTAGCTGTATCCTTTTGCCTTTACCCAGATGACATTTTTTCCTCCTGAAGTACATTCAGTAGTTTTTGACAACCGTTTTTCAGCTCTTGATGTTAATCTGTTCATAGAAAGAATTACAGGTCTTAGATAATTTGCTTTGAAAGACCCACCCATTCACCAATGTATAAAGCAAAAAGACTGGGTAAGGAAAAAATCCCAAGAGCTGCTGCTTGCCAGCAATCTCTGCTGATTGTTTGGGAGACTCGGGTCACAAGGTAAATTATTAATGTTCTGTAGAAATTGTCTGTGTCAGGGCCAGAAGCTGAAGATGGCTTCAGCTCATAAACCCTCTTTCTTCTGCAATGTGGGCTGAAGATACTTGACTGATAAGTCAACCTACATGCGAAGCCTGACAGATAAACACCCCGACAGACAATTAACAGCTCCTACTGTTTCTTTTAATATTTTATTTGCACATTTCAGTTTCAATGAAATCTGGACTACAGTGTGAACAAAATTTTCTACTCCCTCTGAGAAGAGCTATTTGCATGCTCTTTTATGAGATCCTTACAAGTCATGCTATACATTTTATCTTTGATCCAAGGGTTGGGGGTATTTTTTCCCCTATTTTTTGTCCTTTAATTGCTACTGACATTACAAATCCTGTAGTTTCATTCTTACAGCACTACTGGGTATTTCCTCTTTAAGTTTTGAACAGTTCAGGAGGAATCAGACATTGAGCTCTGACAAATTTCAGGGTCTTGCTTTGTGGGAACTTTGGGGCATTGGAATGTTTAGTGCAGATACATATGTATATAAGATGGTCCTGTAGAAATGAGAATGGGAACTGATTATTTATTGATGGTTGTAAAGGGTGATGAACAAAACAGTGGAATAAATAAATTGATCTGATGCATTTTGCCTCTGAGGCATAAGCTTTTTTTATTGATGTGGCCCATGAGAAAGTCCATCCATCTGCCTGGGAGGAATCTATCTGCCAGAAGAGAATAGAAACAGTCTAACTGGAGCAGTAGCATGTTTAATTTGACCAGCTTTGCTTCCTGTCCAGATCTACGCCAGTATAGCCATCTCTGGAGATACTGCCACTGCAAGCATGTTGACATCTTTCTGCTGAGTCTTACTAATGGCTCTTGGGCAGCAATTATTTTGGGGGTGCTTGGTGCTTCACCTTCCTTCTAATTCCCAGGATCACGCAACCCCAAATTTGATGCAGGTTTTGGTGTTACAGTTCTAGCAGCAGTGATCAGCAAAGTAAGTTTCATTCTCTCAGAGCATTTTGTAGGCAGTGGCTGCCTGTGTCTCTTGATCATGAAAGCAGAATCTGCATCTCTTTTGATTTATCAGTTTATGCTCTGCTTCTGTGCAATGGCACTTCTCAGTGTTTGTATTTTTAGCCATATGTTGCTGTTGTATTGCTTGCCTTTAAATGAAGGAGGCTCAGACAAGTCGGCTGTGAACCTTTTAATGTTGCTGTAAGTTTGATTCAGACTGGTATTTAACCAGGTCTTTCTCACCTTTCCCTTCCTAGTCTTCTTGCAGCAGAACAGATATAATGATGAAAAGCTTTGTGTATCATTTTTCCTCTGTGCTATTTTCAGTGTTGAACCATTTAGAAACTAGTCTGAAGATGCATTAAAAGATGCCTATGCTTCCTCAAGTACTTCAGTAAGCTATTTTCACCTTAAAAACTTGTCAGCAATCTGTAGATGTCGAGTACTAGTAACTTAATCCCTACGTCTTGTAGCCAGCTCTTGGAAAACATATCAAGAAACTCTTAGAGTCTTTCTGTGCTGCCTCTTGTAGATGTGTATGCCTAGCAGGTAGCACAGAGCAGAGAAGCAGTCTCATTCTACTGTTCAAATGAACAGCCTAGTTTCATGACTGTAGGTAAAGAGTTGTACAGCTCGCCTATTTTTGCAACCAGATCTGAGCTGTTCTCTGTTGTCTCTGCCTCATTTAACAGATCTACCTGGTATCAAATGGTTTCCAGAGTTGTAAACCTTCTGACCTTGACAGAGTGGCCATCTGTTGGGTAGTGATGGTCCCAGGGCTGCTGCTGCCCTGTAACAGGACAAGTGGGCTGAGCTGTCAGATTGAGTTGTGGGCTGGTGCTTCTCACATGGGTGGCTGTGGATGGCTGTGTGCTTTATCTGCTTCCTGTTAGTGCAGGATATATAGTAGTGCTTGCTCTTCATCATGCTGTCCATTGCTGTAGGATGGAGGATGAGATGAAGCACAATTAACAGCTGTAGTAAGTACATCGCTTCATATATACTTCATATGTATCTTTGGGGGGGGAGAGTAAGGGGGATTATTAATGCTCTCATTTACATAAACAGAAGAGTAGCTTTCTATCCTGATTTCATTTAGGAACCTTCATATAGTGTTAGTTGCTCATCCTCACTCAGTACAGAAGTAGTCTTTTGGCTGCTCTTTTGGATTCTCTTAGGGATACAAAGTCCATATAAAATCTGTTGATAATCAATCTTGGTGGTTTGCAATTTTTAAAAGGAGAACTTCAATTGCAGAGCATATCACAGTCTAGCCTGTATTTTTTTAATACCATTTGAGGACTTTTCTATTCTGAGTGCTGTTGAAGTGTTCTTTATATTTATGAAGCTGTCAGCAGAGTGTTTGGAATACTATGTATTTTGCCAGTGCTTCCATAGCACGTGTGTAATATGATGCTTTTCTTGCTGAGAAACCCAAATACTTTAAATAAGTATCAAAGCCTACCCACAGCATTTGATTGATTGATAGGATGTGCTTACATTATTGCTCTGAAGCACCGCCTGTCACTCACATTGCTTTGTTTAGGCATACTTTGGGATAGACAAGCCTCCTGTGTGAGGTGTTGCAGACATGGGAACATCAGTAGTAAGAGGAAATTATCTTAACTTTCATGAATTCATAGTATTTAAGTTTGCTCATTGGATTTGCCTTCAGTTAAGCATACAGTTAACCCCATTTTGTTCCAATTAGCTGAAAACTAAGGATTTCCTTCCTTCTGTTTTGAACTGATATGTAAGAGGAAATCCGTAGGTTTTCCTGTTTTGAGTAAACCTTTTACTAAGGAGTTCTGTTTGTGCATTTAAAAAAAGAATAGAAAGAAAGAAAAAGGTGGTATTGATTCAGACGTGGCGCTAGAAGTAGCAGATCCACTTCTGAAGGTTCTGTAGCCAAAGAGCAGAGCGTGAAAATGCTCTCTCCTCATTTACTTTTAACCTCTGGTTTGTCTTGGATCTGATTCCTAGTAGGCGGACTTATCTTACAGAAATTGCAGCCTCTATCACCTCCCCTTTCGTGGAAAGGGTCCTGCCTGCAAAAGCATGAAAATGCATCCTCCTGGGTTGCTGTTTTTCTTCTTAGCAGCATGCTTCACTCCCACAGCTCACTGCCAGAGTCAGAAGGTAAGTCTGCAAGTCTTTGTTTAAATGTTCATGGAATGGGTCTTTGTATTTGGGTGGTTGCCTGTTATGAAATAATCCTTCCCATAATGTCTGTTTTTCCTTTACTTACCGTTAGGTGTGGAATAACATCCGGAATTAAATCTTGGTGTTATAAGGTATCTTGTAGTCTAAACTGAGGAACTGAAAATAAGGTTGAAGAGAACTGCTTGAGTTTTAGATGAGATGAAGTTTATATTTATGTTCAGTACTGAATGCAAAAGGAGGAATATAAAAGGAATATGCTTGGCATTTTGTCTTCTGCTATTTTCAGAACATGTGGTGGGAGATTAGCATGTGTCAGAACAGTTCCATAAGTTTCCAAGGAGAATTTTGTAGCATTTTTTTAAAAATCACATCTAATTACTGCTTTGCAATAGTGTAAATAACTTCAGCTTCTCCAGCAAGGAGTATTGAGTACTTTCCTCTTTGTTTCAGTTGATGTTTTTTTTAATTCCTTTGTCTCCATCCTTATTCTTAGCAGCAGCATCTAGAAGGGTATATGATGCCTTTGTAGATCTATGGTGAGGCATCTCATTTTCTGCAGACTAGAATTCATCCTAATTCGTATTATTTTGTCTTGCTGCCATTGCTCCTCTTGTGTCCTGCTGTTGGTGAAATCAACAGCCCTAACAAGTCAGTAGCCGTGGGGTTTTGGGAAATCTTACTCCCTAGGGTCCCAAGCTATGGAAGGTTTGTCTTGTCTTGAATGACAAAGATAGGCCTTGTGGAGAGCAGAGAGACTTGCACTAAGGAAAAGTACATGTGCAAACGAAAGACCTCATTTGAAAAATGAGCTAGAAAAAAGCTAGAGCACCAAAAACGTGCTTCATTGTGAGAGCTTTGGAGGAAAGCTTTTGTAAGACCCTTTCAAATAAGACCATAAGTGCCAAAAAAGCATACAAATAAGATGACCTTGTGGTCTTGTGGGTTAATTGAGGTAACTTGTGTACAAATGTGATTTGAAGAAGTGTCTCTTCTGTATTTGTTGTTTGTCTGGAGGCACAGATTCCAGTCACAAGGGTGTACTTGTGTTTTCAGAGGCATGTACTCACTTATTCAAGTGGTATTAGTGGAAATTTTGATTTCTTGACTTTGAGACACTGTTGATTTCTGCAGACACTGACATGTCTGTCTGTCTTGATGTGATACAGCTAAAATATCAGGTAGACACTGAAAGAGAAGTGAAATGTTTTGAATTATCTCTGGAGCAATTCAATTCAGAAAAAATACAACATAAAGAGTTTGCTTCCCAAGAAGTTCCCTCTTTTTGGTGAAAGACAAGAAACATTTGAAAGGATGTAAGGAAAAACAAGGGTCTAAGGAATTCTTCTCCAATAGTTTAGGGCTTTTCTTGGATTTGATTACAATAGGAGTCATGTTAATCCCTAAGAAGCCTTGTTTGTCTTGCAAGAACCTTACAAAGGCCACAAGGAGAGAAAGGAGATTTTGTGCCAGCTTCCCATTGGTGTTGGTTCAGGTCTTTGATTTGATGGCTCAAACATGTCAACAATCTGTTAGCCTGATTTGGTTTTGGTATATCTCTTGGTATGGACAGGGAAGCTGCAGCAGACATGACAGTCATGAAAATCCTGGGCTGTGCTGGAGAAGGAGCAGAGGCTTGTGGAAAGTGAGAGGAGTGATGTCTACATCCCAGTGCCTCCAGTACTGTGCAGCTGAGATGGTGAAGAACAACCAGGGCAATACTAGATCTTGTGTTATGTGAGCTTGATTGTTCATTCTCATGCTGGACAGTGTCTTTCCTGGACCAGTGCAGGGGTTAGTTTGTCCAGGAGTCACTGGTCTGTTCAGCTAGAGTTCCTGAGAATCACCTGGGGAGGTACATGCCTATAATGACTCAAGCATGTACCTACAACTCTGTTTTGTAAAGGGTAAATGCACTGGAAACTTGGTGATTCATAATATAATGACTCTCTAGAACTGCTGGAGCCAAAACTAATGTCCAAATGTGTTTTCCTTTCTTCCTTGAGGACTTACGTCACATTTTGAAAGGGAAAGAAAAAGGGTCAAAGTGAGGGGAATTAAATAGCCCTAAAAAAAACCCTCACAGCTTATGCTCTTCAGGTTAAGTAAGATAATCACGAGCACTTGAGAAGTTAGGGACATTCGTGTCCAAGTGAGAGGAGGGAAGGAAACACTGCAGCATCCAGAAGCTCAGATATGTCTCAGCTAAGCACAGAGGCAGTGGCAACCCTGGCTCTTAATTTCTTTCAACTACAGCCTGAGGTCTCCTTTAATTTTTGAGCTGTTTGCAAGCACCGGTCTTCGTTTTCTGTTGCTGTGCATCCAAACTGTGGTACAGTCCAGGCACACAACAGCATCTGATCCTAATAGTGACTGTTTCCACTCCCTTTCTAGCATGCACCTCACTGACTTTCAGCCCATCAGGCAGTGATGCTGCATCACAGGGACAGACATTGCCTCTCACTGCTTCCTCTCCACCAGCCTCAAACTTAGAAACAGCAGTTGCACATGAGCCCAAGGGAGCAGTGCATCATTGTTTTCCAGGAGCCATCTCTGACTCAAACTCCTGTCTGTCTTTCATCCTCTCCTAAATTTGAGTATCGAAACTGTTGCATTTATGTCCCTTGATTTTCTTTTCTGCTTTCATAAGAAGGGAAAAACTTTAGAAAGTTACTGTTTCATCCGTTTTGTCTCTCAAATAAGAAGGGATTTTTTTTATATTACTGTTTTCCATGCAGCTGTTTTCTTCCTCTTTCCTTTTGTCTGTTCCTGACGTGAGCACTTTTCTTTATGAAAAGGGGAAGATCTTACTGAAAAGTTGCCTAAAGCTCATAAAGTGTCCTGGGAAGGTAGAGTAGGGGGGATTCCACAATAGCTGTATTATCTTAGAAGCCTGCAAGTAATTAAAGATGTCAACAGGAAGGAGTGACAGCCCTTTTCCTCTCCTAGCATACATCTCCTTTTAGAGATGGAGCCACATTGATGAAGGAAAGAGAAGGAAAATGGAATAATATGTGAATAATGATGTTCTCTACCACCACCATGACAGTGAATGTATTCTGATGGTCCATGCTTGGTGCCTGGAAGTAAAGATGAAATAGAGGATTGCAGGGTTTTAATTTATTATGTTGTGTTCTACTGTTTGTGTGGCCATTTTCATACAAATGGTCTGGTGCAGACTCTTGCTAAAAGTTTGCAGAGTAATTCTGCCAGCATTAACATCATAACTCATGGGAAAATGTCCATCTCTGTTTCTTCCTTGGATATCTTCCCATTTGTCTTTCTGAGGCATTGTCATGGTGAAGGTTAGAGCTGGGATTTGAAAGGACTACAAAGGCAGGAGAATGCACCATTCTGTTAGAACGAAGTGCCTGGCTTCAGTGGACTCCTTTCAAAAGCCTGTCTTTAATCTGGAGTCCTAATTTATGCTTGGTGTAGCTGATTTTGAGTTGTTTATAAGGCATGGGAGTGCTTAATGTACCAGGTTCCTTGGGGATCCTGCCACCAAAGTGGAACTTACTGTACAGTAAGGGAAGCCCCAGAAATCACTATCTGTATGATGGGCAACCACAGATGAAGGAACTGCTTTCTTTATTGAGCAGCATTCTTTCATGGCAGGCTGCAGAAGATGCATCCATGAAGATGAGATAAAGCTCAACAATGGCAGACAGAGAACGTGGGTGTGAGTCAGGAAACTGTTCTAGGTAGATGTCCCTGCAGACCTAGGACTTGGGGTTATCTCTCAGGAGGTTTTCCTGACAGGGTCTTCTGGCTATCATCTGGGAGGTTCTTCCTGAACTGCTGATAACTGGTGGGAAGCCATGGGCTTCCTCCCTTGCCTGGAGTCAAATACATGCACTTGGGCTTAAGTTCAGAGGAAGCAAAGCTGAGATTGCTGTTGGGAATGAGAAACAGGGAGTTCTGGGCACTGGAGAACTGCTTGAAATAACAACATTGTTCAGGATTAAAAATCACCTCCTCCCAAAATTTGATCTAATATTTTTATTTTTAGAAAATACAGTGCCTGTAAGAGGCACAGTTAAGGTGAACTATGTTTTTTTTTCCCAGTTGGTGACCTTTGGGGATGAACAGAATTTGTGACTCACGGCTTTTCTCTGCCATCATCAGTGGCAAACATTGTCTCTTCTTAAAATGAACAGTGATGTTTCCATGTAGTGGCTTCACTCCAGTAGTTTAGTAATAGTTTAGGAAACCTTTTTGGGACAAAATCATGAGGCTTAATGACAAGCTGGCATATGATGATGACAATTATTTGCTTTGAGACTGTATATTTTTCAGCTGCTCTGGCTGTATTTGACATAGAGAGGCAGAATTGTGGTTACTGGAGTACAGAAAAGTCCTTTGAGGAAGTCCAAACCACTGCAGTTATTCTGGTTACGTGGAAGGACTCATACTGAGTTTATTACCAGCCATGGGAATTTAACCATCCCTTAAGCCCAATCTTCTTCCTGGTGTCTATGGGGTCCTTCTCATGAGGGGTTAAGTTTTCCCATTAATACACCTCCTGTCCTTTTCAAAGACAAATGTTACAATAAGTATTTGTCTGAGCAGCTCCTGCACTCTGGGAAACAGACTGAACAAACATCATGAGTTCTTCAGACCCATGAAAGGACGATGAACCCTCCAGTGAACTGGATTGTATTGATGGCATGGAAAACATAAACACCACGTAGCACTTTAATTCAGTGTCCTCTGGCAAGGGTTACTAATTTAGGGTTTGTCCTCACATACCACCACTGCCACATATTTGCAAAAGCTCAGCTTAAATTAACAGTGCAGTCTTCTGATTATATTATAAATTGTTAGAATTTTTTGCTTTGAGGCGTAAGGGGAGGATGAGATAGCTGTGATCTGCCCTGTTGCCTTCTAGCTGAGATGTGAGCAGAACTGCGTGCAACAGCAGCAGGGTGCAATGGCTCAGCCCCTGGCAGTGTGTGGTGCTAACTCCCAGCAGCTGCACTAGTCACTGCCCTCCCCACTGATATCTGAAGAATGGTGCAAAGTTGATAAAGATATTCAGGGTTGGCAAGATGAATGGCTAGAGTAACCATTTAACTTAAGCCTTATTTCCATTCTGTTTTTCCTTTCCAAGTTAAAATCCATGCGATGCAATATCAAGACGATGTTTACCATGAATACAGCATGTACTGCTTGTGCTATAGCACCTAAGACATTGTGTCCAAGAGGCTGGTTAAAGACCACCCAAGGAATGGGAGTGAGGGACTGCAGGTAAGACCTATTTTCTGACCATGTTAACATTTTGGTTCACCCCTACTATGCAAGGAGTAGTATTTGTGCCTTCAGGAGAGCACTGTTTTCTGAGGAATAAAAATCCAAGCAGTTTCATTTCCTCATGCATAAAAATCAATTTATGGCCCCTATTATTGTTGCTTTTGACTCCTTGCAAATCCAGTAGACTTTTTGCTGAGCATAACATTCTATATACACTAAGCAAATTATATGGTAATTACTTCTGAGTTTGCTAATCCTGCTGTAGCAATTTAACAGAGATCTGTCTACCATGGAAACCGGTTTGAAACACAGAATCTCATAGTGGATTATTAAAAAAATAATATAATGATAATTCCCCTTGTGTATCCTCCCAGCTTTCAGCAATAATCCTCTGAACTTTTTACTTTCCTACTTTAGAATCATAGAATCATACTTTATGACAATTGCTTATTCATGTGTTCCTTGCTCTTATTCTGTTGAGCTTGGCTCTAGTATGAAAAGGGTAAAGGAAAATTTAATTTACCAGTAAGTTTTTTAAAAATGAAATACTATAGATTATTCTTTGCATGTCTGTTTGGTAGTGAATGTTAACAGTTAATTTGTGGCTCCATTGTCTACTGTTTTCTGTGTATCACTGTTCTGTTGAAATACTTTAAAAATAGCTGTAGAAAATTTGCAGTTTGTAGCAGTTTTTGCACAGACGCACATAGAAGTCAGATTGTAGCCAAAGCAGCAATGCTATTGAGACAATTTCCAAGTTCCTTTTGGGAAGGATGTTGTGCCAAAAATAAAATGAAGTGGAAGAATAATGTGAGTGTATGCAACTTTTTTGGCTGTTATCTGCTTTCACGGTGGTTACCAGACAGACACAGGGATAGTTCTGTACTGCATATATGCAGAACAGGACATCCTGCCATCAAGGGCTTACCCTCTGTGTAGAGGTGATGGATGAAGGGTGGAAAAGAAGATGGTTCTTTTGAGAATATAAGGGATTTATCCAAGATTACAGGGAGAATCTGTGAATAACACAGCTGTTAAATCCAAATTTCCAGTACCACAGCCTGGAATCTTTAGAGCAAGACAGAAAGGGATAAGTAATACAAGGAGACTTAGTTCTTTGAATGTTATTTTAAGTCTGAAGTCAAATGTTGATTCATCCTGGTGATCCTAATTTGTTTTTATGCTCTCTAACCCTTCAGCATCCGAAGTTTCTATCCTAATACACTCAGACTGACCAAAGTCCTGTCTCATATCCAGTCCCCAGTGAATTTCTTGTAACTAGTCTTTGAGACTGAAATCAATGGGCATCCTCAGAGTAGCAATAATCTGGGTGGAAACTTACATGTGGAGACACAGCAAAGGAAATGAATGCCCTTCCTCCCATTGAGAATTCAGTGGACTGCAGTGTGATTGCTTAGTAACCCTCCAGCAGTCATGTGGTATGATTGTTCTGTAATCATGAATCTTGGATTATTCTTTTCAAGATTCACAGTCAAATTAGGAGAGAATACCATTTCCCAGCCAGGGTGCCATCATATATGTAAGAAAGAAGTTGAGGAGAAAAAGTGCTGTCCAGGATTTTGGGGTACGGAGTGCAATGGTAAGTTTTTAATCCTTTTATGAGATTCTCTAGCTGTTGAACAAGTCAAACCTGTTTTGATATGAGACATTAAAAATCATTGAAGGGATTAGTTTTTGTTACTCTTCAAATGTTCAACAGATCTCCATTATCTCTCTAGGAGGTTCAGAATATAACAGGGAAGGAAACTCTGCTTCAGATAACATGAATCGTCTTCTGTTTACCACATAACATAACCTCTTTTGCTGGAACTTCCTTTTGTCTTTTTTTTAAAAATAAGATTTTTGGAAAGGATTGGTTTTGTTCCTCTTTAAGAAAGTTTCCAAAGGGAGGAGGAAAATATTTCTGATGTCCCTCTAGTCTGCAGTGCATGTTCCACTTGCAGTCTCCTGTAGTCTGGATTTAGTCAGTCATTCAGCCACTGAAAATACTTTGCAATTCCAACCTAAGGTGAAAATAACTGTCCCAAAGCTCCCACTCAGGTTTATGCCATGTAATGACAATTTGTTTAGCCTTGTCTCAAAATTCCAAAAGCAAGGCCTACCCAGCTACACAATAACACATGACATGATTGGCTGACTAGAAAGATATGCTCCAGTCCAGCAGAAAATAAGAGGTGATTTGAGAGAATGAGTCTGTTCTTGTACCAAAGTGGTATGGATAAGCAATTGGCTTGGCCAGAAGAATTGCTCATCTAAACTTCCTGAAACAGTCCCCAAAACTTGGAGCTACCCCACTCCAAAGATGTTCTGATCATGTCTATCTGAGCACATTTCCAGCTTTTCATGAAATTTGGGAAAACTGGAAATGCTGTCTTTGCAAAGTAGGCTTCGACATATTCTAAATTTCAGAACTGTCCTCAAAAGTTTGATTCTGCCTCTTGCTGATGCCTGCAGTAGTGGTCCATCCTCAAAACTTGTTTCAATAGCAATTGTTTCTGTAATGGCCAATTGTGACTTTTGCTTTGGCTTTATTAAAAAAAAGCTTTTCTTAGCCAGGAGTCAAGTTGTTAATTGGTGCCACTTCTGGCCATGCTCACCAGCTCTGGGCAAACATTAGGTGTGTTAGATAATTTAGATAAGATGCCATTGCTTTTGCACAACTGGAATTTCTGGGGGAAGAGGAAATGAAAACAGGAATGCAATGACAGTTGTTCTGTCTTGTNCATGTTTCAATAACAATTGTTTCTGTAATGGCCAATTGTGACTTTTGCTTTGGCTTTATTAAAAAAAAAGCTTTTCTTAGCCAGGAGTCAAGTTGTTAATTGGTGCCACTTTTGCCATGCTCACCAGCTCTGGGCAAACATTAGGTGTGTTAGATAATCTAGTGAAGATGCCATTGCTTTTGCACAACTGGAATTTCTGGGGGAAGAGGAAATGAAAACAGGAATGCAATGACAGTTGTTCTGTCTTGTCTTGTCTTGTCTTGTCTGACCTGTCTCCTTCCCACTAGAGTGTCCTGGTGGCTCTCAAAATCCCTGCAATGGCCATGGGACATGCTTGGATGGTATACAGCAAAATGGGACCTGCATCTGCAAGGTCAGTGCTTGATTATTTTGTCAGAGAGAGTTGTATAGTGCCTGGGAGATGCCTTGGATGAAGGCTGACCTTCTGCCTGGAAGGTCATCAGTGAGTGGCTTTTTTCATTTCAGCACCAGTATCTGTGGCTCTCGTAGAGGATTGGTGTGTTTGGTAGTAAGACACTGTTGGTGAGGGTATGGAGTTAAGAAGGTTCTCTAGGGTGAACTGAAGAAAAAATTGCATGGATTTAATCCTCTGATCAGTTGAAATAATCAGTGTCTATCTGTGCCTTCAAGAAGCTCTGAGATACTTGGCTCTTAATGAGCTGTACTTTTTCTGGACCTGGAGATAGAATTCCCAAATTAACTGGCTCTGCACCTAGGCAGGAGGTTCCTTCATCTCTCAGGAAAAGCAAGATAGATGGGGAAAAAAATTAGGGCAGATGTTTCTTTTTTTTCTTTACAACTCCAGGCTTTGTAAATGAAAGCATAAAGAATTCCCATGTATTTGAATCATGAGAGAGTGTTTCTAACATTTTTATCTTAATGGATCAATGTCAAACTTGATCCATTCTCTCTGGAAACTTTCTCTTGTGAATTGTATATTTTACAGCATTTTTAATAATAGCGCTGTGAAAGGAAAAAAAAAATCCTTCTCGTTGAGCCCTTTAAGAAAGTTGCTTTTGGGTTTAATTCAAAGACACCTTCCCTTTGGCATCAGTGAATTCAAAATTCCTTTTCCAGAGTTACCTGAATCCAGCTGACACATTCCTGCCTGTGATCTGAACAGTGTTTCCTTAGTGCTCACAAGAGTTTTGTTGGTGCTTTGCATGTTCTGTGTTTTGGCGTATGCTGTGATCTTCTCTGACATGAGAGCTAGTTGCTACTTCTAAACCACTGAACAGATCAGTTTTCTTCACTGTGTTACTTCAGTATCACAAAAGATCAGAAATAGAAGAGACTTTAAACTATAGCAATGTGTGAAACAATGTAATGATACAGAAAAGTAACACCTGGGACATTTTGGAACTCTTCTAGGAGCAATACAGTGGGTTTGCCTGCCAAGATTGTCGAGATGAAAATCATTTTGGTCCAGACTGTCAGTCAGGTAAGGATGAGTAATTCAGAGGAAACCTCCACAAAAAGAGCTAGGAAAAAGGAGAAGAAAGGTGCTTGAGAGGAGGAAGAGATGCCAGCTGGCAGTGTTTAATAGCAGGTGTTGTGGCATTTTTTCTTTGTGCCCTTGTCTACTGTCCCATTAGGCAAATAGTTCTCAGTCTTTTGCTCAGATCAGTTCCACTTTTGCAATTGTGTTTCTGGGTTACCACGGCTACCCATATATGTCATCTTTGGAAGTGATATATGACCAGTGCAGCCTAGCTGTCAAAAGAGCCCTTTCATCCAGATCTGGGTTCTTTTGTACCCACACAGGTGAGATAGGTGTGATCTCAGTCACATGATGATACCAATGTTAGGATCACAAATGTAGTAGGCTCTTATAATACTGCTGGCTGCAGGAGACTGAGAGGAGTGGAAAGGTAAAACACGTGCCTGAAAAGATGTTCTAGGCTGCATTTGAAGCTGATTATACTGGCCTCACTTTAGCTTCTTGAGCCCAGGACATGCAGACCTATATAAGGTCATGGCCTTATTTTTTAAAGAAACTACGTTTGCTGTGGATTATTTGTGGGAAATTAGGGTGGTAAGCTCTGCAGCAGGTGGCTGATGTATACATGGAACCCTGTGTACTACCTCATAGCTGAAGGTCAATTTTTTCTGGACTTTCTTTGCAGTGTGTGACTGTGTGCATGGGGAATGCAACAGCGGTGTCACTGGGAATGGAAGCTGTACGTGCCATGGAGGCTACACTGGCCCCAGGTGTGACCAAGGTAAATACATTGGTAGCTGCATCAGGGCTGTAAAAGCAGAACTATGATGTGGGCTTGTATGTGCATGTCTCAAAAGAAGCTGGGGACAATGAATAGCTTGTGAATGTAGAGGGAGGGTGATCTGAGCACTGGAGATGTAAACAGAAGGGAAAGCTGGGGTCTGCTCCCCACTCTCTGACAGTGAGTGATATGATACCTGAAAGGGGCCTACAGAAAGGCTGGGGCAGGACTTTTTAATAGGATACAGGATGGCATTACTAGGAGTAATGGATGCAATTAGAAGAGGGGACATTTAGGCTGGATAGAAGAAAGAAGTTCTTTACTTTGAGGGTAGTGAAACTCTGGAACAGGTCGCCCAGAGAGGTTGTGGATACTCTCTCCCTGGAGGTGTTTAAGGCCAGGTGGGATGAGGCATTGAGCAGACTGGTTTAGTGGGAGGTGTTCCTGCCCATGGCAGGGGGGGAGGAACTGGATGATCTTTAAGGTCCCCTCCAACCCAAACCATTCTATGATTCTATGTTCCATAGCCTTGTGCTTATGTTCTTTCTCTGGAAATCAGATGGATTCTTTCATCTCTCTAAGCTTGTGGGACCTGACTACTTAGGCTGATTTAGAGCTGTGCACACCCCCTGGCTTTTGAGCCAGCTTGGGACCTTTGGAAACAATATATGCATCCATTTTAAGTTACTTTGTAGGGTAAGTTTTATGTTCCTGTGGTGCCCTGCATGCTCAAAGGGAAACTTTTTTTGCTGTATTATTCCAGAGCTTCCCCTTTGCAAAGGTGTGACATGTGAGGCCCACAGCAAATGTGTGGTAAGGGATGGGAGAGCAATGTGTGACTGCAAGATGGGCTACAGAAAAAGTGGGAGCACTTGCCAAGGTGAGAAACTTCTCTATGACCCTAAACCATTCAAAATAAATCTAAGCATCCTCTTCTACTCACACTTCTATTACTGAAGTAACATGAAGTATGTGTCATCCAAATTCCTTGTAATAAAAAGCCAAACCTTGCGCTGTGTCTGAAATTACTGTTTTCCAGGGAATCTTCAGAAATTTAATAGTATAAATTGTTTACACTTAGTTCTCTCCAGGCCTTTTGCATTCTTCTCTGCTGTAGTAAGTGCTGTTTTGGAAGCATCTCTCATGTCTTTAATTGCAGCTCAGGATCCTTGTGCTTCTTCTCCATGCTCACCCTTTGCTGTGTGTAAGGTTCTTGGACCACAAAAATACCAATGTACATGCAAAGAAGGATTTCAAGGAGATGGGAAGTTTTGCCAGCCCATAAACCCTTGTGTTGACAACAATGGAGGCTGCCCAGAAAACTCTACAATTTGTGTTTACAGACGTCCAGGAGAGGTGAGGGTAATAACATCAGTACGTCACCACCCTGTAAGGGTCTGAAAAATGGCCAGGTGGGAAGTTTTTCAAATGACCTCACCATTGTGTCAGTGAAATCTGCTCTCCTCACCTTAAATTTTGCAAAAGAAAACCAGACAGCTTTTTGTACTGGGTAAAGATAATGAATGCAACTTAATAATCACTGTCTGCATTGCCTTCCCTTAGGTATCTTGTGTTTGCAAGCCTGGGATGAGTAGGAGAACTTTGTCTGAGTGCTCTGCATTTCCCAGTGATTGTCGGCAGTATTTCTGCGACGCAACTTCCACATGTAAAATTAATTCCCAGGGGAATCCTACGTAAGCATTTAAAGATTTGTATTGAAGAATCTTATTCTGAAGCTAGGACAGAACCTGAGTTGGGATGAGCTGAATTTCAAAGAGTCTTCTTTCAAAGAGTTTTCTTCAACTGGACATGTTGCTCCTTATGTAATTTTTGGTATTGTGGCATTGTCGGTTAATAATCATTAAAAGAGAGGTATGGGAACCTTCCTTGCTCTCATTTGCCCACATTTGATTCTGAGGGTTAAGGCTTTGGCTCTCCTCCCATTCATTCCTGTAAGCAACAAATAAATTCGAGTTGTGTATTGACAGGGAAGGGGGAGTTGAGGGAAGAAGCACTAGTCTCATTTATTCCTCTAGAGCAAAATACCTAGAAGTTGATACCCATTTGATAGGAAATATTGCCAGATTTAGCATCATTTTTGCATAATATCCTCCTGGCACCAAAGAAGTCTTCACAGAGGAGGAAAAGGTGATGCTTCTCTAAGAGACTGAAGAAGGAGCAATTCCATCTCTTTGGCCCTTCCTTCTCCAGTGCTGTTAAAACTGTTAGTATATATCTGCTCATCAGGCCATTCAGGCCAGAACTGAAACACAGTGGCTTCCCTTTCTGAAGATATGCTTGCAAAGTGCAGGACATGGTGTTCAGCACAGTCCCTGCCTTCCTATATCTGTTCACCAGCAGCTGGCACTCAGCCCTCTGAGGCTGGAGTAATGTCAAGTTCCTTCTCTGTGTCGCATGTCTTCACATCCCTAAAACAGAATAAGCAGAGTCAATACTTGGACAAAACCCAAATAGGAAAAAACATGGTTATCAGCCAGTGATCTTAAGTAGTCTCTGAGTAACTACAATAAATCCGTGTGAATCAGGACAGAGATTTTCACATGTAGATAAGCTTTTCTGGGAAAGTCATTAGTCTGTCTGGGGCTTTCATTACATCTAGGATGAACCATAGCTAAATGATGTATTTGAGCTGGCACTTCTCACTGAAGCTCAGAAATCACATAGGAGCCATTTGCTAGATTTTCAATTAAGCTGCTTTTTTTTTATACTTTACATCAGATTTCAGTTGCTCAAGTGACTGCTGCTGACTGTTAGAAAGCTGTCAGTAAATATGTTATGGCTATCTGAACTCCTGTGCAGACAATCCTTAGGTTGATCATATCTGAGAAAGCCCCTTTGCTCTCTTTGTGTAGGTCTAAAGTTGCTTGCACTCCAGAGGTGTGTATTGTTCTCTTTTCACTTAATTTAGGCAGAAGTTACCAAACTTTTAACTGTGATTTGTTTTTGAGGTATAGATAATGACAAGTTTTCAGCTCACATTTGTTTGATGTGTTGTGAACTGTTTCATAATGGTTTTGCTTCATTCTTGTCTCCTAGTTGTGTGTGTAAAGAAGGGGAGATTGGAGATGGGAGAAGTTGCTATAAAGATCTTTTGAGTGAGATAAATCAGCATAATTTACAACGAAGATTTGGTGGAAAATTAAACATCGCAAAGAAAATGTTTGGTAAATGTCTTCTGATTTTGTTTGGGAAATGGAGGGGACTAAATTGTGTCAGAGAGGGCATAAAGCTTTTCAGCAAGAGGTCTGTTTCACAGTTTATGTCCAGGGGCTGCAAAATTAAACACATTAGTTCTCTGAATTCATATTAACAGTTCCAGATTGTGAATTGAGGAGGTCTTTGCACAGTTCTGTGGATGATACTAGGTATCTGACAGTCCTGGTGAGGAATATGCCTTATCTGCAGAAGAAGGAAAATGTGCAGTGGTGGTGTGATTCAAACCCATTTGTGTCAAACCACATGAAGATATCTGAGTTCATAATTTCTGTGCAGTAGGACTTCATATCTAATGGCCTTTGCTGGTGTGAATTTTGTCGATGGGCCATTGACAAGTGACTGAAGGCTGACAGCTCTGGGTTCATAGCAGTTTCTTGAGAAGTATTTAGTCTCAGTCAATCCTAATGGCACCCAAAAATTAGTTGTTTTAAAGGGAAGAAAGAAGAGATTTAGCTCAGGAATAAGGCTGTAAGCATAAGGGAACAGAATTATTATTAATATTCTGCAAATTTCAGCAATGATTTAAAGTGAACCAAAGTTGCCACCAATCCTTCAGAAATCTTGTGGGCAAGTGTTTAAAGCTAAGGGTAACCAAGCTGGGCTGTGACAGCAAGGCCTAACTCAGTCTACTACCTTATAAACAAGTGATGGATGTTTAAATCAGGCCAAAAATGCCAAATGAATTATGCTGTTAAAAAGAGGAATAATTATTGCTAGAGTTAAACCATGTGCCAAGTAAATATTTCATGTTGCCACTCTTTCTCCAGCTTCTGGTTGCTCAGTGTTGCTGACTAAGTACGGGCCTTTGACAGTCTTTGTACCATCCCTTCTTCCAATTCATGATAAAATGGAATTTAATGTAAGTCTTCTTGGCTTTAGCAAATTTTTGCTGTCTTAGGATTCTTGCCTGCCTGGGTTCTGCAGCCTGTAAAAACTGATTGACACACGAGAGAGGAACTTTGGAAGAGGCAGTATTTATAGAAACAATCTCTTGGGAAGACTCATTGTCTGGCTATGTTGCAATCTCATAGGGGATGTTACATCCCTTGTATTATTTTTAAAACCTCTATCTCCCTCTTCAATATTGACTTCTCTTACTTTTCATGTCAGGAAATGTAAGTTTTTCTGACCATTCTTCGTTTAATATTCAAGCCTTCTGTGTCTGACTATTCTCAAAACTTTTCATTACTTGAGAGTGGAGTTTTCAAAAGGGGCTGAGATTTTGGGCCTGTGGCCCTAAATGTGAGTATGGTGTCAACTTCCTGAGAAGAGCTCATCTAATTAATGTATGCAGCAAGTACAGCAGGGCTCAGCAACTGGATCCTGCATATCATATTATTATTTTATTTCTTCTTTAAATTGCACTGTATTTGTTTGCTTTAGTTTTTACACAGTCAAACCCAGTATCCATCATTAGGATGAGAAGACATATAAGTAATTTTCAACATACCAGGTTAAACATAGAATTCATCTTCTTTATGTGGTCTTTATTCCCCAAAGGATACTACTGCTGAGGATCTGTGCAGAATGCACATTGTTCCTGGTCTGCATTTAATAGAAGACATGGTAAAAGCCAAGACTATGTGGACCTTGTCAGGACATCAGCTGACCTTCAGCAGCCAGGTAAATGATCTCCTGAGCAACTTCCTGGGATGTTGCATTCATGCGGGACAGACTACAGCTTGAGATGTGCTTTCTTAATCTGAAACCCTTTCTCTCTTATCAACCTGCTTGCTATGAGAACAAGAAGCTCCTTTGTGGAGTCCCAAGCAAGTTAATTTAAGACCACGCACCCCAAGCAACAGTTTCTCCTATCTTGGAGACAACCACTTAGTCGGAATCTGCCTCCTAAGTTTGTGAATGGCTTTTCCTTGATCTGTGTTTGTATTCTGGAGAATTCCTTACACAGTAGCAGCTACAACATTAATGTGGCTGACACTGAAAAGGAAAAAAAGTCGCTCTTCAAACTGAATGCTTCTCCTTAAAGATCATGCACGTGGGCACAGCCACATAGTGAATATTTCTGTTCCAGTTTCAATTTTCACCTCTTTGTATTTTGTTTTTCTGAGTCAACCTATCAAAGAAGTTTTCATCATTATGTTCTGATATGGAAGGCTTTTTTTCCCTTTTCCCATTGTCTCGTATTTTCCAGCATCCACTGTTCTCTTTCCATCCTGCACTTTTCCTGCCTGCATGCTCACAGCTGGCCAAGGGAGAGCTGCATATTTCCTTTCTGGGGATTCAGCCTTGGCCTTTAGCTCTGGGTCGAAACACATGCACCCTGCATACATCTAAAGGACAAAGCACTATTTGGAGCCAGGGAATCATGAACTGAGCTTGTAAATTCTTTTTTAATTTCTTTCCTGTTTGAGTCTTTTGATCTGGGAAGTCTGTCCTCCCCTTCCTTTGTTTCAGCCGGAATCCTCAGTGATGTGAAGTTCAGTTCAGGGAGGAACAGTTAAAGAAGTGCACGCGGTCAAATGAAAAGCACAGGGAAGCTGTGCTTGCCTGAACTTGGATTATGGCTGCAGCACTGATGCCTTGATGCTTAGTTGTAGATTACCCTCAGAACAGCTCCATACTGCCCAGCTGCAGCACATGGTTAAACACAATACGATAGGAACCAGATATATGCCTTATAACTCAGTAAGCCTGACTGGTTTGGCTTTGTTATGGAGATTCCTTGTTTGTATTATGATCAAAAAAAAATTGCAGTCAAAGCTGTTTCAGGATTGCCTCTAAATTCTCTGCACTGTGCCTCTTCCCTTGTACTTTGCAGCAGCTACCTGATGGTCAGTGCACCCTTTTGTGATCCAGAGCTGGGATCAAGCATTGTTCACACTCAAGCAAAGTTAATTATAGAGCTGACTGTCACAGATTAGGTCTTTTTTTATAATAGGACTTAAAAGTATTCCCCAGGATGAAAACATTACCCAAACTCAGAGGTGGGATGTTTTGCACTCAGGCCTCTCCTTGAATGTACTTGTTTCAGAGTAATTCTTGTCATGCCTCCACCTTGCTAACCCACAGGCAGGAAGCAGTGGAGGGAACAAGGACTTATATGTCTGCCATTACAACACACATATGCCACGCAAAAATCACTTTTATTATTTTCTAGACATATGTCAAATCTTTTCGATATCAAGACATGCCAGGGGAACTGTATAATGTTCTGCAATCAAACGTACCTGCATCCAATGGCATCATGCATATTGTTAACACCCTGAGGAAAAAAACCAGCACTGACAACCTCAGAAACCCACAGGTATGCATATATTTATATTTCTTGTTTTATGGGACAGCAGAATAAACACTTTAAAAAAAGTTTTTATCACTGAACTTCTAAATCAGTGAGGCATTTTTTTAAAGGGAAAAACCTATTTATTCTGTTTTCAGATCCTGTTAGGCACTATTATGTCAGCATACCCTTAAAAGTAGCTAATAGCACTATGTGAGCCAGACATAGACCTTGCAATGATGCTTTTAAAGCACTTGGCTGAGTAGAGAGTTCTCCTTTCATAAGTAAGATTAGTCACTTTATTAATTCTTTTTCCAGTTGTATCTTACAAGAGAAATACTGAAAAAGCTTTTTTCATATAGAAATGAAATAAAGAATCGGTTTACACTGTGTTTTGAATTTATAATCAAAAAGCTGTCTTTCCACAAGCAGTACATACAGTGAGGACAAATAATGGTTAGACTCTTGCATTGTGAAGTGATATCATGAACTTAGTACATTAGTAAGGGGTTTCAGGTGCAAGTTCTACTAAGTACTTTTCTGGGAGAAGTTTTTGCTATAGCAACTATATTGTTATACTCAAGCATTTTTATGTTTTACATTTATACTTTATATATGGAGAAAGGAGGTCCCTTTACTGCCTGCTTTCTTGCAAAAAACTTACTCATAGAATGACACTAACTCTTGGATTTGTTAGGATTTTGGTAGTAGTTTGCACATACATTACACCTTTGTAATTAATGTATAAAACAAGCCAGACTGGGTATTATTATATTTGTATTTTATGGGGTTTTTTTTAAAATGTGGCTGAAATTTTTATTGTGTTGTATTGTGTGTTTCTCAGTCAAAGTTTCTCAGCCAAAGTGCCTTTAGGATGGTATATTGACTGTAGAAGTTCTATGTGTTCGTATGGGTTTGATTGTCCCTGTCACTGATGGGCACAGTCTGCCATCACTTAAAATATTCCCAGTCTTACTATCTGCATGATAGTGTTTTCTGAAAAGGACTCTCTGATCCGGAGGGGAAGCCGGACCTCCGTGTTTGTGTGCTCAGTGACCTGCAGGGGGAAGGGTTTGCAGCTCCTCTGGAATGGCAGAACAGTGAGAGTGCTCCCTGAAGAGCTTGTCTTTCTCTGCACTCCTTCAGGCAGCTCTTTTCCCTGTGTTGTTTGCTTTGCAATAAAAGCTGGTGATGACATGGGCCGTTTTTGGCATCAAATCACTTTGCTTTCCCTTGGCAATCATGTTCTGGGCTTCTATGTATTCTGAAGGAAGACCTTCCTGCCAAAACCCCATGCAGTTTCCTGCAAATAAAGGTCAGACATGTCCCTTGATAAGTTGAAGGGACATTCCTCCTGTTACCTTTGTTTTGGTGGGCAACGTGGCAAAAAGGAAGGCATCTTTTTCCACTGCATTTTCAGGAATAGGCACACATATTGTATTTTCTCAGCTTTGGTGCTCATTTGCAGGTGGCAATAACTTCCTCTCCTCAAAGCACAGGGCTGCTTGAGATGACAGAGCCGTTCCACTGCCTGCCAGTGCAGAACTGATTTTATAATACTGGAGGTAGTATGTCTAAATTATAGTGAGCAATTGCCTCTTTGTATAATTTGATTGGAAGGTAGCAATAGGAAACAAGTGCATAGAACCTTGGAAAAACCAGCTTGTTATGCCTGGAAAGGAGTTTGTGCCGAAGTTTCTTTTTGTACCTTCTTACAGAAGACCATTGGTGAGATCCTTGCTTCAATGGAGATCTTCAGTAGATTTGAAACTATACTGGAGGTAAGCACATTAGGGGCTGTCCCACCAAGTTGTGACATCACTGTTGCTGGTTTTGTGGGATTTAAGTAACACATCACAGTGGTTTGGCTTACTTTCTGATAGCCTTGATTCTTCCTTGTCTCCAGGTGGAAAGATACTGACTTAATCTCTGTGTATGAACTTGTATGTTTAAAGCATACTGGGAGCATTAGCCCAGTACTCTCTTGTTCACATTAGCTGCATTCACACCAGCAACTTCATTGTCCAAGCTATGTTCCTATGGCATTTACTCCTCTATTATATTACACATCTATCCTTAGTGTCCAGTTGCCCTTTGTATGTGCTTGCTTTTCAAAAGCTTTGTCTCTAGAGGGTTGCTTTGAGCTTCTTCTCTCGTCCAAATACACCACCTTCACTGAGCCTTGCTAAATCCACCATGAAATTTTTCACTGTTTCTGCAGAACTGTGGCCTGCCTGCAATACTGGATGGACCAGGCCCCTTTACTGTATTTGTACCCAGCAATGATGGTGTGGACAAGCTGCGAGATGGCAGGCTCATTTATCTTTTCACAGAGGTGAGACCTCATAATACTTCGAGACATGCTGAGTTGTGTTGCACTAGGCTGTCCTGGAATGGCTTGTGCAATGTATCTGATCGTTGCTGGAAGCTGTTCTCCCTGGAGAGGGCTAAACTAAATCTCTGTTTCTGTAAGTTTTTGGGAGAGAATTGAATGCCAATAGGACCTGCAATGAGAAATACAGCTTGCCATATTGGTTAAATCTGATGTTTGGCTTTCTGTCCACACCCTGACTTTGGGTGGAGGAGCATGAAGAGACATCTAGTGCCTTCACTGCTGTAGTAGGTTGGCACTGCCAGTCTTTCAGTTAAAAGAAAATGTAGTTGCCTCCTCTTACTCCTCATAATTGAAAGAGTATCTAATTTTTATGCTGTCTTCCTCTTTTAGGGCATTAATAAACTTCAGGAACTTGTGAAACATCACATCTACTCTTCAGCAGCGGTAAATCAGACATCTTTAAGTGTAGATAATTGGGGTCATCCAGGCCAGTATATGTTGTTTGGCATAGAGGTGGAGCACCAATTACTTTACCTGCTACTTCTTGGTCTTTCCCTGAAGGAGCAGAGATGTGATTCAGGATCTGATGAGATGAAATGTTTACCAGGAAAGTGACTGGCAGAAGGGGAACAGCTTGTGCTATTCCACCAGGGAACTCTTGAGTCTCCTGAGAGTGATGGTGCTTCTTAGTTGGGTGGCCTTTACCATGAAAACATTGTCCAGCAGAGTTAGATGTAGGCAATCACTTTAATTTGTTAAGCTATCAATTAGGAGTGTACTTTAGTAGCAGCAATGCATAAGTTATAGCTAAGTGAAGAATTGGTCCAAATTCCCTGCTCCTTTTCCTTTCACTTTGGGCTCCACCAGTGGCTAAAGTTAGAGATGGAGAACTGATCCAATTAAGTCTGTGATCTGACTTAAACTGGTGATTCTTGCACTAATACGGGGCATTAGCAAGACATTTTGCTTTATACAATAAACAAAAGAAATGTTTATAATTAGAAAACCTATGGAGAAAGTGCGTACTCAGTCATTATTTTACAATGTCATGTCCTTCATTAAGAAATACAAATATTATTCGCATTCCTTACTGAGAAGCAAGTGCCAGTCCTTGTGATTCTCCTAATTCTAATAGAAAAAATGAGCAGCTCTTTGATGAAACAGAAAAATAAGATTTTGCTTGTAGCTGATGAATGACACCATGGTAATAAGATGAGCTACTTCTTAATAACCTGTTGGACACAAAAGTAACAATTATCTTGCTTCTCAGAACTTCTCAAATTGTGGAGTTTCTTAGCACAGGACCTGCAGTTTACTTTTTTTTTCACCTTTACAAATAAGCTTATTTGTAAAGTTGAAATACATTCTCTATTATGCTTCTGCCTGACCTTTCATTGTTTATTGAGTATGTCCTGGAAAACCCACTTATTAGTCTGATCCTACTTGCAGCTGCATTAGGAAGAGATGCTATTTAGGGAGATTTCAGCTGTGTTGGACTGTTATTTGCACAAGGAATGAAACCTAAGGTTGCTGCCACCAGCACCCCTCTGTTTGTAGTCCTGGCTTTCCCTCTGATTCATTGTTTGTGTTTAAGATATTTCAAGTGTTAAAGTCAAGTCCCTTTTAGAAGGTTTTTAAGTGGTGGGAATCATAGAAGGGTTCTGGAGCTGTACTGAAATGACCCTGCTTCTTCATGTTTTTCCTTGTGTTTGTGTTTCAGATGACTGTAGAGAAATTGATAACAATGCCACGCATTGTGACTATGGCTAACCAGATAATTACAATCAACATCAGTGCAGATGTAAGTATGAATAAAAACCGTTTTGGGCAAAAGCAAATGTCCCATGCTAAGAGAAATTCTGGATGCAGTTCTGAGCAATGTGGTTTCAGCCCATCTCTGCTTCCTTCTCTACTAAAAATCCCCTCGACTTAAATGCAGACATTGAATTCTTTTTCTTCTTATTCAACCATTCCACTAAAAGGCTTGGGCCTTTGTGTGGCTACACTTAATGATGTGTACCATCTGTTTGCTGCACTGGTTTTATGCAATTGATTGAATCTAATGGGCTCAAATGCAGATAAATTGTTTGTGTTTCTGCATCAGGGAAGAATTCTGATGGATGAATCTGGGATCCCCTTAAACATGAGAAACATTGTGGCATCAAATGGCATTATTCATACTTTGGATGGCATCTTAATCCCTCCTTCAATAATTCCCATTTTGCCTCACAGATGCAACGAAGAGCAACACAAAATAGTGACAGTGAGTCAGCTTCTTCCTTTCTTATGTGAGTGGTTGCTGTAGACCCCACACGCACCTGGTGGAAGGACAAAAGCAGGCTTTGTAAATAGCAATTCCAAAACATGTTCTCTGTGAGAGGACCCCTGGTGCAAACTTTGGCAGTATCAACACTGTGAGTGTGTTTCTGCTAGCACTAGCACTGCTTTGCTACCAGTCAGAAAATGCTCCTTGTGTGCTGTTCTTTAACTTATCCTTACCTTTGATTCAGAGGTATATTTGGTTTTTCATAAGTCCTTGTATGATCTCCTTTGTACCATTGCTGTTAACTTAGTTGATAATGCTTTGTTCACACTGGTGTCCTGTACTCTGCATGAGAAGCAGTTATTCAGTAAGCAGGAGCTACACATATCATGCTACATTCTCATGTGAATGGATTTTTATACTTTAGGTTCTTGCTACCCAGTTTGATCACTGGAAGGTTATTTCATAAAGAAGATAAGGCTCTAAGTAGGCAAGAGGTACCTGATTTGGAAAGGCACAGTTATTCCCAAATGGCCATAAGGTCCACATAACCATCAGTAGGGCCTGCTGCATGGATGCTAAAGTGTTTTACATTACAGCTTCATGTCTAGTGCTCTACTCACATCTTACAGTCAGGTACAAGCATGTCCTTGTAACAAAGGAATCATTTTATTTAAGTGATAAGCTTCCCTTTTCTCAGAGTGGAAACTCCTTCCTGGGAATGTTTCTGACATGTGTTATGAGGTGCTGGATATGTACTGGGAGCAGTAGCTCTGTGGTGCTCATGGCATGGGGAATGGGCTCCTTTGAGAACATAGTTTTCTGTTCTTATTTCCTTACAGGGCTCTTGTGTGGATTGTGAGGCACTCAACACCAGCGTTTGCCCACCAGGCAGCAGAGAAATGGTAAATATTTCAGGTTATTTCAGCATTTTCATTGTGTGATGACATACAGACACACTGATAGACTGTTTGTAACATACATCTATGGTTTCTGATCCCAGACTTTCACCCATTAACTGCTCTGTGCTATTCCTTACTCTGAAGTGTTTGATGAATCGATGGAGAGACCAGTGAAACAGTCTGGGCTAAATGAAATTGTAGACTTGCAGCACTTCTGCTTCGCCTCAAGCAGAGCTTTTTTACTTACATGCTGACTCTGCCAGCTCCTCCAGACTGCCAGAAGCATGCCTGATCCCACTAGTACCATCTACTGCCTATATCAAGACCAGAAGATCACAACAAGCTTTCTGCACTGCAGAGAGTGAGAAACAATTTGTTCTTGGCCTGTGCTCCCTGTTGATTCAGAGATGAGCAGAACCAGCTGAGGGCAGTAAGGAGGAGGAGGCTGGGTGCGGGTGTTTGAGTTATCCCACACTAAGTTTAGCAGAACAGCAAATTCCAGGAAATTCCCATGTGAAGGCCAGGCCCAAGGTGAAAACCAGAGAGGTGATCACCACTGTTAACTGTTGGATGTCTTCCAAGGGATCTGGCTTCCAGGAGAACTTGCTGATGCTGTCTCAGCATGAATGGCTGAAGTATAGGTCAGGAAAATCACTAGCTGCTCGTTTTCCTCTCTATTTGAGGCAGGTGAAACTAGATTCACCTGGGGCCCAATTCTACTCCTGCCTTACTCCATGACAGGTCACTGAGCATTGTTCCAAAATTATTTGCTGTCCTTTCCCCTCATTCTCTTCATCTCACCTCTCTCTTTCCTTCTCACACTCTCATTCTTTCTCACACTTCTGCTCTGCCGCACTTTCCCTTCCTCCTGCCTTTCCCTAATCTCCTTTCTCTCCTCTTTCTTTCCTTCATTTTCTCCCCCCTGCCTTTTTTCCCCTTGTCCCTTCCCTTTCCTCCCCTCTCCTAGTTTCTCTGCACTCTATTCTTCTTTATCACAGACACTATCACTAGAACAAAAAGGGCAGCCCCTTGGCTCAGACTTTGAGACTGTTGTGAGAGGAAGCTTCCATGTGCCTTTTTTCATGATAGGCTTGCACAACAGTATCTTGCTCACCTTGGCTCCTCTGTGAACTTCCTCAGCTCAGAGATAAGCATAGTTGCTCTCTGCAGCAAAAAAGTGGAGAGGAGGTTTACAGTGATAATGAACTGTTTTGTTTGTGCAGGAACCAACACTCTTACCAAAAGAATGTGTCTATATCCATGATCCACAAGGCCTGAATGTCCTTAAGAAGGGATGCGCTAGGTACTGCAATCAAACCATCATGGTAAGTGGGATGGAAGATGTCATCCCCCCTGAAAGGAACTCAGTGTTACTTTTCATCATATATCAAGACAAGCTCAGTCTCCTGGGGCTGAAAGAGGGCTGGATGAGAGCAAAGGAAAAGCAGTCCCATGCAAAGGGCTGTCCTCAAAACCAGTTACCCACTTTCTGTTTGACAAATACAGAGAGAACAAGGGTACCCAACCTGCTGCAAATGTTCAACTGTAGCTCAGTTAAACCTGAATACAAAAATACATAAAGCACACTAGTTGCAACCATGGAGGAAGCTATGAGACAAATGTTGCAGTGGTAGCTGTGGCACACTTTCTCTGTGAGCTCCCTTGTTTTAGCATTTCTCCCAACGGAAATGTGAGCACAGGGCAAGTGCTGTGAGCTGTGAAGTGATTGCATCCTGTTTATGAAATGCTGTCAAATGGTTTAGGAAGGTCACTTTTATGGAGTTTATGGACCCCATGTTTGTCTGAAGCTCCTGGCTCTGACAGTGCCAACTATATGGAATGATTTGTGGCTGTCTCATAAAACTCCGACAATTGTTTGTCTTGTTATTGTTCTTCCATTGGTCAGTCATCACAAGGCCTACTACATCCCTCCAAGGAACACAGTCCTCAGTAAGAATAAAGTAGGACTAAGTGGGCCAGCACCGTTAAAGAAATAAAAGCTCAGAGAAAATACGGAATCTACTTGTTGAAGTCAGAGAGTGAGTGGAAATTGGTAATTTTTTCTGAGAAGAAGTAGCTGTGAGCAGAAAGAGAGGTATTGTTGAAAAGTAGTTAAAGTGCAGGAGCTTCTAGAAACATTGATGCCAAATGAGACAGTCCATTTCAGGATGACTCCAGGCAATTCTTGTTAATTCACATAATACTTCCCCAATTTTGCTTTTGTTTCAGAAACCTGGATGCTGCAAGGGATTCTTTGGTCCAGACTGTATGCCATGCCCAGGGGGATTTTCCAGTCCATGCTATGGCCAGGGAAATGTAAGTATGAAAGATCCTGCAGTGTTGCAATGAGCAGCTGGGACAGTGTGGTTAGAGATCATAGTTGTAGATAAGTACAATTCAGAATTTGGGTTCCGGATCAGAACCTACAGCAATGACAGCAGAAGATCCAGGAAGTACAACATGTGTTTAGTGAGTTTTGAGCTCCTCTTACATAAATCATGTCATGGCAGTTTGAGACAGTTCTGGCTGTGTGGGATTTGTATTACTACCACCACTCTTCAAAGTCCTGTTTTTTATTGTGCCTTTGATCAATATTGGTGCCTTGGCTTTGACACAATTTCTTGACTTTCAATCACTTTGGTTTTCTTTTTGTTTCCCTTGCAGTGCAGTGATGGCATACAAGGGAATGGCAACTGTCAATGCTTTGAAGGTTTCAAAGGAATAGCCTGCCACATCTGTTCAAACCCAAACAAGCATGGCGAGAACTGCGACGAAGGTTGGTGTTTCTGTTAGAATTATAACAGGAAAATGTAGATCAAGGATATAGTGCAGGTTCAGGTCTGCTGGATTCCCTCCAGCATCACAGAAGAAGTGGTGGGATTGTCATCATGGATGTCCTTTGAAACAATGATGGAGAAAATGTGGCTCAAATGATGGGGGTGCTGGGGATCTTGGAAGCATCTGCCAAATTTATGTGAGGCTTTGATTTAGATATCTCCTGCTTGGAGAGAAAAGACAGTTGACAGAGTCCTTGAGCTTGATAGCCTAAATTTGAGCCTGCCCTTACAGCCTATAAAAAATACGAACATGGGCAGTCAGAGGATCTGTTCCCTGGCCACATTTTAATTCATGAAGGATATCTCTCAGCAGATGTACCTCTGTCAAGAACAAATGGGTGATCATTTGTTGTCATGACAGACTATGAAGGAAAGCTGGGAATCTACAAAATGCTGTCACTATCATGGATTCTGGACTTCTTGTAGTTACTCATCTTACTCCACAAATTCAACAGATTGTGGGTGTGTCCATGGTGTCTGTGACAACAGGCCTGGCAGCGGTGGTGTGTGTCAGTCCTGGTCATGTAAGGAAGGCTATAGCGGGAAATTCTGTGACAAGACATCCAAGAACTGTGGTCCAGAAGGACTGTCCCAGTACTGCCACCAGAATGCTGTCTGCAGTCTCAATGACACAGCAAGGTCAGTCTGTCTGGCATGCACATTCAGGTGGGCATGGTGACATTGTACACACATACAGTGGCTGTGACACTGCCAGCCCCATAGCTGCGTATATGTGTCTGCTCTCTTGGTGCTCAGGATTGCTTGAGTAATGCAGCCAACCTGATAGAAATCCAAGTCAGGTTCTTGTGTGAGAGGCTCTCTGATGGCTTTCAGAAGTAGCTGCTCTATCTGTGTCCCTTTTGTGCTTATACTTTTAAGGTGCATCTGCTTAGATGGATATGAAGGTGATGGCTTTTCCTGCCAGCCCATCAACCTGTGCAGTCAGCCAGAACGGGGAGGCTGTTCACAGAATGTAAGTGGGGTCAGACTGTCAAAGCGTGGAGAAGCAGCTCCTATCAATCAGAGCAGGGATCCAGGACTCCTGGAACTGTTATATACTTTGTTTGCTGAATTTCCCTCTCTGTAAGACAGGATGAAATAACAGATTCCTTAACACAGTCATTGCAAGGATCTCAGTAATTGTTTGTCTTGTTATGTGACACCACAGGGAGAGTTTGTCAGGTTTACACGAGATAGTTTGGCACCTATAGAGATTAGCCATGCAGTTAATTCTTGGTTTGTATTGATTTTCCCCTCAAGCTCTTGTGTTGTGTGTTAGTTTTGATGTTGCTGTGCTAAGGCTCTAGCTTAACTGTGAGGTTCAGCTCATATTTCTAGTATCAACATTACATTATTATGCCTTTAAGGCTATTTTTTTTATTCTTAGTATTATTCTTAGTAAAGAATTGTGTATTTTATGATGGAAAGTACTACCAATAGTCAGGGTCATCATAATTTAAACCCCTCAGTGAGAGGAACACACAGGGCCATGTAGAACAAAATAGGATGGCATTGGGTACAAACAGGGTCTTTCCTGAAAGAGCTCCGTCCCTCATTACCGATTCCATACCACAAGTCCAGGCAGGAGACTGCAATCCTCCTCTCCAGGAAGTATTTCTTCTGTAATGGAAAAGCTTTACAAGATGGTAGGAAATGACCTGGGAGTTCTGAGTCTAAATACTAGTGTCTGCCTCTTTGAAAACAGTGAAGATTTGTTGCAATATTTACGCTTCACTCCCTCCCTCCCGTCTGCTGAGTGTTGTTCTCTTTCTCTCCCTTCTCCTGCAGGCACAGTGCACCAGTACGGGCCCTGGCACTGCCACCTGCCAGTGCAACACAGGCTGGACTGGGGATGGGAAGGCCTGTGTGGCCATAGACAACTGCATGCTGGAGAGTAGAGGGAACTGTCACATCAATGCTGACTGTGTTTATGTTGGCCCTGGTCAGGTATGATCAACACTCAGCAGGCTCATGGTGGACTCAATATTTCCTTAGGTGCTCTGAGGTGGTCTGGGATTGCCAAAGGTAGAAATGGGGCTGTTCAGCAGCAAAGCCTGCTTGTCTGCTGCCAGAAACACCAGTTGCAGCTAAAACTGCAGTGTGCTTGCATGAGGTGGGACACAATGATGGGTATGAGGCTGCACTTTTACTCTGAAACTCTTATGCAGCAAGGGGAAGAGAGTGCACCCCACAGTACAGCTCAGTACAAGACATCAGTTGCTATGCCACCTTGTTCATAGATCACATCATTTTCTCTAGGCAATGCTAAAATACACAGAAAAGTATGTTCAGCTCTTCAGCTAGTCTATGGAGAGAGGTGGGCTAGCAGTCAGGCATTTTGAGATAGGAGAAAAGCACACAGGAGAGGTGACTTCTTAGGATCCTGCTTCTCAAGGTGCTCCTGAGACAGAGGAGCACTGGATTTTGCTGAGAAAAGAAATCTTTATCAGATTTTAACAAGGTATGCTATCTTGAAAACAGGAAGCTTTGAAATTAATCCCTTTTCTCTTTCTTCCACTCATTAAATCTGTGACATTCCCTCAAAAGCTGATGGAAACCATCATATTCAAGTGACCCTCCCACAGCCAAGCAGTGCCAGGGATCACTGTGCCTGGGTAAGCAGGCAGTGTGTGCACAGTGGTAGAGAATGACTAAGGAGGTTCCAGGTGTTGACGGACCAGGGAGGAAACTTGGGAAAATAAATTAAGACTAGATTTTGCTACTTATGCCTTTTTTGTGTAGCAAATTAGGACACTCTGACAGGTCTATAAAATGTAAATGCCTCTTTTTTATAGAGCAAGTGTGTTTGCAAGAGGGGTTATGCTGGAGATGGCCACAACTGTGATGCAATCAACCCATGCCTCATGGACAACGGTGGCTGCCATGACTTGGTGAGTAGCTCAAGTATTAGCTTGGCAGTGGAGGTTCCTCTGCTCCCTGACAGAGATTTTGCAGCCACAGCACTGAGATAATTGCAAGGATTTACAATAGACCATCTTACTAACATGCCAGTGGTAAGGCTTTGGTCTTTTTTGGGTTCCACAACCAAAGCCATCACCTGGGGTTTACTGTGTGAGGTATAAATTCAGTGCCACCATGAATTAAAGAGGAAGGTACTTGTGTGTGCTCCTTTGTCTAGACCATGTGAGGTCAGAATTCAATTCCTAGTTAGGTGCAGCACTGCATAACCCATCTTTGCTCTCTAATTTCTCATTTTCTTGTATTTGTAGGCTACGTGTGTACCCCTTGGAGGAGGAGAGAGATTCTGCACTTGCCCTAAAGGCTTCATGGGGGATGGCATGACATGCTATGGGGACATTATGAAGGTGAGTAAGAAGTGAGAAAGGTGAGAAATTACTCTGCCCTTGCTTTCTTTTTCTCTGTTACCTGAGCTAACCTGGCAGCAGAGCACATGTATCTATCTGCCCAAGTCCACAGACACACAACTCGTGCCAAGGTCAATGTGTTCATTAAACCATTGGCAGTGGTTTCTAGACTACTTCACCCCTGTATGCCCTCTGCAATAAGTCATCTTATTGTTGTATGGAAAATTTTTCAGATCAGAGCTGCTAGGTCCACTTTCTGTCAATAGAAAGATCAAAGGCCGTTGTCTCTAGTAAACATAAGCAATTGCAAACAAGTTGAAAGTAATTTGTTTATTTTAGAATACATAGAATCATAGAATTGTTTGGGTTGGAAGGGACCTTCAAGATCATCTAGTTCCAATGCCCCTGCCATGGGCAGGGACACCTCCCACCAGACCAGGTTGCTCAGTGCCTTAAAAAAACATAGTTTTTTAATGGCTGGAGTGTGATTTTAGGGGTGCCCATTTCTCCTCATGATACACAGTGCCTGTAAGAGTTGTAAGATGAAAGAGAAATACCTAGGTCATTTCTGTCAACTTGGATACTGCAGAGCACTCCTTCCCCCCACCCTGGGCCTCCCACCCCTGCAACCCCAGTGCTCAGCAGGGGTAACCCTTCTCTTGTTTCTCTTTGGAAGGAGCTGGCCAGGAATTCCCACTTTGCAGACTTCTACAACTGGCTTCAGGTAAGAACAGCTGTTGGATGACCGCATGAATAAGTTCAGTAGAAGTTAAATCTCTGTGAACACTGCTGTTAGACAAGGAGCAGCTCTGTTTATCTTTCACAGTAGAAGAAAACAAAACAGCAGTGAAGGAGAAATTGTTACAGAGCAGACATGTAGAAAAGCTCTGGAGTCTGTGATAAGATTGAGGACTGTGTGTGTTTGGGGGCCTTGTTTCTAACAGTAGAGGAAGCTGGGGTTGTGTTACACTTAATTTTAATGATAATATAATCTGTAACTTTTGGACATCATAAAATGGCAGAGAAGGGAAAAAAAAGGGACAGCATTAGAGCAGCTGTTTTTCTGAAGAGCGTATTTTGAAAAATTAGACTGTATGTTTGTTCCTTTTCTAGTTGCAGCTACCCTACCTCTACTGTGGCAGTTACAAAGATGCAGACTGCAAAGAGTCTGTAGAAGTATATAATTGAGCTTTATCTTACCTGTCCTGACTCATGCATTGCTTCTTATGGTGTTGAGAATTCAGAACAGATTTATAATTGAATAGGTTTGAAGATAATTGAAGTACAAAAGTAGGCTTTAAAGCTGCACACTTTCCCTTGGCAAACAGGTATCACTTGTTTTGGGCAAATAATCTGTGGCACTCACTGACTGTCAATAGCACTAGTGAGGAGCCCCTGCTGTGCTGCTGGAGCATACACAGGGTGATTGTTGATATATTCTGCTAAGTAGATGTGACAGTGGCATGTCTTATTTGCTCATTTTTGTGCTTTGGACAACAGAAATCTCTCTTCAGCATCCCAGCAGGAACCAATGTCACTGTCCTGGTACCATCAGAGGCTGCTATCAAAAACTTGAGCAAGACTGAGAAAGATTTCTGGTTGACTCCCTACTTGCTGCCATTTTTAGTCAGGTATGAGGAGACTCCTGCTTTTGCTTTATATTGAGAAACAACAGTAACAAAATCATGTGCGGGATTTCTTCTTGTACAAGACCAATAAACAGTTATTCTAAGATTAATAAACAAGATTAAATATCTAGCAGGCAAAGAATTTAGTAGGCATTTAAACATAACAGACCACAGGCTATGCTATGGGAAGTGGGTTTATTTTTTATGTATTTGTGGAGATTTTCCCTGTCATGTAGATGCAGGTTGCGTCAGGACAAGTAATTCCCTCCTTCATTCTCTCTGCATGTTACCTACTTCATGTGACAGATGTGAATGCTGGGTAGTGTGATCTTATCTCCCTGTTGTTACAAACAGTGCCTTAACATTTTATTTATCCTTCTTTCTTCCCCACAGGGCCCACTTTCTTGAAGGTACTTTCACCGAGGAAAAGCTCAAAACATATGACAGGCAAGAATTATCTACCCTCAACCCACAGACTAGATGGCAGATAAGCACCAGGAGTGGCGTAAGTCTTTCTTACAAAATGCACGTCTGCCAGGGCCAAATTCAGCTGCTCAAGAGCTCCTTGTCCTGTGTGGAGTCTGGATGGGATGCTGATGACCTCAAATGTAGACATCTTTCAAAGACTCTACCCTGATCAACCGTGTATACCCTTGAAAGAGCAATATATATATTTAGTTTTAAGTTCTTTGACAATTTCTAATACTTTTGCTTCTCTGTCTCAAACTTTTGCAGGTATTAACCATCCATAATGCAAGTATGGTTGTCAGTGACATCCCTGCCAGCAATGGCATCATTCATATCATCAGCAAGGTATGTTGATACATGTGATACTGGGAAAAGCTGCAGTTGGAGCAGTGGCTTTGTACTGCAGCATCTGTGGTGGATCAAAGGAGGAATACGTGTCAGATCGGGTAGGGAGAGCTATAATGGCAAAAATACATTTGATTGTCACAAGGTCTTGACAGATGTTTCCTGTGCAGCAGTTGTTAATGTTCAAAATATTTGTCTCTGGAACAAGCCAGAGGGCAGTTCCTCTTCTCCTGGCTGACAGTAGAAGAGCTAAGGCTATTGCAGAATTTTGTAAAATAAGACAACTTCCAAGTGTCTTTCTTGCAAGCAGGGCAGGAGTTTAGTGTGATTTCCCCTACAGGGTCTTGCCCAACCTCACTTATGAAATAATTTTTTCCACAGGTTTTGTTTCCACCATCAGGAGACATCCCACTGAATCCTCCAGGTCTGCAAAAGCAGCTGGAGACAGTTGCCTCATTCAGCACATTCAGGGAGTTGCTAGAGGTAAGCAGTTGAGGGGAGCACTGTTGTTGTTGTCAAAACTGTTCCTTGAACAAATGCTCACCTTATCCTATACTGGTCAACCAAAATCTGAATTGCATGGTGAGAAAAGGGAGGCTGCCTGTTTCCTGCCGTTCATGAGGGATCTTCTAGGAAAACTCTTGAGCAACCAAAGTGCTATATATCCTCGCAGTTAGATCTTCATATCAGTGGAAGATGTCCTGTCTACCTCAGGTGCTGTCATACTTGTATGGGGCAGAGAAACCTGGAGAAGAATGAGGACTTATTTGTAACTGATAAACTGCATTTATGTTAGCCAAAGTGGAGGAGGGAGCAACTAGGCATGTGTGACTGAGTAGAAGTTGTATATCCCATTTTGAAGCATTTTCTCTAGTGCTTTTTGCCTTTGATTTTGATTTTGGATGTGGTTTGTTCATTACTGAGTAGAAGCAGCATTTCTTAATGTTATTGTAATGACAATTTTTCATTACTGAGTGGAAGTAGCATTTCCTAATGTTATTGTAATGACAATTTTTAGCAATACCAACTGATTGGAAAAATCGAATCCTCTGAAAAATACACAGTTTTTGTTCCTGGGAATAATTCCATTGAGGAGTACTGCCTTGCTGCCAATGTGACACAGTTGGTAAGCTCACTGATCACTTACAGTTTGAATACCTACCACCGTAAGTTCAGGGACTTGTACCCTCCCAGATCATGATCTTCAGCTTAGTGAATTTGTGCACAGAGAGGAGAAACATATCTGATGCTGAAAGGTAGGAGAAATGGGGCAGAGAAAAAAGAGAGTTTCCTGGGGAATCTGAAAAGAATATTTGGGTGTCAAATGCAAAATTCTGAGTCGATTTGAATGTTTATTGACAGCACAGCATGTTCCCCTTTGTGACCGGCTATGTCATATTTGTGGCAATTACAAATTTTTTGAAAGTTTCCCAAAACATTTGTAATTTCATCCAGTAGCAGAGTTATCAAATGTGATTAGTCATCTATGGTAGGCAATTACTAGGCTCTATGGGCTTAATTAGCTGTTACAGATTGCTTAGGAGCTATTCTCATGCCATACCTGTAACTGAGTTATAATCTAGAAGTAAAAAGTGTCTTATCATATGGGCTTTTTGTGGATTTAGGACAATGAGACTGTGCAGTACCATGTTATATTGGGAGAGAAGCTCTTGCCGACAGACTTGAGAAGTGGAGTCCATAAAAACAGCATGTTGGGACTCTCCTACTGGCTAATGTTTTACCAAAACAGCACCCAGGTAAGGAAGGAGTGTCACTCTGGCTAGATCTGTCTAAGGCTGGTGGCCGGAAATACCCTTAGAATTTACCTACAGCTCTTTGGCAGCTGTCAAGCAATCTATGCAAAATAAATTGAGGGTTATTGTCTCAGACATTTCCTTCTCCTTTGCAGAAATTTGTCAATAAGATTCGTTTGGATGGAAAGTTTCTTGAGACAAGGAATGGCATGTTGATCGGTGTTTCACAGGTCCTCCAAATACAGAAGAACCGTTGCACTGCCAATACCACAACTGTACAAAAGGTAATGATGCTCACGAAGGAGCTGACCACTATTTCTTGGGGTTTTTCCACTTGCTAACCAAACTGTTGAATAGCAGACAATCTATCTTGTCTCTTCCACATGGATGAGACAGTAGCTTAGGAGCTGACCCTTGATGAGCCTCATGTGAAATGGGCCATCGTGGAGACTTGGCACCTCCTAGTCTCAGACTCTGTACTTCTAACGCATGAGATCTGCAGCTCTTGTGCAGATCATATTCAGTTCACTTGCTGGAGCTCTCTCACAGTGCCAGCCTTGCAGCAGGCTGGTCCAGGAACTCCCAGATACTCAACTTTGACAGGAAAATTCAGCCCAATTCTTGCATGGCATGACCACAGGCTCCTCTGGGAAATGCTGTGGTCTGTCTTGTAGTCATGGCCAAAGTCCATTCTGCAGGTATCTTGTGTCTCTTGGCTATCTGAAAATTGCAGTGTCAGACTGAGGTATGCCTGCCCTGAAAGAAGAATAGTATTTTTAGCCTTGCATGAAAGAACTCCAGACCTACAGCAAGCCTGGACCCGACTCAGGAGACATATAATGGGATCTCTTCTGGTTTGTTTTGTGGTATAGTCTCTGGAGTGCAGAAATGAGACCTTGTGTGAAGCCTTTGTTAGTAGCTAGGACCTGAGAGTCATGCATCATGATTTTGCTTCTTTCAGTGTTTTGAGACACAAAGATAAACACATCTTTGTCTTTGTCCCAACCAGCAGCCTGTACAGCACCATTTGTAATTCAAGATTAGTGTCTTGGTGTGACGTGGGTGGAGGGCACACATGTGACTTGTCCTGTTTTCTGTGCCCTAGTCAAAATGTGGCAAGTGTGAGAAGGGGATCAAGTGTCCACCTGGATCAGTTCTCACGGTGAGTCTTTGATTCCTGTGACATCTAACAGACGGTTTGCAGATAGTGCTTTGATATCTTTTTATTGCTCTCTAGATGTCATAGAATTACTGAAGGGACCTTAAAGATCATCTAGTTCCAACCCCCATGCCAATGGGCAGGGACACCTCCCACTAGACCAGATTGCTCAATGTCTCATCCATCCTGGCCTTAAACACCTCCAGAGAGGGGGCATACACAACCTCCCTGGGCATCCTGCTCTAGTGTCTCACCACCCTCACAGTAAAGAACTTCTTTCTTAAATCCAGCCTAGATCTCCCCTCTTTCAATTTGCATCCATTACTCCTAGTCCTGCCATCCTGGACCCTATTAACAAATCCTACCCCAGCCTTTCTGTAGGCTCCTTTCAGGTATTGGTAAACTACTATGAGGTGCCCCCTGAGCCTTCTCTTCTCCAGGCTGAACAGCCCCAACTTCTCAGTCTGTCCTTATAAGGGTGGTGTCATCTTGATATCTCAAAAAAAAATGCTCCATTGAGCTCTCTGTGCCTCATTCAATGGCAAGGTTTGTGAGAGATAGCAGAAGCCACGGGAAGTTTATGCAGGAACAGCACATACATAAGCCATGAGGCTCCTTACAGAGATGTCAGGGGCTTTGCCTGCATTTCAGGAGTCCTTGAGAGCTTGCCCTGAGTTTCTCTCCTTAGCGGGGAAGAGGAGATGTCTTTTTCTCATCTTTTACTTTTTTGACATCATCAAGGAAAGCCAGTTCAGGAGTGCCAATAGCTATTTCCGAGCCTGGGCCATTGATTTATTCACACAAGTGGACTGGTTGTGCCTGCAGCTTCAGCATTTTCCGAGAAAAACTACTAGACATTTAATCTCTGTGCTGACTATGAATTTCTTAGCAGCCATATCTAGCTTCTTAGGCTTCATTACTTTAATTTATGAAAAAAACTTCCCAATACTTTTCTTCAGTACTCACACCAACATACCAAGGATTTGGCAGGTGACAAAACAGAATCTGTGTGGTGACCTCACATATAGAGATGCCTCATTGGTCTTCAGCTCTGTATAGTCCCTATTTTTAGAGCTTTTCTTGTAGGGCAAAACCCATCATTCCTTTGTTGGGCAAGAACACTGTTGTATGTGCCAAAATGTACAATGTTTGTAAAAATGTTGTAATATCTTCTATCTGTATCTCTGTTAATTATATCTGCAGCAACAGCCAGGAAGCAAGAATCTCCCTCGCTGTGAATTACGTTCTGGGGATACAGAAATACTTGGCTGCCTTTTCGAATGTGCCAAAGTTTCTCTAGTAAGAAAAACATTTGCCTTGGCTCCATTTTGACAAAAGCAAGTTGGATATTAGAAATACAGCCTGTGCTAAAGTCCTGGTTGCATTTGTGCCATTGCCTATCTGAGAACGAACTTCTCTGGGAGTTGCTCTCCATCCTGGAGATATAAGGCACTGGAGAAAAAACAAACCCATGGAAATGTCTGCACAGTGATGGATTAAGGTCTGCTGCTTTGGTATTGTTGATCTGGGGTTTGTACTGCAGAGGAAGAGAAAGAGTTGAATGTTTGTAGTCTGATTTCCTAAGGAAATGAGGCATAACTGATGGTATTTGACTTGTGCATGTGCCTTCCCAAATAACTGATGACTAATTGGAGCCAAACCAAAGTGAGGAGCAGAAGGTCTCACAGCTGTTATGGACCCTACCAGTTTTGTGAAAATGTGTGACTGGGAGAAAAAGCTTGGAGGGTAAAAGAAAGAATTGTATGAATTTGAGTTCTTACAGGTATTGAAGCATCTCCCTCAAAAGTTTAATGGGAATGTGAGATTGAGGAAAAGGGAGAGAAGGACCTGAACGTGAAGTAACCCCATGCATAACCTCAGGCAGTACTTATATCTCACTGAATACTACTGCACCACATTTCTCTTCATCTATCCTGTTCAGCTTGATTCCATCATAATCCCTCCCTCTGTGGGTAGATGCAGAAGGAAGGGAGAGGAGGTAAACCAGGCTTCTAAACTAAGTATCCTTTTGGCAGAGCCTCTCTCTGACCAACAGTTTGGCTTACTGGTGGGACACAATGAGGACATATGCAGGAGAGAGACCTGATGGGCACAGGACTGAACATCTTTGTTATTTGACAGATAGCTAGTGTAGCCCAAGGGCAACAGAGCTCTGAGCAACAGAGTTCGCTTCATCCTACCTGTGCACATCTGCCCTTTTTCTGCATTGTCAGAAATTGTGACTGTCACAGAGTAAAAGGAACAGAGTAGCTTTCACAATACAGTTATGCCTTGTTTGTGCTGCGCAAGATGGCTCACCCCAACTTGTTCTTATTGATTCTCCAGACATCTGTCTGCTGCCCCGGCTACTATGGACACATGTGCGAGATGTGCCCTGGGAAGCCAGGCCAGTGGTGCTCTGGGAATGGGGAATGCCAGGATGGCATGGATGGCAGTGGAGAGTGCCGATGCCAGGAGGGCTTCCACGGCACAGCCTGTGAAATGTGTGAAGTGGGCAGATACGGAGATGACTGCAAATCAGGTGACACTGATGGCTATTGCAGCCTGTCTCTACCATCCTGCTTGCAGGGGAGAAAAGTGGCCATGTGTCTGCTCACAGGAGGGGTGGTGGGAGGGAGGACGTGTTCCAACCTCTCTGAGACAGATGAAAGCTGGCAGGCCACTGAGAGAAGGAATTTGTGAGCACTTGTGGCCCCATTTTTCATGGTCAAACTAAAGCATGACTTACTGTGGTATACCACTCAGACTGCTACCATCTAAACCACAGAAAGTAGATGTGAGTGATCTATTCCTGGGCTTTTTGGCCTAATCACAAGAGTACCAGGTCTGTGATGTTTTCTTTACAGCAGACAGTGAAGTGGCAGCAAGACTCTGCTTTTGAGATATGGTTGGTTTGATAGTAACAAGTGTTTATATTTCCCCAACAGAATGTGCCTGCGACAATGGGATATGTAACGATGGACTGCAAGGGGATGGGAGCTGTGAGTGTTTCCCAGGATGGAAGGGCTCTACCTGCCAAGAATGTACGTGAGTTTAAAGGAACCTTTTTGTCTGAGCAAGGTGACCACAGCTGCACAGGCTTTGCATCCCCCTGAAAGCTTATCAGCCTCTGCTCGCTCTTTCCTGCACACAAGCCAAATTTGGGTGTGACTTCCCCAACAGCACATGAATCCTGAAGTTATTTGGGTGAAATTCATGCAGGTAAAAGCATATCACCTGCTTCTGTCCCCATTGAGACTTCAGGTCCTTCAAGAAGAACCCCTCACCCTGGGAGAGAGATGGATGTTCCTGGCTAGACTGGGATACCCACAACTCCTGTTATTTGCCTAAAAGGGTGACAGGCCTTGATTTGAAACCTCCAGAGGGTCCCAGTGTGCCTGCTGGTTTGCTTTGTTTGTTCAGAGATTGTTTTAGGTGAGCTCAGGTCATGGTCTGAAGTTCTCAATGAATCTGCCATTGTATGTCAAAGCAATATGGTGAAGGTGGTTGTTCCTTGAATTTGGGATTATGATTAACACTGGGATGGGGGGTAACCTGAACTCCTAAATACTTTGGGATTTTAAAGATCTGCACATAAAGACTGTTTTGGGGCATTTAGAAACCAAAACTAAATGGAGCTGTCTTATATAGTGTGAATACAAAACATGAAAGAAGTTTATCTCTTTGTTTCATATGGGGAAAAGTCAGATGGCCCTATGTTTGTAGATTAACGAGGTTTCAGTCCTTGTCTCATTCCTAGCAATGTGGAGACCATGCAGATGGGATAAAAGTGAACCGTTAACTCATTGATCATTCGCTCCATTGCAAAGTGACAAAACAGACATCCCATGACATTTTCCTGATGCCACATGGGATGTGAGAGTTAGCATTACTGCTGGTGTGTTCCATCATCAATCAGAGCACCACAAATGTGGCAGTGACCCTTTTTGCAGGGTCCCTTACTGTAGGATGCAGAAATGGCCCCAGCAAGTGCTAAACTGAAAATGCCAAGTCATGTTTGTGTTTTCTTTTGCAGTTATCCAGATTGACTTATGCAACAATACTTGCCATCAAATGGCCAAGTAAGTACAGATGAGGGGCCGTGTCATTCTCAAAAAGCCATGTGTATTTTTGTGAGTTTATATAGAAATGATTCTCTGCTTAGGTTTTCACAAAGGGCTGCTCCTCAAAGGAGCATAAACGCGAGTTCCATCCTCAGAACAATCTTTGGTGCTAAGCCACCATCAACTTCTCCCAGTAACTTTTTTTGAGAATAAATTCTAAGTTCCTTCTGTATGTGTGGATGGGAGAAAGCAGAGACTCCAAGGTACTCCAAGTCTGACCTTATTAATGAAGCAAATCAAGCAGCCATTTAGAAGCCCTTCCTGCCTTGCCTGCTCTCACCAAGGAGTTAAATAGGCTGATGGGCTTGTATGCTTTCTTCTGGTCTCCTATTTTGGGGTACCATGACTCAGACATCTCCATTGTACCATGCACAAGCATGGTGAAGCTTCGCTGTCTGAAGTGTGAAGCCTGTGCTTGGATACCACCTTCTGGAGTAACTTGCTCATGTCAGGCTTGTGTGGTGTTTCCCACTGGATGAGCAAATCAGGAGAGGTCATCAGTAATTGTTCCTTTCTTGTTTCAGCTGCCTCAATAGTTCTGCAGATTCCCTACCTACATGTTCCTGCTCTGCTGGATATACAGGGAATGGAACGTATTGCACAGGTATGTCCAAGTAAGAGTGGTCAAGATTCAAGGCTTGCAAACAGCTGTTGGGTTTACACAGAGATAAGGGATTTGTTTGTGAAGTAAATTGCCAGGGAAAAGACCATTCAAATCCTTTTCCTCTCAACCATTCACTCTGAACTCTGCCATGCTTTGGTAGAGAGATTTTTCAGTCCAGAACTTTACTGGAGGTGCTCTTTGTGTTGCTAGAGCCTGCAAGAGAGAGATAGAAAGACAGGCAAGCAAAGCAGGGCAGTGCCTATTGCTTTGTGGAAAGACAGGCACATGAATGCATTATTTTAGTTCTGGTATTGCAGCAGCAGTGGCAAAGATGCAAAAGTTTTGGCCATGAATCCCTGGAATATGGATGCTTCAATTCCTTAAATTTTGTGCTACTCCTATTTTTGGCCATGATGAAATTGGGTAGAATTCCAGCTATGGTAGCAGCTGTATGTTTTGTGCAGCAGTTGTGCCAAAATGAGACAGGATTTCAGGATACCGCTCTAGAGCCACATAATGACCTCTGGTGCATGTCAAAAAGAGTCTATGAAGAGAAAAAACACTTTAGTGATAAAATTGTAGCAGTCAAAACAATCACAGTTTCTTTTCAGTATTCCCCTTGTTTGGATTAGGGGAAAAAAAGGAAAAAAACACAGACATTATGCAGGAAAAAATGGTCTCGCTATTAGTCATCAGTGTGCAAATGCTATCATAGAAGAAGTTCTTAGAAAAATTTGGGGATTACTTCAGCTCATTATGTCTTTTGGGCTGTCCTCTGTCCAGTCTTTTGAAGGACCTGAGGGAGAAACTGAGGGAGTTTGATAGGATTTTGTGATTTCTGTTGAGACAAACTGTTACAGTTCCTCTTAACTAGATGCTCTGGGCTGATTCTGCTTCTCCTGTTTGTGGTCACAGAAATAGATCCATGTGTTATTGATCACGGTGGCTGCTCTGTATATGCTGTGTGTACTAAAGTTTCCCCAGGAGAGAGAACCTGTGTTTGTAAGGAAGGCTATGCTGGAGATGGGACACTCTGCATGGGTGAGTGTTTAGTACTTGTTTGGGTCATAATGGTCAGGTGTCATCCAAGCAAAATGGAATTTCAGGCTAAAAGCATTAAAATTTCTAGTTGAAGAGTTGAGTAACTCAATTTTCCTTTCACTCTCTTCATGCAGTGATTATTTTCAAAGCCATTAATTGCTGGCTGGTTTTGATTCAATTGTGTTAGCTTTTTATCAAGGTGTATGCACACATATGTGTGCATGTACATACCCAGAGGTATGTGCTCAGCATTCTCCCAAGTCATGATTAGTAAAGGGGTCATCACTGTCCCAGCACAGGGCCACTCAGAAGTGGACAGAGGATACATTGCCCTTGGCACTTGCCTCACCAGATGGTCTTAGACTAGTGTTTTGGTCTCAAACCAAAAGAGTCTTGCAAGGTTTCACACCCTGCTGCGTGTCATGGGGAAGTCCAGAGACGGAGGGTGAGGACAGTCTCCCATGGTGTTGCTCTGAGAGGAAGAGGAAGCTGTGAGAGACTTCAGTCCTTTCATATCCTTTAAAGCACACCCAGGCAGGCATGGGATTTTCAGTGGGCAGATTTATCACAACTCAGAGACTGTGTGTGCCAGGAGAAGAACTCTGACACTTTTCCACCAGAATATTTCCCAAGCTGGGGATGTCCTCCCTGTTGCCTTTCTGAATTCCCTTTGGGTCACTAGTTCCCAGCTGTCTTGAGCAGCCGTCAGCAATAACGTAGCCTTATTGTTTTGCTGCAGAAATTGATCTCTGTCTCGAAAGCAATGGGGGCTGCCACACCAATGCAGAGTGCATTAAAACAGGCCCAAGGAAGGTGAGTACATAAGGTGAACGTCAGGGCAATGTTATTATGAAGATTGTCACAGCTGTGTAATTCTCTTAGAAACAATCCTTTCCATGCATTGTGCTTATCACTTTTCACACAGAAAAACTGCCTGGGAAGGCCATTAAAAGATTGCTGTTCCCTTAAAAGCAGATGCCTTATGTTGACCAGAGGCTGGAGGCAGTCTCAGGTTATATTTATTGTTGTCAAAAGCATGGTCATTCATGAATTTAGCAATGGGTGCTATGGTACATGCTTTGCATCCAGCTCTGCTATTGTATGTTTTATTTTGGGATCCAAGTTTCAGATTGAACATCTCTTCTCCCTCCAGGTTGCCTGCAACTGTCTTCCCGGTTACAGTGGGGATGGTGTGAGCCAGTGCGACCCCATCAACTTGTGTGAACAGGTATGGCTGTGCTTTGCTGTCAACAGAGGTGAAGGCCACATCTGTGAAGCTACTTGCCTTTCTCCCAGCAGCTAACAGAAATAGCAGGGTTAGCCCGCTTGTTTAGAGCTGGCTGTCTTGCCTCCTTCACACACTAAAAAAATTTCCTAGCGTGTTTGGCTTCCATTGCCTCTCACAATGACCTGTGACTATGTTGGCCAACCAATACTCCCTCCTGTGGGAGGAGCTGTGGTGGAACAGTGATGCCATAGTACATGTAGTTTGTTTCTCTGCATTCAGTTTGTGTGGACCATGCTTAAAATCTTAAGAATAACCTGAGCTCATGGAATCATTATCATGTCTCTGAACCATGGGGTTTGTCATCATTCTAACTTCCAAAGTAAGGTGCAAAGATCTTGTTTCATGGGAGGATTTGGTGCTGAAAAGCCCCTGAGGGTTTGGGCAAGGTTTACTCTGAGGCACTAGACAGATGGGAGGAATGATTTCTCTCCCACTGGGCTGGATGTAGTCAGCAGTTCCTACATGAAAGTGGCCATCCAAATTTTTGGTGATGCACCTCTATGGAAGCCTTTCACTTTTCTTGCTAGAACAATGGAGGCTGTAGTCCATTTGGAATCTGCAAGTATACAGGCCCTGGCACTCGAAATTGCTCCTGCTCTTGGCACAGTGTTGGAGATGGCTTCACCTGCCGTGGCAAAGTATATCAGGTGAGAAGCACGTTGGGCTCCCTGCCCTGCAGCAAACTGCTCCGTCCCCTCCAAGTGTGAGCAGCAGGATGTGGTGTCATACTGACACGTGTGGTGTAGGAGTGGAGACAGGCAAGCTATTAATAAATTGTAGGAATATTTAGTCTGAGAATCACAATAAAGGGATTTTGCTGCAAAGGGAGTCATGAAGTGAGCCCTTTGCTTCTTTGTAAGCAACATTAGCCATACCTCCGAGGGACAATTAAACCTGCAGAAGCAGCTGGCTTTCATCTGTCTACTCCATCCTGCATGTGCTGAATGATCCAGGCAGAGGTCACTGCTTGCAGTCATCTGTACCTGCAGTGCCAGCAAGGGAGGGGCAGAGGGAGAGATCTCTATGGTGTGTCAGGGGAACGGGTGTCTCACTAGAGTGGGAGACTAACCAAGGATGGAAGCAGAAGATCACTGCTACCTGGCCTTTGGTAACTTTGCTAACATCAGCTCTTTTTCTTTGTTTAAGGAGCTGGGAAGGATCAAAGATGCATCTGTGTTCTTTGTGATGATACTGGTTGGTGACAAACAGCTTTGTCCTTGTCTCTATGAGTAAATCCTATTTAGGATTTTCTACAAAGAGTCTGGCTGATTGGAACCGTGTTTTCCCTTTCCCTTCTACCACAGTCAGAAAGGATCAAGGAGCTCAGTGGGGCTGGACCTTTCACTGTCTTTGTCCCACAGGCAGATTCCATAGGAAACCGCACAACGGTAAGTGTCCTTCTCTCTCAAGCACTGTCAGATGTTTGGCAAGCTCCAGTGGTTGCAGTGTCCCCTCTGAGGCTGTCTGCCCAGTGAACCGAAGCTCAGAGGCTGCACTGCAGTTAAAGGTATACCCCATTCTCCATCAGCACAGGAGCAGAGGTTTGGATGCTGACTCACTGCAGAGACAATCTGGACAGGGTTGGACAATAGCTCCTATTGTAAGGAGAACTTTTTGGCAGACCCTTTTCATGGTTCTCAGAGGCACCATACCAAATCAGTGATGCCCATGGCTATTAGGGACTGGTAACAGCAAAGCTTCAACTTATCTGTGATGATGACCTCTTAATCTTTCTCTGTGTCCCAGACCCTGCCTTTCACCTTTCATTGGTCCCTTCCAGTGGAATGTTTAGGGCAAGTAGAGACAGGAGAGAGAAAAGATCCTTATTTGTGAGTCTGTGATTTGGTGTCAGTGTAATGGAATATCCCAGTACCATCCAAGTCCAGTTGTGCAGTTTCACACTGCAGGTCCCAACCTTTTTCTCATAGACTTCCTACACACCCATTAAAGGAGTAGTTCTCTCCATCAGGGGACCTGAATGCTGCTTTTGTCAAATTGGTAGAAATTTCCTACAGCTCTCAAATGGCTCTGTGCATTCACCATGGTTTTGAGGGACAGGTTTTCCTGCAGGGATGGGTCAGAAGGTACTTGGGCAAACCAGGTCTCCATCATAAGGACTGAGGATTGCCACAGCAAGACGAAGTGTTATCCCATTCTTGTTTTCTTTCTGTAGTTTGAAGAGTGGAGGAGCAGAGGTCTCCTCCGAGATGTCCTTCGCTATCACATGGTGGGTTGCCAGAAATTGCTGTTCAGTGACCTGGAAGCCCAGGAGTCTGTTACATCTTTATCTGGCCACAAAATAAACATCACAGTCAAAGAGGTAGTTCTGTTCCACAGTTCCCTTCCCTGTCCTGCTTGTCAGGATGTCACTTTTGGTGTCATTAGAAGACCACTGCGATTGCAGCAAGTGACTTGCCATAGAGTGGCGCCATGGGTGTGAGAACCTCATTGCGTCCCTTCTCTCTCAGAATAGCATCTATCTCAATGAAGATGCCAAAGTCATTGTGAGTGACGTCATCGGTGTGAATGGAGTTATTCATTTCATCAACAAAATCCTCATTCCAAGTGACCTGGTGGACAAAAACATTACCTCAAAGATCTCACAGGTAAGGCTGAAGCTCCGTAACTACTGTGGGTGAGGTCAGGGCTTCAATCTTTCACCCAACAGCTGTAAAAGAGCTGTCCCTATGAGGCCATGTGAGTTGCTCCTCCTCCTTGTTCCTATGTGTAGGGGTTGTCTCAGATTTGGCTAGTGAAGGTGACACCACACATGACAGAGCAATATTTGGGACAGGAGCTGTGATTTGTCACCAGGAAACAACAATACTGGATCTGGGCAGATGTTTTCCAGTGAAGCCCAGATGTAGTGTGAGATTGCCAACATGTCTCCAGTGCTTCTGAAACAAGTGCTAGGAGTTTATACATTTTTTCTGTACAGCACCAGAGAGTGCTGAAATTCATCCCAGCCCCTGCCACAGCAGCATCTATCCAGGATGAATCAGAAAAGTGGCAGCTGGTGAGTGCAGGTGCTTGCCAGGTCAAATCCAGCAGTGTGACAATGACAAGAAGAAGGTTGTGTTTAGCTATTGTTGTTAACAATCTAGTTTCTCCCCTGCATTGCTGCTCCAGGTCCTGGAGGGGAACCTCTTAGTGACCATTGTTTGCTTTCTTCCCTCTGCAGCAAAATATCACAGAAGTGGCAGAGGCTTTTGGGTACACCATTTATAGCAAGCTGCTGCAGGTGAGTGACATGACTCCTGCTGCTCTATGAAATGATCTGTATATGGGCACTTTCAGTTTTGGCCCATGGCTTTTTCTTTGAATCTCCTCTTATCTTGGACAGGATGCGGAGCTGCTGCCACTGGTTAATGACCCTCTGCACAGACCCTTCACCATGCTGTGGCCCACAGATGCTGCGTTTAATGCCCTCTCAGAGAAAAGGCAGAGGTGGCTGTACCGTAGAGAGCATCGGGACGTGCTGGCCTCCTACCTCAAAGCACACATGATAAGGGATACAAACGTAAATGTGACAACAAACAGGCTTGCACCTCCCATGTGGTGCCTTTGCCTGTCTCTCCCTTTGCATTCTTCTTTTTCTCTCTTAGATTGTAGCTGCTAACCTGCCCCGAATTCAATCCATACGGACCATGCATGGCTCCACCATCACGTTCAGCTGCAGCAAAAACCACGTGGTAAGTGATGACAATGCTGGGCTGAAATTTCCACTGAGCAAGTGTCCTTGGACAACTCATGCTCCATGCTGGTCCTGACAGGCAGTGAACACATCATTTGAGGTGCTTGCAGGCTGAGATACCCCATTCCCCTGGCTGCAGCTGAGCCTGTAGAGAAGCTCAAGACTCTGTGACCAGCTGGCAGGGAAGTGCAGAGGCATGTGGTACATGCACATGCTCTTGATGACCTGGTTGCAAAGCAAGCCACACCACATGGTGCCATGACATCTACATGGTACATGAGCAGTGGTTATTTCTTAGTTTTCGTGGCCATGAAAAGTGGCAATATGGAAGTGTGATCTAGGACATGAGCACAGAGATTTTAGAGAATTCTTGGGCTGATTAAGAAGTCATGGCAGCCAAAAAGGGTAAATTCTGGCTAGTACAGCCAGTATGTAGAATGTGCCAGGATCACAAGTTGTTTTTTCTTCTGGCAGGGAGAACTTCTAGTGGGGAATGGTGATGCCACCATCATCGAGAGGCACATGGAATTCAATGGGGGTATTGCTTATGGCATCAATAAGCTGTTGGAGCCACCAGATCTGGGATCTCGTTGTGATGAGTTAACCTTTGTTGAGCTGCAGGTAATCACTTGTGATGAGAGCAGTGAGGATCTGTTAAGCCCCATGCCTGGGAAGAGTGATGTTTGGAGGGCTTGTTACTCTTCCTTGTCAAGGCACTGAGCAACTAAGAGAGGCACAAACACATACTTAGTTGTTGTGAGGTTTATTTCTCTTCTCCACAGGGATCTCCAGAAAGTTGTGGACCCTGTGGCTTTGAGCCACCCTGTCCTGCTGGCTCTGTTCATAAGGTAAAGCTCCCAGCATTGTCAATAAGGAGGCCTGTTAGGGGCTGATGACAAGACCCACACCCCCTCATGTTTTAGCAGCAAAACCAGGACACATCTGCATGGGGCAAGATCCTTGACTCGGTTGCCTTAAGTCATGCTGTCATGTAGGGCAGGAGCTGGGCTGACCAACATGGAGTCCAAGGGTCTTTCCTTGGTCAATCACTTCATGGGTGACAGTTACTGCAGATGTCCCTCGAGCAGCACTGGGGGCTTTGCTGGGTGCTTTACAGCAAAAGCACTCAGCCTGGCTGTTGGGGATGTACCAGGGATCAGATAGTGAGCGGTTGGGGACGTCCCAGGGATCACATAGTGAGCAGCCCCAGGAAGACAGTAGTTGTACCCTATTCTCTCTGTCTCATCAATTGTTTCTGATGGGCTTCTGACATGTCCCTGAAGGTATATCAGTGCCTCCTCTGTCACCAGTCCCATCACATGTTAGGAAGTCTACTACTTGTCATAAAACTGAGTGAATGGCACAAGGTGAGGTGTCAGTGGCAGACTCTGTTTTGCCTGTTTGCTCGCAGGGGGGGATCAAACGCTGCTTCTATTATGAAACCCACCTTCCTCTGCTGAGAAACACTTTCCCCTTTCACCGCACCTCCCTGTTGTGGCCGCCCTCCCCGTGGGACTTAAGAAGACGCTTGTCTTCCAGGGGACCTCTGAAGAGAGGCTGCAAGAGGAGCTGCGTTTCCACCCAGTGGGTCCCTCAGTGCTGTGCCAATCACTACGGCCGTGACTGCTGGGGTGAGGAGGCACGCCACGCTTTCTTTTCCATCCCAGCTTTGTCTTGTGGGAAGGTGGCATTTGCAGTTCAGCATAGGTCTCTGGTGCCCATGAAAGTGCTTTCCCAAAGGTAGACAAAACATCAGGAAGAAAGCCCCAGTCTGTAGAGGATGCAAGGAACAATTCCCTGGGAATGTGTGTGTGGATGGTGTAACAGGAAATTAATTTTCCGTGGAGAAACCTGTGTTCCTGTGGAAAGCCCTGGCCATGGGGAGGGTGGTGGCTGCCACACAAGTCACTCCCAGATGTTGCCAGGTCTTAACCATCCTCTGGCACCTGCCCTCTGTGCTTTGTATGTGGGCAGTTTTCTTGTCCCTGAATGAGTCTACTGCCAGGTTAGCATGGGACAGGTACAGCACAAACTCAATACATTGCAGCCAAGGGCATCCCAAGTTGGAAGCGATGCCAAATTTGCCCCTCTTGTCCCTTTTCCTGAGGTTCATTGTCATGGGATGTCCCAAGCACTTGCTCCCAGGACTGCCAAGCAGGTTCTGTGGTACAAACGCCCCATAGATGGCAGCTTAAGTGGCACCAGGCTCATCTCCAGCTCAGGGTCACTTTGTAACCACAGCCTCACTAAGGTGCCCCATTTGCAGCATGCCCGGGAGGGCTGGAAGCGCCTTGCAGTAACCGTGGTACCTGCGATGACAAAATTGGTGGCTCAGGCAGGTGCAACTGCAGCCTGGCTTTCATCGGGACCAGCTGTGAGCTGTGTGCACCAGACAGATATGGGCCAGACTGCCGAGGTAAGATCATAAGATCATAAGAAAGAAATTCTTTACAGTGAGGGTATTGAAACACCAGAACAGGTTGCCCAGAGAGGTTGTGGATGCCCCCTCTCTGGAGGGGCTGGACAAGGCACTGAGCAACCTGATCTAGTGGGAGGTGTCCCTGCCTATGGCAGGGTAGTTGGAACTAGATGATCTTTAAAGTTCCTTCCAACCTGAACTATTCTATGAACCATAAAATTGGAAGAGATCTTCAATGATCATCTAGTCCACTCCCTTCTGTAGTAAGCTTGCACTAGATCTGTTTGCTCAGAGCCTGGCCTTGAATGTGTCCAGGGATGGGGCCTCTACCACTTCTCTGGGCAACCTGTCTCATGGCTGTCAGATCCTTCTGCCCATGGGGCAGCAGCAATGATGAGGGTTTGTGAGGCTGCTCATGGTTCTGCTCAAAGAGGGGTTGGGTGCTGAGCAGCTTCCAGCACAGGAATTTGTTCTACCACAGTCTACTGGCAGTCCCAGTAATGACTGGGATGTTGTTCTGTGGGCTCTCGACAGCACAGGCATTTGGACAAACATAACTGGCCACCTCAAATCACTCCAGAAACAGTGTGAGAAGGCTGGGTGGCGTGTGCCAGGAGCCACACTACCAATGGCCTCACTTCTGTGCTGAGCCCCTGGGGTCACAAACTTCTCATTTGTCACAAACAGCTCAGCCCCCTGGGCTGGCAGAGAGCATTATGATGTATTTTGAGCTGAGGGACAAATCTGTTAAGTCTCGATGAACCCTGTACAGAAAGAGAATCTTTTGGGACACAGTTAGCAGGGACCTGTGTTCTTGTGAGGTAAGGGCAAAGGGAAGGAAAAGGGAGTTCCCTGTTCCCTTGTCCACAGCTGGTCTTCTTGAGATCTCCAAGTACATTTTTGATGGCTGTTGCAGGCACTCAGAGTGAAAAACACATCTCTAGAAATGCCCTGAGGAGGAAGCAATGGGAGACTGTGGGTGCAGAGAGACTTCTCTGGGAAGGGTGTGTGTTGTAGAGGCATTGTCAGGACTGGCAGCAAGGGATGTGTACATCCTGCCATCCCTGCCCACACACACAGAGGCCATATTTCTGCCACATGGCCATCTTGCATGGCCATCGCATGGCCTTCTGCTGCCACTAAGGCAGAAGCTAGGACAGTGCTTTTATTCATTCTTCACAGAGTGTAACTGCACAGAGAACGGTGTGTGCAATGGAGGACTGCATGGTGATGGTTTCTGCTTCTGTGCTGAGGGCTGGACTGGAGATCGCTGTGAAACCAGACTAGGTGAGGGATGCCAAGCCCCATCACCTGCCGCTTCCTGGAACCTGGTGCCATATGGCTGCTGTCTGAGCAGCTGGATTGTTCAAGGAGCTGGTCAGAATAATCTCCAAAAAGGAGCTCGCAGTTGTGAAGCTCGTCCTGTGATCTGGCCCCTGCTGCTGAATGTCACATGGGCTGGGGTGGCAAGGAGAATGAGGAACGCTCCACTTGATCATGAACAAGTCCCTGAGTGCAGAGGTGCTCCAAGAAGGGCCTGAGGGTGAGGTGAAGGTCTGAGGTGTATCTGAAGGCCCTTTGGGACAAGGCATCTGCAGAAAAGCACAGGGGGAGAAAAGGGGAGGTGTGGGGCAGGTGGCCTGGAGCAGAGGCTGGCAATATCAGCCATATCCACGATGCAACTCTTAGATCATTCTGACCTCTGTGTGTTCTGGTTTCAGTCTTGACACCCACCTGCTCTCCACCGTGCCACCCCCAGGCCGTTTGCCGCTCCGGCAACCTCTGTGAATGCAACCTGCACTATGAAGGAGATGGGAGAACGTGCTCTGAGGAGGAGGAGCCACAAGGGGTTGGGATGGTGGGGTGGTGAGAGAAGGAGAAAGTGGGCAACATGGTAAGACAACAGGTAACCACCTCCACCATACTGGTGTGACAAGTGGCAGGACAGCCAGTCTGAGCACAAGGACAACTAGCAGGGTGTTTCAGCCAACCTAACACTCTTATCCCTGCAGTGATCGACATGTGCAGCCAGGACAATGGGGGGTGTGCCAGGCATGCTGAGTGCGTGCAGGTCGGTGTGAATGTCTCCTGTGCCTGTGTTGCCGGGTATGGAGGTGACGGCTACGTCTGCGACCCCATAGACCGTTGTGCAGACGGCAGGAATGGGGACTGCAGCGAGCATGCCAACTGCATCAGCACCGGCCCAGTGAGTACAGCCCCTGCCTCTGGGGACACCCATGTGCCTGGGAGCACAGCATGAATGGCTGCTGTGAAATACTTCAGGCTGCTGGAGGACAGTGATGTGCGTGTCCTCTGTTCTGCAGACCCCAGGCCTGCCCCTCCTCTTCAGTCCCATCAGCTATTGAGTAGGTTGTTACTGCCGAGCAGGGGTCATGCCGTTTCTCAGTCTGCTGTGATGGTCTTGCTGATGATATGCTGAGGCCATTTTTCTCCTTTTCTCTGTCTAATGAGTATAAGCTGTGTCCATTGTGGCATTTCAGAACTGTTTTGGGAGCTCCAGGATGGTCAATGCTGGCCATTTTTGCAGACAAACCAGAAATACTCATTGCAGGCCAGAAGATGGGTCTGCCAGCATGATGTAGGGCAAGAATCATGAGCTCAGCTGCCTTTCTAACAGCACATGTTAAGGATTCAATGTGATGGGTTATGGTTCATGTTTAGTTGGGTCATAAGCTGTGTGTGTTTTGGTAACTGTCATACTTCCAGTGGACTGTGGAAGCATTTTGAAGATGCATATCTGTCTTCATAGGGGTGCCAGGTTCCCCAGCTGGCATCTGCATGGTTGCACTCAAATGCCATCCTTCCTTTGTGTGCAGAACGAGCGACGCTGTGAGTGCAAGCAAGGCTATGTTGGTGATGGGATCCAGTGCCTGGAAGAGGCTGTCCCCCCTACAGACCGATGCCTGGAAAACAATGGGCAGTGCCATCGGGAAGCTGTATGTACTGACTTGCACTTTCATGGTGAGTGTGCTCAACCTCACAGGATTGCTGTTCCATGGAGAGGTGACACTCTTTCATCCTTCACCTTCTGACCAGGACAACCCTTGAGAGAGCTGGAGAGTGGGATGGGGCTGAGGGTTGGTTTCCCCTTTTCCCCAATATCTCATATGTGGAGGAGAAAACATCCTTGTCTGTTCCTGTGTGACAATGGTGGAGGCCCCATCCATGGAGAAATTCAAGGCCGGACTGGATGAGGCTCCGAGCAACCTGATCTAGTTAGTACAGGATGTGCCTGTCTGCTGCAGGGAAGTTAAACTAGATGACCTTTGTAGGTCCCTTCCAATTCTATGATGCATGAGAAGGCCTCTGGTGGGATTACACCGCCAGGAGGCACTGACTCCTTCATGGAAGGTGAGAAGCTCAGAGGAAACCATGTTGCATCCCATCTTGCTCCCACTTGAGCACTGTCCACATCCCACCTTCCTGTGCAGCACAGAGAACCTTCCACAGCAGTGCTTCCTGTGCTCATGCAGGGAACCCACGTAGTGAGGGTGCTCTCTCTTTCTACTGTGCTGATGATCTCTGGCCTTGATATTTTGCAGATAAGACTATGGGCGTATTTCATCTGCAATCACCCCGCAAAAAGTACGACTTCACTTACGAGCAGGCTCAGGCAGCCTGTGCTGCAGAAGGCGCTTCCCTCGCCACCTTCCGGCAGCTCTCGGACGCGCAGCAGGTCAGGGCAGGGACACAGAAGTCGGGCAGGGACTGGATCCATTGCCTCGGGGGTGGGGGGCCTGAAGTGCTTTTTCCTGGGCCTGGCCCACATGATGTATGAGTGGGCGCCCCGTTTGCTTCATTTTGCTTCATCTACATCAGTGAAACCAAGAGGGCTGGTGCATCTGGCCCAGACACACTGGGATGGAATCTCTGGCAGTACAGGTATTGGGGGACAGTAGCCTAACGCTCGCTGCACAATGGGAATATGCGTCAGGGCAGAGATAGTGGTTTTCATCTAATAATTAATTTTCCTCTCCTAGATGGGATTCCATCTGTGCTTGGTGGGTTGGCTGGACAATGGTACAGCTGGATACCCCACAGCCTATCCCAACCCCAGCTGTGGGGGTAATCGAGTGGGCATTGTGGACTATGGCCCCCGAAGCAACCTGAGTGAGACCTGGGATGCATTCTGCTACCGGGAGAAGGGTGAGTGGTGAGGGCACATCTCCTGGGGACAGTCCTGTTGGGCACAAGAGGCATCTCAGGCCAGTAAGAAAAGAACTACTCTTAAAGGTTCCCCTCTCCTCCTTGCCCACGTTCGGAAGGAACATACCGAGGGATATCCTGTAGTCAAGGGAGAGGTGCTCAGTGTAGCCACTGTTGGCTTTTCTTTGCAGATGTGATGTGTGCCTGCCGTGATGGGTTTGTGGGAGATGGATATTGGTGCAGTGGCAAACTCCCTGATGTGCTCGCAGATCAGGCTCGCTTCTCCACCTTCTATTCTGTAAGTGACCCTTTCCCATTCTTTGGTACCCCGGCAGCTGGCAACAAGGCAGAGGGAGGGCTGTACCAGGGAGAAGAGATGGTTTGGTCCACATGTGGGGTGCAGAGTACAAATACAGGAGTGTCTTGCTTCTGGAACTGGAGGATATTTTCTGGGCTCAGGGAGGTAACAGTTCCTGCAGCGTGCTGATGGGGAAGATCTCCTGTCTTTTCCAGATGTTGCTTGATTTTGCCAATGACACAGAAGAAGGACTGGATTTTTTCCTCTATTTGTCTGATGACTCCACTCCCAAAACTCTCTTTGTCCCCCTGAATTCTGGCTTTGCAGACAATGAAGTAAGTGAACAGGGCTAAGCAGCTGCTCAAGGGTGCACGGAGCCCCAGAGGAGAGCTGGAGTCTGCCAAAGCTGACATGAAGGCCATGAGAGATAAAGTCTGAAGAAATAAGAGGAATTTAAGGCAGAAGGGACCACTGGAGGTCTCACACTTGGGAATAGCTGTTTAGATCAGGTTGCTCAGAGCCTTCTCCAGCAGAACTCTGACTACTTATAAGGCTGTCAATCCTCCCTTGGTGTTGTAGTTTCAGGCCACATTGCACATGAATTGAGCTGGCTTGTGGCCATGGCTGAGGCTGGGTGGGGGCTGACACCATAGACAGGATGGGGTGAGAGCCAGCTCAGCCGATTCTCATCTCTGCTTCCTGTTGCATTTTTTCAGACACTGACAGGAGAAGAACTGAAGCTCCATGTGTCATCCAGCAACGTTGTCCTCTTCAGCTTCAACCTCACAACAGGCACCATCATCCTGTCCCAGTCAGGATATGAGCTCCACGTATCAGACCTCCCAGTGGACAACAGCACAGAGCACTCAGTAGGTTTAACCACAGCAAAGGTCAAAAAAACCCGCAGGTTTTCACCACATCTCTTCTGAGAAAGGGAGAAGGGGGAGGCTTTCTGATGGGATACCAATACCTCTGTCCTGTACTGTAGGATGCCAAGGGGATCAATGACACCATGATTGTGGAGTGGGACATCATAGCTTTCAATGGCATCATTCACGCCATTGCAGAGCCCCTGAGGATCCCACCGCCCCTCGTTCATCTTGGTCAGGTGTGTGTCTGAGGGAAGGAAGGTGCTGAGACCAGGTCTGGGAAAGGGGACAAAGTTGCCCCAAGGACCACAAGTCTCCTTTCTGCCCTCCTGGCATGAGTCGCTCTGGGAGGGTGGCCCAGGGTCATGCTGGTATGTCCCATCGCTCTGCCAGGCCCGTGGCCTGACCGGACCCCTCGTTGTGGGTGCAGGTGAACAGTGTGGCACAGGCGACAGGCTCGGTGGCCACGGGAACACTGTCAGCGCTCTGCTTAGCGCTGCTGCTGGCAGCAACTGCCGGTGTCGCCTATTACTGCGTGAAGAGGAAGCGGGAGGAGCAGTTTGGGTATTTTCAGGTGCGTGCAGCCTGTGGGAGGTGAAAGGGGCCTCCGGGGAGAGAACAGGTGGTGGGGTCGGGAGAGCTCTGGTGGCCGTGGCGGGGGGCGCAGCCACGCATGGATGCCGTAGCTCAGCTGTGGGCAGTATGGGAGCGGAGGAACGATGGGCCCCTGCTCAGTGGAAGCCCCACTCCCACCCTCGCTCCTCTGTTTCTAGGCGGACCTTCGCGAGGACGAGGAAGAGGAGGCGGCGGCGGCGGTGCCACAGCAGGAGCGCGTCCGGCACCGGCCACAGAGGCCGCTTGTCGCCATCCCCAACCCGCTCTACGGCAGCCACGTCCCCGACTATGAGCCGCTGCAGGTGAGACCTGCCCTGCCTTCACTTTGTCCCGCCCTGCCTTCACCCTGTCCCGCCCTCACCCCATCTCTCCCGCAGGACTCGCTGCTGGTGGACCCCGATCCCCGCCGCTCGCCGCAGTGAGGGATCGCCCCCGCCCGCCCCGCTCCAGCCCGGCTGCTTCCGCCGTGTCCCGGAGAGCGCAGATAAATAAAGAACTCAGCGCTGCCGGCTCTGCCCCCCGCCTCTCCGTGCGGCTTCGTCTTCTCCTTCACCACCCATCTGCCCGGTCCTGCTCCTGGCTCGTCCCTCCCTGTGCGAGTGGAGCTGTGGGACCCCTCAGTGTGCCCAGCACTGAGTGTGTGACACCCCCTGGGAACACTACACTGGGGACACCCGCTCTCCCTTATGTAATGTCACAAGATATGAACCGCATCAATTAGTTACCCTTCCTGAAACACCCCTTCTCCTCCATCCCACTGCTCCCCACCTGCACTATAGCCTGAGGTTTCCAACAGGGAGACCTATCTTTAACACTCACCCCAGAGTCCTGCGGGACACCAAAAGCTGCAGCCCCAGGGCAGGTGAAGGAACAGAGCCCACACACCCCCTCTCCCCCCGGCGTGAGCTGGGTCTATGGAGCTAAACAGGACAGTGGGTTAGTTGGTTAGTGAGGCATGTGCAGACTTTTATTGAGCCTTCACACGATACACAGCACAAAGACAACTGCCACGTGCACATACTACAACTGTTTGATTAGAACACTGGGTTAATGGCACTTACTCAGGACAACGAGGCGAGAGATGGTGTTTGTGTGTCTGCACCAGGCTGGCACCTACACATGGTGGAGGCAGTAGGACACAAGGCGCAAAGATGGGTCAGCCTAGTACAGCGCTGGGGAGAACATGCAGGAGTGTGTGTTTGTGTGTATCTCACAGGGGTTTGCAGACACATCGTACTTCAGCACCTTCCTCTGAGGTGGTTCCTGGCAAAGGGTTCCCCATACCCAACTGGTTCCTCTCCCTTTGCTACCCCCAGTGCCACTCTTCAGCCCATACAGCCACTGCTACAGGCCTGCACTCACCAGCAGCCCCCACAGTCCTCACTCCACCATAAACCACTTATCCACAGTCACACTGTGCAGCGCTCATCTCCTGCCACTTTTGGATCCTTCACAGACCACACATCTTCTTACATCTTCACCCCATAACCTTCATCTACCCATACACTCAGTATTCCAAGGGCATGGTATTTTATTTCCCAGCACCCTGCCTCTCTCTTGGGACAGTTATAAATCTAGCCAAACCAGCACAGCTGGGTGAAGCATCTGCTTCTGCATCTCACATCATAAAGTAGATCTGACCTGTCTCAACCCATTCCTCTGTGCTCTGGCATCCCAAATATCACCTTTCTTCTTCCTCCACCACAGGAGGTAACCCATTAACCCAGCATCCCCCTCCACCTGAGGCCACAATCTCAACAAAGACAAGCCACCACCTCTGCTGACAACCCTTATCTCAAAGGCTTTACTTGTCTGTCTGTGAGTCACAACCAACCATAATGCATCAATTGCCAAGATACTGAAGTTAGGAGGTACCAAGCCCCAAAATACTGACAGTCCATGGCACTAAACTCCCTCAAAAACCAGGCATGTCACCAAATGTTTTTAGCTCTTCTGATCTACACCCAGCCAACTGTTACCTACCAGAGTCAGCAGCTGGACCCTCCAAACTGTCAGGGCAGGACAAGGCCTGAGGGTTGCTGGTAACAGCTCTGGGTAGGTACCACCACTGATCCTCTGTCATCTGTGATGTTGTCACTCATTGCATTACTCATTGCCCAGGTGGCAACCCCCGTCCCTTCATTGTTCCCCTGCAGAATCACTCATGCCATAGTTCCCAAGGATCACGGGGCAGATGCAGACCTGTCACACTTTGTCGCACCTCATGCGGCTTGCACTGACCAAGCAGCAGAGACTCCATTTCTGTGCCACATCTCTTGGCACAGAGTTGGGAGCAGCAGCTTTCCACCATCAGCCCTGTCTCTCCATTGTACCTACACCTACAGGGTGCCTGCAGCTCACTTAAGGCCCAGAACAAACCCTCACCCTCTGTCCAGCCTGCACTGCACCACGGGGAAAAGGATGGAGCCAGTGAAGGGAAAAAATAACCACCTACACACACACGTGAGTGTCACAACGCCCTTTAGTGGTAGACAGAGGTGCTGCTGGCCGAGCAGCCCGGCCCCAACAACAGGCTCGAACTGTGCCGTTATCCCCGGTACCTGGCCCTTCACCGGATGTGCACCATCTCTTCGAGGAAGGGGGTTTTCATGCAGCCCGTGCAGAGCTGGTCCATCCAGAGAGGAGCCTCGTGCTGCAGAGGGGTGCGCCGGGGGTAGAAGGTGAAATTCACATCGTAGTTCAGGAGGCAGCTGATGGAAGCCATGTAGATATCAGAGAAGCGCACCAGCCGGCGAGAGAAGTATGTGGGGTTGTGGAAGGTGCGGAAAATGCTTCCAAACTGGGGATTGAACAGGTTCTTCGTCAATGACCTGGGAGGAAAGAGATGAAGCTCTAGATAAGAGGCCAAAGTCCCAGCTTCAATTCCCCTAGCCCTGGTCCATCCCACTCCCACAAAGACATTTTGGAATCATAGACCGGTTTAGGTTGGATCCTCTAGTTCCAGCCTCCTTCCATAGGCAGGGACACCTTCCACTAGATCAGGCTGCTCAGTGCCTTGTCCAACCTGGCCTTAAACACCTCCAGAGGGAGGGCAACCACAACTTCTCAAGGAAAACTGTTCCGGTGTCTCACCACCCTCACTGTAAAGAATTTCGTACATCCAGCCTGAATCTCCCCTCTTCCAATTTACACCCATTATTCCTAGTTCTTCTGTCACATGTCCTATTAAACAGTCCTTCCTCTGTCTTTCTGTAGGCTCCCTTTGGGTATTGATAAGCTACTATAAGGTCCCCCTTGAGCCTTCTCTTCTTCAGGCTGAACAACCCCAACTCCTTCAGCCTGCCTTCAGAAGGGAGGTGCTCTAGTCCCTTGTTCACCTTTATGGCCCTCCTCTGGACCTACTCCAACAGATCAATGTCCTTCTTACGTTGAGGGCTCCAGAACTGGACACAATACTCCAGGTAGGACCTCACCAGAGCTGAGTAGAGGGGCAAAATCGCCTCTCTTGACCTGCTGGTCACACACTTCTCTTGATGCAACCCAGGATTCCATTGGCCTTCTGGGCTGCAAGTGCACACTGGCAGCTCATGTTAAGTTTGTGGTCGACTGACCCCAAATCCTTCTCTTCAGGGCTGCACTCAAGCCACTCTCCACCCAGCCTTTGTCTGTGCTTGGGATTGCCCCAACCGAAGTGCATGACCTTGCACCTGGCCTTGTTGAACTTCATGAGGGTGGTATGGGCCCACCTCTCAAGACTGCCAAGGTCCCTCTGGATGGCCTCTCTTCCCTCTGGCATGTAAACTGCAACACACAGCTTAGTATCTTCTGCAGCCTTGCTGAGGGTGCACTCAATCCCACTGTCCATGTCTCCAACAAAGATGTTGAGTAGCACTGATCCCAGTACTGATCCCTGAGGAACACCACCTATCACTGGTTTCCACTTGGACAATGAACCATTGACTCCAACTCTTTGAGTGCAGCCATTCAACCAGCTCCTTATCTGTTGAGTGGTCCATCCATCAAACCCATACTTTTCCAGTTTGTTGACCAGGATGTCATGTGGGACAGTGTCGAATCATCACTCTCCCATCCAGGCTGGGATGCAGAGTCATGCCCTTGCAGTGAGATTACGATGAATATTCGACATGCTCTTGCTCTTCCTTGTTAGCTGTTACAGGCAGGGACAGCCCCCAGTAGAAGGATCTTCAAACAGCCCATCAGCTCCTCCTCCTCAAAGGGTGACACCAGCTCCATTTTTGCCATCTTGCCCTCAAACCCATCCAGGAGCACAGGCCAGCAGCTGCAACACCACTGTCCTCAAAGCATGTTTCAAAACAGACACAGTGCAGGCCTGAGAGCCCCTGACAGACCTCATGAGCAAGGGGAATGGCACGCACCTGATCTCCTGTCGCTCCTTCATCCACTCCAGCAGTACTTGCTTTGACTCTGCATCCTGATACATCTACAAAGACAATGGCAGAAAGCACCATACAGTGTCAGTCTTGCAGACCGCACCTCAACCCCTCCCTTCCCTGTTTTCACTGTAACTCTGAAACCCATCAGTCCACTGCACTGGGAGGAGGAGGAGTACACAGGTACAATGAGTACTTGAGAACATGGGTACAAATGGTACTTCCCCCCATTCCCACACTGAACCCAAATGCAGCTTCAGAAAGCAGGATATTGTCACTCTGCTCAGACACTGGTATTTACCTGCATTCTCTCTAACAGCCCTGTCAGAGCCTGCTGCCAGGTCAGGGAGTGCATGTACTGCTCTGTGTTTATGATCCGAATCTCTGTTTCCAGTTCAGGAACAATGGCTCCAGTCCTCCAGCCATGACGCAGCATGAGGTCCTAGAGGTCAGAGTGGAAAAAAACAAGCAAGAATTTAACATAAGGACTGAAAGCCAAACACAACCCTGTTTCCTAGAAGTACTCCCATTATAGGTTCTCAGGGGGCAGGAAAAGCCCAAGGGATGGACATTAAAAAACCCCAGGCATTCTGCATTTAGAATTTGCTGGGCTTAAGTGGTAATGACTTGGTTTCACAGGGTGCATCAGAGGTAAGGTAAGCACCATCAGGCAAGGATTTCAGAATTAAAGCCCTTGAGGCTACTCTCACATCCCTCACCACCATCCCAGGCCAAAAGCTTACATACACCCACACAGCCACAGGAACAGCTTAACCAAGCCAAAAGCACAGGCAGCTTGGGCAGACTCACAGCTAAATCTCAAAGCACCAGATAAAGCACAGCACAGAGCAGCTTTTAAGGCTTTCCCAACATCCACCCACACAGAGGAGACTTCAGAGACCGACCTCTCATTTCCACTCAAGTTTTTCATATGAGTCACAATGGAAACAAAACGCACTAGGAAAGGTCCATGCCAGCCATGTCATGCTGGTGACCACCCATCTCCCAGGCACCAGCTGTGGAGAAAGGTGGATTCAGACAAACTGCCACTGAATTCACAGGCCAGCAGATGTTCTGTGTCCACAGAAAGTATGTCAGGAGCCCTTTCTTCATTGCTGCCTGTCAGCAGTGTCCTACAAGTGCTCCAAAAGACTGGACACCTGAGCACTGGGAGAACAGTCCTACGTTACACTTCTTACAGCCACAGCCATATCAGCCATGTTCCTACATCCTACAGACTTACCGCAAGGTCGCTGTACAGATGGTCACCAAAGTAGAGCACTTTGGACCCACGCCAGCCTGTCAGCCTCAGGAAATCAAAGAGGTTGCCCTGGAAGTAAAAGGACCACAGAGAGAAATGCGGTTACAGGTCAAATGCCACCATCGACATCTCATGGTACTGGGCAGCCACCTCAGCAGTGCTGTCAACACAACTGCATGTGCCACCTTGGTGCACATAGATGTGAGCACACTCATGAAATATCAATCTGCACTCTCCTCTACTGTCCAGACTCAAAGGTTTCTCTCCTTCCCCACCTCTACCACTTTATTCCCATGTGCCACCCTCCACCCCCCCAACACACCCCTCAGCTTTCCTCAGATTACAGGAAAAGGCAGAAACTCTTCCAAACCTAACAGGTAATTTGGGGGAAGTTCTGTGCTCTAGGGTACAATGTGTCAAGAAGACTACATTGTTAAAAATGCAACAAATGGCGGTCATAAGACAGAGACATCTAACTTGGAAAAGCCCAATGGACAGATTAAAAAACCCCCACGCATTCTGCATTTAGAATTTGCTGGCCTTAGGTGGTAATGACTTCGTTTCACAGGCGACCACCATCAGGCAAGGATTTCAGAATTAAAGCCCTTGAAGCTATTCTCACATCCCTCACCATCATCTCAGCCTAAAAGCTTAAGAACACCTACACATACACAGCCAAAGGAACTGCTTAACCAAGCCAAAAGGACAGACAGCTTGGGCAGACTCACAGCTCAATCCCAAATCCCAAAGCACCTGCTAAAGCACAGCACAGAGCAGCTTTTAAGGCTTTCCCAACATCCACCCACACAGAGGAGACTTCAGAGACCTCCCCTCCACATTCACACAAGATTTCCACATGAGTCACAATGAAAACAAAACTCACTAGGAAAGGAAAAGACCCTATCAATGCCAGTAGAGACTGTGCCAGCAAAGCCATCCGTGCAAAGCTGTGAGCCACTCAGCAGCAACCTCTCCTGTCAATCTCCAGTGCCAGGAAGGAGCTGGCAGCTCTGCTCAACAGCAATGGCAAAGGCCCAAACACAAGCCAGGAAACCCCTCATCTATCAGAAAGCCATCACTTGAATTTCCCAGTTCCCAGTGCAAAACACTGACCCCTGATGCCACATTTATGTCAGGTACCCACAGCCGTGCTGGACAGGAACAAGTCAGCTCAGAGGTCTCTAGCAATGCCACCAGCACAGCCACACCCACACTTCCCAGAAAGAAGCATATTGTGGGCACACCAAGAAACCAAAAATGCTGTTGACAGGGTGGCCTACAACCAGGATGCACTGTCACATCCCAAGAACCACAGCTATAATAGCAACCTTAATGCAGCTGGATGAACATTCTGGGATGGGAGAACCCCAAAATCCCACTCTTGTCTCTTCCCTCATATTTTCCCTTTCTTGATGCATCATTCATTTGGGTGAACAACCTGTGGCCACAGGATGTGGATGGCTGAGAGCAGGATTTAAATCAGCAATAAACCCCGTGGCTGAGTTGCACATTTTCATCTGAGGGAGCTGCTAACCTCCTGGGAGAGAGACTTTGCATGAGCTCTACTTGAATGTTCCCAGCTCCAATCTCTTGTCAGAAGACAGGATACTCGCAGAGCATTTTGACAGACCCACTGGACAGGCCAAGTCTTCCCAACAGCATTATTAAAGGACATGACCTACTTTTCTACCACAGGCCAGGTCCCAGCTACTCAACAGTTGCTTCCCATGGGACTGGACAGCTCATATAACCAAGAACAAACCGTCCTGAAACCACATGCTGTTTGTTCTCAGTGGACAAATCAGCTGCAAGGAGAATACCCCAAGGCAACAAGTTCACCAGAGGAAGAGCCCATCCTTCAGATATGACTATCCTCAAAAGAGAGAGACTGGAACTAGGTTTTGTACCCTCATTGATCACCCTTCTTTCTCTGCTTCCTCTTCCACAAGTCCACCTTTTCCAACCTTACAGAGTACAATTTGGAGTGAGGTGAAGATCTTTGCATACACATCAGACTGCAGAGAGAGCTCTGCCTTCTTACCCTGAAGGAGAGTGCTCTTGGGAATCCCTCCAGGATAAGAATTTCAGGACCAGGATATCATAAGAGCCAACAAAAAACTGCACCATTGGCCATGCTGGACAATGTCAGCAGAGAGCAACTAGGTCAAGGTTTCACAGTATGCTGGGGCAGGGGCCATTCACTGACCCCCTGCTACATGCGCAGAGGACGTTTCCCTATTACCCCTTCTCACAGGAACAGAGCAGCCACAGAAAAAATTCCTCAGCCTGGCAGACAGAAAAAGTCCCTCCTGGGCAAGCATCAGGCACCCAAAGTTAACTTGCTCTGGTCTGCTTCTCCCCACATTTCTCTATCCCTCTATCTCTTAATACCAAGCCCAGCTGAGCTGTGTGAAATATGTCACTCCTATTATACATCCTTCTGCAATATGACCTGCAGCTGAAGCTGGATAACAGACTTCGAGAGTGCAAATAAGTTTTCCTGCCAAGCAGCTCTAGAACACTCTATTTTAGCTCTGCCTTCTGTAACTGTAAAAAAACTCATTGCTGGGAGTGCAGCCTTTTCCACACCTGGTCTGAAGCATCTCTTATCATTATCAGACGTCAATTTATCTCATGCTGACAGGCAGCACAGCCCTTTGCAGGGTTTTTCTGATATACCAAAAGACCCTTTATTCTGTGCTTACATCACAGTAGAAGCTGAAAGACTTTTCAGAGGCATGCAAATTGCAAGGCTATTGCTCCACAGCATGCAAAGAGACATGCTGAAAACATTTAGAGGGGACAGTACCCTATTGAGCCAGCAAGAGCTCTCTGCATGTGGACAGAGAGCATGTCTCACTGCCACCAGCCAGTGCACTGCACAGAGACTAATGTGTCTTCTTATAAGAGTTTTTTTTTCACTTTTCAAACCTGGATCAAGTGACATATAAAAAACCCCTATCATGTTCTTCCACCCTAACTACAAAGATTTTCCTGCTTTCCCATTAGTTCCAGGCTTTTCCAGGTACTTCCAGAATAGGGGACTTACGAGTCCTCACCATTTCAGATTCTTGCTTCATATCCCTCAGGCACCCAGACCACTTTACCTCTTTGTAGATCTTTCCTTTCTCCAGCTGGTTTATTTTGTCCCACTGCAGTGAGCCATTATCATCCAGTTTTCGAAAAGGTCTGGAAAAAAAGGGGGAAGACGTCAACTTCCTTTGATTTTTGGTGACTGCTACCTGGCAACCACATTTGAATCAGAAAACTTGTTCATCTACGTGGCAACTCACAATAAAAGCTCTACTTGAAAGCTGACCTTCTTGGCCTTCTGCACTATTTTCTCAGGGAAAAAGAATGTACAAGAGAGAAACATGTTTTCAAAATGCTTCCACTGACTGTACCCATTTCATAGCAATGACCCTAACAACAATTTTTTCTTTTTGGATATAGAGAAGAGGAAATTAATGATGATGATACTCAAGATTGCCCCTGAAATACTAAATCCAACAAGGCTTTGCCATGAAACACTTTGTGTCCTTCTCCAGACTGGCTCTGTCCCAAGTCAACATGTCTTAATAGGAAAAAGCAGTTTCTTAATAGGATAAAGCAGTACTGACATCAGCACTGACTCCAGCTGGCTACTGCTGCTCCTGAGGGCTTCCCTGGTTACCTTCCACTTGGACAGAAGCAGCAAAACAAGATTTAATTACTTGACACCCAATGAACATTCATGATCAGTGGGAACATTGCTCCCTATTGGGACTGGAGTTATAAACTGTTGAGCTCCAGAATCAAAAGCCTTGGTCTGAAGCTGCTCCTGCTGCAAGCAGAGCACAATCTCATCCAGCAGTATTGTATGATCCTGAGTCGCCACAAGGCAGAAGGAATCCAGCCTCTTATAAGAGTTTTACAGCCTACCTGGGCAAGGGCCTCTTCAATCATGAGTGGTTTTGAGTGCACACCTGCGTTTTCCCTCAGAGAAGACACTCCATGGTTCACTACAGGTCACCACCAGGAGGTCCCCCTCATCTTGCATGTATATGACATATCATTCCACCACTATATGAGTGGACCTTGGGCATTACACAGCCATAAGTATTTATCTCCTAGACAGCCAAATCATCGTAGCTCTGGGCTCTATTTGTAAAACACTTCACCTAAATCCCATGAAGAAAACCCTTACCAAGTCAGCACAGCTTATAAAGTCATTTCATAGGTTTACTCCTGTTTATACAAGTGGCCTGGGAAAAAGGGGAAAAAATACATACAGAGGAAAGAACAGACTTCTCCCTCAAGGGCAATAATTCCTGATTGGTCATAAGCTGAAGCAACAAAGCAGAAATAAGTTCCCAAAGCAAATAATCCAAATAGCAAAGCGAGGACAGCAGCTTGTCTATCAGCTAGTCCCTTGGCAGTTTCTAAATGACCACGAAACCCAGCTGCCACGTACAAAGGCTGCCAACGCTGCCAATTACCAAACAGCATGTATCCAGTAACTGAAAAACACACTGAAGAATCAAAACAAAAAAACCAAATCACAGATACTGCTGTGCGCAACAGGAAAAAGAAAGATTCTGGCACACTCTCAAGACATGGCCAGCTCTCATACACACCATTCCACAGCTCTTTTCTTTCCAAAGATATCGTTACCCCTAAAAATCTAAATTAAGCCCAGACCATGACCAAACCAGGAGGACTATAAGACAGGCAATTTCAGAAATACACTTTCTGCTTTGTACTAACACTTCTAGAGAAGTGATTTTGCCCCTCTACTCGGCACTGGTGAGACCCCACCTGGAGTACTGTGTCCAGTCCTGGAGCCCTCAACACAAGAAGGACATTGAGCTACTGGAGCGGGTCCAG
>VZTY01014032.1:216357-235636 GCA_013400935.1 Turnix velox | reverse complement strand
TCCTACAGAAAGGCAGGGGAAGGACTTTTTAATAAGATATGTGATGGGAGGACCAGAAGCAATGGATGTAAACTGGAAGGGGGTAGATTTAGACTTGACATAAGAAAGAAATTCTTTACAATGAGGGTGGTGAAACAGTGGAAGAGGTTGCCCAGAGAGGTTGTGGATGCCCCCTCTCTGGAGGTGTTCAAGACCAGACTGGACATGGCAATGAGCATCCTGATCTAGTGGGAGGTGTCCCTGCCTTTGGCAGGGGGGTTGGAACTCGATGATCTTTAAGGTCCCTTCCAACCCAAACTATTCTATCTGCTTATTCCCAGACTGGTTAGTTTTCATCTTCATGACTACCTGTGAGACGGCAGCAGCAGACTGGATGCCTACCAGACCTCGATTTTGCTTAGGGAAACTACTACTCTTTTGGAAGGCAAAAGGAGGCATTTACTCCAGGGAAGGGGCCCCAAAATCAGTATCGCCCCAGGACACCTACTTCCGACGATCAGTGAAGAAGTTGGGCTTGTCAGCTTGCACAATGACCATGTCGAATAAGTCCCGCCAGTTCTTGCCAACCATGTGTTTCATTCCTTTGTCCCTAAAGGCAGAGAAAAGTAAAAGATCCAGTACACTGCATCTCTTCAAGAGCCTGTCCTAAATTTATTCCCATTTCAGTACAGAGAAGAAAGCACAGGGATTCATGAATTCCCCCCAGCTGTCTGACTGCAATATTTGATGTAGAACTTTGATCATTTTAAGCCGTTCCATCCTTTCTCCTGTACCACTGTGATGCAGCAAAAGCTGACAGAGGTGATCTAAGGTGGTGGCTCTGTAACACTGTGGCCACCCACAGCCTTGTGTCTTCTGAAAGTGAGAGTCAATGGTGTTGGCAGAACTATGGGGTGCAGTATTCACCACAAATGGTTTCCAGATCATCGCTGCTGCCACAAAGACCTCCAACACAACTTTCAGATGCTCACAAGAGAAACCTCACAGCACAGGTCTATGTGTGGGGGTGACTCATCAATGTGCAATAACAGTACTCACACAAAGCTAAAGGGACTGTTTGTAATGAGGAAGAGCTTCTTCTTGTGGTTCACCAGGCGGTTTAGCACAGCGTAGATTTCATCCCCGTGCAGAATGTATTGTTCTATATGAGAATAAAACATACATTACTCACCAAAAACTTCTAGTCTGAGTCACAACCACATTTCTTAAAAAACAAAAGAAAACTAAACCTAGCCCCTGTACCAAGAGGAGTGCCAAAGGCCTGAGTTAGATCTACCTCAGACAGGCAGGTAGTAAACATGGTGACAAAATGGCCTTTTTGTCCTTATCTATCCCATCCAGAGAGAAGAGAAAGACTGAAGAACGGAAAAGGCTGGCAAGGAAAAAAAAAAAAGAGGTTTGCTATCAAACCATCACAAGGGACAAGCACAGCCCCTCTAGATGATGTTGCTGCCAGGAGCTTATTTTCCCCTAAATGACCTGGAAGGCTTTCTAGGAGGTGCCTTTACACGTTCACATCATGCCAATGACTATTACTCCTTGCTTACAGGTTGACAGAAAACAAACACAAACAATGAGCTAGATCCTTCACTTGATCTTAAATACTTGGTTCTTAATGTCACTCTACCCCTCTGCCTCTAGGCATGCCACAATCAAGGATTTAAGTTCTGCATCACCCTGATTTATGTGACTGCATGTAGGGCCTACAGTCATCTTACACTGTATGTCACATCAAAATATATTTGGCAGAACCCTATTAAACTCACCCATATCTTTTTCAATCCATTTGTACATTACTCCTTTCACATGCACATCTCTAATAGCATCCTATAGAAAAGGGTAGGGAAAAAAATGTCAGTTTTAGGTACAGTGTTCCTGTTTCCCAGCATGCAAACCTATTTATTGGCAACATTGAGGACCAACACAGCAATGGCACATCCCCTTGTCTTGCTGAATGAACACAAGTATCAATGAATGAAAGATGAGCAGAGCACCCTCACAAGAATTACCAACAAGCCAGAAAAGAACACAGTAGCTAGCTCAGTTAATGCAATATAAGGGGAAAAACCTCAAAACCTATCCACAAAAGCACAGCTTCCTTCCTGCTCCTGGAAACTATCACACTGTAACCCAGTGTTATGAAGGCAATCAACACAGTGCAATACCAAAACTGCCCCAAAATTGTACCGGCCTGTACACTAGCTTCCTCCCTGTGCCTGTGGAAGTTCTTCCAGATGTAACCCAGATGTAACCCAAAGGATGGGAGCATGGCTAAGGTGAACAGCAGCAGTGATTCTACCATGTTCCTCACAAGTCAAGGAGGGCTACAGCTCCCTTTCCCAGATGGCCAGCGTGCAAAGGCAAAGTAGAAGCTTCTTCTAGGAGTGTGAGGGGTTTTTGCCACACAGAGCTGCCCACTTTTCAGGAGGGAAGCAAGTTAAAACAGATACTGCCCATGGCATACACATGTCCTCTGCTTTCCAGGCCAGAAGCCAAGATGCAACACATTTTTGGGCACACCCAACTGAGATTCTTCCCAAGTCTCCATCCAATGAGATTTGCCAGATACACAAAATCATTTCCAGAGCAGCAACAAAATTTGCAGTGCTCGTACATACAAACACTTTTTTAACAGTACTGTTTGGATCCCTGGCAATTTTACACAGGTAAACAAATTCTGCCTTTCCCCAGGACCCTTAAATCTCCATATGCTCCTTCATAACCTGCCCTTTCAGACTGGTTTCCCATACCTACCACTGACATCGCTACAGTGTCACTTGATCTCACTGAAGCTCTGGTGAAACCAGCTCACTGCCCCTGAAATAATTTCCTTCAAAGCTGGGTGAGAGCCAAAATTTACAACTTAGATGTAAACAAAGGAGGAACTACAAAGGAGGAGGTGTTCCTCTTTGAAAAAGAGTTTTAGGAGTCTTGTTCCACACAAAATGCGTATTTGAACGGTAGAGAAAGGCAGAGATCACATGACAGCAAGAAGAAAGAAAATTAACAAAAAGCAAGTAAAAAGATCTATTAGGCTCCTTCCCTAGATAAATTAAAAAAAAAGGGGGAAGAACTATAAGGTTCCTACAAGGTAAAATCTTGGTAGCCTGGGGAGGTGTGAAACAGGGCTCAGAAAACTCCTCCAAAGGATACCAGGATAAATCCTACATTCTTACTCCCAAATACAAAGTGACCAAACTGGTGTGACAAGACTACTGGGTTTACATGTCAGCTTAAACTGTTACCTCTGCCTCTGGGTCATCCCTTTTGACTTAGTGCAGTGTCTCAAGCATTCAGCTACCTCCAAACACACCATGCTGCAATCACGATTACCACCAAGAATTACAGAGGAGTTTTAAGGTTAGACATGTCTTAATGTGAAGCATGAGCTGTAGTAACAGCAAGTCCTCTCAGACACCCAAATGAGCAGCCATTCAGGGATATCTGCCTTCATGTCTGCAAACCATTTCTTTGCATTGCAAAGGATAAGTTTCACAAAAGTGAAAAAGTGAAAAAGTTCACAAAACCCTCTGTTGATCAGAGCACAGTAGAGATTTCAGGCACTGGTATCTATGTTCTATTGAAGCTCTCTTCTCTGCCTACTTCATTTAGTCCTCAGGAATGATCACATCCCTCAGCAAAGGATAAAAAATACAACTGCCAGGATTAGCACTTGGGAATTCTGATTCTTAAGCATACCCTTTGTTCTGTATTGATTATGTATTAGGCTGTAGCAACCATCCACCTGCTCTCAAGATTTCTATTAGGAACATGTCCATTTTGATCATAAAAGAAGGCTCAGAAGATGCTCTTAAAAAAAGGACCTGTGAGTCAGCTGTATCTCCTCTCCCCATTTTTCCCCACCCCAAGAGCAAAATCAGCTACAACAACAAACACCCTACACACATGTTGAGGTCTTGAGGGAAACTGGCTGATATGCTCTTTATCAAGCCCCAACAGAACGTGAGAACGTAAGCTGTGATCCATGGCTGCAGCAAAGCTGTCGGGGTCAATCCTTATCAGAAAAGCAGCTCCATTTCTCTCACAAGAAGCTTGAACACTGTATGTATGGGTTGCTACCAGTGGAACAGCATGACATTCCTATAAGGTACAAATCAAAAACCTCTCTCCATGGAAGATACATGCAATAAGGCTTGGCTACCAAGGAATCTCTGTCAACAGAAGACACCCAGGGCAGCAATCTCAAGTACTCAAATATTGCCTATGGCATCAACTAAGAAGTCAAACAGTACCCTTTAACAATTCCAGGAATGAAGAAGGAGGGCACCTTGAGGTAACTATCTCTTGAAAGAAACAGTCACCCACTGGAAAGGACCAGACTACTCTGCATCTGCAAAGGGAAGGGGTAAATTCTCAGAGCAGGCAAGGGAAGCATTCCATAACAATTACTGTATAAGGCAAAACAGGCAGACCAAGCCTCTTTGAAAAATGAAAAATTAACAGGAAAACACAGAGCTTAAAAGTATGCAGAAGCAGAAAACGTTCACACAAGTTTTGTGACATATTTCCCACTGAAGGACCTTCAGCCTATGCAGCCTGCAAGAGATAGTATATAGTAACATCAGTTCTCCAGCACAGACAGAAAACTAACTTGTTCTGAAAACACAGCTTTGAATACACCCTGGGACTACTGTAATCTAAAGAGGCAACAAGGCTATCATATTAGGCTACTCACTAACACCTTTAGGTTTAGGTACTACTAACAAGCCAAGGAGATCACAGTTTTGATGTGGTACAAGCTACAAGGCAGTCAACATTTTACTTACAGATATATCCTTGTAAAGATGCACCTGATCAAACTCAATGCCATGGTTTATGAAGTAATCAATGACTGAAGAGAGCAGTGTCATTTCAGGAAGAGAGAAAATGTCCATAAATTGTTTAAGTGATGGACCCTAGAAAGCAAAATTTGAAGGAGATACATTAAACAAATTAAAAAAAAAAAAATTCTCCCACTAGCAAAACCACAGTTTCCTGAAAACAGCCTCCATAATTTTTTTCTGTTCAGGAATTCTACTTAAATCACTAAACGTGGGATTTAGGGATTTAGCAGGGTACAGCAGAGCAATGACTTGGCCTACCTTTTAAGACTTCAAGCAGTTAAATATTCAGCATTAACACTAAACATTTGCCTCATTAACTCTGATTTCATTTTTGTGCCTTGCATTACTATCCAACAAAGCAAGTACAGCCTCCACCAATTCCTTTTAGTGGTCTTGATTTCCTTAGAGCAGATGTAATGATACAACTCAGAATGAAAACTGGGCCGTAGTTTTAGAATGCAACATATGCTTTTTCCCTAATACCCCTGAGTTTCTACCTTCACTACAGGCCATGGCTAGCTCTGCCCATGAAAGCCACACTGACTGCACTATCCAACCCTGGGCAAGACCTGTGCAATCTTACTGCAGGTGTTGGGATGCCAGTAGCTGCCCACATGCCACTGACAACAGAAGGTCATGAAAATCTTTAATGGAAAATATTTACACATTTTGGCACTATCACTCCCACTTGTTTTGTTCTTTGTTGCTTGAAATCACTGACCCGGTAGACCTTCCTGTTACCCATACAGGCAGCAACACCAGAATGGCAGATCAGAGATCCCTGCTAAAGCCTCACTCCACACCAATCGTCCTGCATCTGCTCACACCAGGAGTCAGTCCAGTGCATTCTCACTAACAAGTTAATGGCAGAGATGGAGCAGACATTGCCAGATGTAAATGTTCTCAGTTGTTATTATATACTTGTATGTATTTTTGCTCTCTTTGGGATCCACCTATTAGATTTTGGAGTTTATTACATTATTAGGAGAGGAGATTCTCCTTTTTGCAATGCACAGAGAGACAGCTTGGCATGAGCACCTGGATCCTACCACAACTTGAAGCAAATTTCACGTTTACAATTCTTTAAAAACAAAGATAAATTCATCTCAAATTTGCCAGGCAAAGGAGAGCTGCACAGAGAGAGACTGATAAGAGTGCACTTTGCAAATACCAAATTCTAAACAGAAACATCCTATTTCAAAGCTGGAAACAAAACTGAGCTATAAACAGAGTACACACTTGTCCAGAAAGCAACCACTCAGATTACTTGTTCCCAAGTGAGAAAGAGAGAAACTAAAAAGTGACCTTGCTGGAGATCACACAGGAGACTCAAACGGGTATTACCAAAGGAAGCCTGCCTCTCTCCTTCCAGCTTCCCCTAAGGCAACTGAACTAACAAAGTGCACAGAACAAAGCAGTTCTGGGGGAAAAGGGATGTGAACAGCCTCACTTGCCCATCGCACCACACCAGACACTAGAGGAAGAAAAATCCCTCCTAACTTCCTCTCGTTCAGGCAACTGAAGTATTTCTACAGGTCTTACAGACAGAATTTCAGTCCTTTATTGTGACAGTAAGATTTTTCTGCCTAAAAAAACCCCCACAACTCAACACTCATAGCTGCCAATCGTATGAATAAAATCTATTGAGTAGATCTCAAGAGGTGTAGAGTGGGATCCTGTTCAAGAAGGACAAAAAAAAACCCCACAGCAAAAGAGCAAAAGGCATTACAAGCACCCTGCTGCTATACACATATAATCCCTCCCACCCTGGTAGTCCGGGAGCCAGATTTAGCCAGGGAACTCGGAGTGGACATCTCCGTCAGTCTCAAGAACCATTCAGCTCTAGGCCAATAGCTCTGGAATGCTTATTCTCAGAAGGCTTTTACATGCTAAACTGCGAAATAACCTCTGGGGCAAATTCCCACTAGAACAAAAACAAACACTGCAGCTCTCTAGGGGCTGAGCCTTTTGGAGTCCAACACAGGATGAAGTCATTTACACGCTCATGGAATTCACTCTGTTTTCCTAGCAGTTAAATAAAGCTATGGCATCATAGCAGGAGAGGGCTTAAAATACCTTGCCATAGAAGTCACTCATCTGGTACAGGGGGATGTGCTGCGTACCACCGTAGAGTTCGATTACCTCTTCATCAGGCACTGGTTTGAGCCCTCTGGACACAAAGCAACAGATAGTTTGTCAATCATCACCATTCTGCACAGAGCTAAGAAATACAGAGAAAGACAAGATGGGACAAACAGACTCCTTTCTAAAACTAACAATTTCTTCTGCACCAAAGATCATGACAGCTCCACGGTTTCTTGAGATTCACATCAAATCTTCAGATACCCCCAAGTAGGGTATCTTGGTCCTTCAAGTTAATTGAACATTCCAGCAAAGAGTTTAGACAGTGGCTTCTCTCTGCTGTCAATCTGCCCCACCAAATCGGCCTTGTGATCTAACTTTGGCAGCAACAACTGCAGGTTTGGAGAAGCTGTTTCCACAAGGTACATACACCGTGGAATGCAAAGGGTACAGGAGAAGTACTTTCCTATTCAGCCTTCCTAAGCAAAACAAGTTCCTTTGCTTTCTTTACTAAAGCTATTCAACAGAGCTCCCTCTTTTCCCCCAAAACAACAGTGTGGCTATAAACTATACCGTTTGTTAACATCGGGTTATCTAAATGCTGCAGGTATACTATACCCTCTTGAGAAATTTCTGATGGCTGTTTACTGAAGAAGTCAGCAACTTTCCCTTTCTCCTTTTCTATTCAATCATGGTACAGCCTCTGAGAAATTAAAAGTTGCTTCAGTTGTGCTCAGGAGCAAAGGACAACTCAGGAATAAGACACTTCCAGGATAGTTGCAAAGAGACAATAGGAAAAAAAGGTTAAATGCATTTTGTTAGCTAAAAAGCTCTTTATGAAGCTAGAGTGAATGAAATATGGGGCAGTATCTACCCCTCCTTCCCACCTACCCTCAAAAGCAAGCATTCTGAAAAGCCAATTCTCCCTGATTATGAAACTCCCTTTTTAATATTCTTAGAGTGTTTACTGTAACTGAAGCATAACAGCAAAAGGGCTAAGTTCAAAAAAAAACCCCAAAACATTTGCTTCCATATTCAGGAAATAAACACAGATTTGCTGGATAATGCCGAATTGCTACTTCTTAGGCACCAACACTATTCCACTTCAGGACAAGTTTTTTTCCCAGTCTCCAGTCTCACAATGTTTTGGAGAAAAGTTTGCTCCACACTCTTACAGCCTCTCATTCCAAAGCACACCCAGCTTTCTTTGGAGAACAACAGAAATGAAGAAAAAACAGGAGAAAAACAGACAAGACACAATGGACCACTGCTGGGATACACTTCTGCCTGAAGATGACAAGGATGTATGAGGACCACATATAGATGAGTACTTTCCTAGCTGCACTGTTTGCTCACAGACATTAACCCAGATAAGCTGTAGTTGCAACTCAGATGCTACGAAGAGTACGTGACCAGATGTGTCATTAACTATTACAAAAAGCTCCAGGTCTTCCCACCCACACTTGGCTTGAAATGCTTGAGAAAAAATAACTCTCTGCAATTATATGCCAGGTAAGCATCTGAAGCAAGCACGGGCAGGATAAACAAGACAAGACTGCTCTGCTCAGAAAAAGAAAAAAAACCCCAAATATGCCATGAACATACACCCAAATTTATTAATCCACCTTTGAAAATAAGGGAATTTAGAAAAATAATTTCAGAGCGGACAGACCTGTATGCTGTCCCCAGCTGTACATAATGGAAAGCATCGATCTTCATCAGAAGACTCTGTGATAAGGGGTAGATAATTACTGTTAGAATTGGGTAAGTTTACATTGAATTCTTACTTAAGTTTCAAGTTCCACAGAAATTACACTGAGAAAATAACATTTAACAGTATAAAATATATATATAATATAAATATATATATATTTATATATATATATAACAGTATAAAAATCCCACATGTATGTACTCTGAGCTGCACTTACTCTCCAGCCACTTTTACAGACACTTATTCATACTCTGACTGGTTTTTTTGGCCTCTTTGGCAAAAGACCGTCTTTCTATCAGCTGAAATACTAGTCTCAGTAACACTCCAAAGTTTGTGGATATGGATGTAGTTGAAAAATGGAGAGAACAATGCTTCTGTAACTGAGACAGACTCCTCTTATCTTCCTTCCAACAGCACACACATTCCAAAGGAGCTTAGTGTGCACAAGAGATCTATTTCTTGTCTCATTTATCTTAAGCAGAACTAAGTGGGCAAGTTTTGGTTTAGAGCACAGCTGCAACCAGTAACTTTCTTTACACAAAAGCTCTCCCCTCCATCATTTCTCTTTCTCCCCAGCTGACATAAGATTTTCATCAGCAGATCAAACTGGTAACATCAGAGCTTTCTTTGCATTTTTTGAATCAGACTTCTCTATTAGTGTGCCATTCCTTCTCCATTCTGAGGCAGGGCACGGAAAGCAGCCTTACACCAAATGTGCAACTCAAGTAGGAACACAGCATCAAATAATTTGTGCAGATTCTATCTCAGTACAAGGTATTTAATTCCAGGGTATAACAAGCATCAGGCTCCTTCTTTCATCCCAATACCACATCAGTGCAGCTTCTTATACTGTAGGCAGACCTCCCACTAGTTGTGAGGAGTGCAGGCAAATATGCTGAAAGATTTACTTGGGACAAGCACTACTCAGTTTTTCATGTGTTTTGCAAACTCTGATCCTCAGCACCTACTCACTCACACAGCACTCTTCTCTGCTGGGCTAATCACCTTGGTGTTCCTCTACCATCCAGAGATTTAAACAAAGAAACTTCAGTTTCTCACGGATCTATTTCTTACTTTGTGAAGACAAGAGATCTACTGTCACCTCAGTTAGGACAAAAGCACGAGAAAACTTTTATTTTTCCCCTGCTGCTGGAGAACAGCATACACAATCATGCCTGTACTGCTTGCTTCCCTGAATTTGCTCAAAGCTCAACGTAATAAAAAAGCTACTACAGTGAAGCAATATTCTGCTGCGCTCCCATCTGACAGCCTGGCTGCAGCATCCACCATTACGTCAATGGGCATCAGACTTTCAGGGAATGGGTCCAAAGCACAGAAAAGGGTTAAAGCTAATGCTTTTGCTTTGCTTGCCTGTGCTCCTAAGAAGCATGCATCTCAAGCAGCTTGGATCTTTTTCCAGGCAGTCCTATTATTCGGGGTGGGGGATGGGGAAGGCTTCCTAAAGCATTCTCCTGACAAGTCATTTCTATTATTAGAGCAAGACATTATGCTTCTGCTCCTGGCAAGTACTTGTAGATGCAGAATTGAAGTTTGTTGTTTAAATTTCCTGAAAGACAGAAATTATTACACAAACAAGCTCAGTTTTTTATTAATTATCTAGTGGAATTAACTGACTTTTAAATTGGCAAGGATGTTTACCAGAGGTCTTTGCTAGAATGTCCCATTCAGCTAGAGGCTATGCAAACAGAAAAGACATCTTTGCGCTGGAAGATTTATAAGCAAGAACCTATTTAATGAAAAGCACAGCCACTGGGACCATGCATTTCACTGACAGCTTAGTGACCGATGCTGTTGTAGGCAATGACAGAAAGTACTTCCCCTAAAAGCATAAAGCAATGGAAGACAAAGCCCAGGAGACTGAACTTTGTACAACTTACTTTTTGTACATCATAGTGAAGTCCACGTATGGCAAACCCTGGAATGTAGTCATACTTCCCAAGCCCTTCTGGATACTGGGAAGAGAGACAGTGATGTTGTTAGAGGCGTAAGCATTGAGTTCTCAACAAAATTATTTCACTGTTGAGTTGTTTTTGTCCTGCTAGTCAGCTCATCTCATGTACAAACCGACCAAGGAACAAGTGCACTCCATTTCAATGCTTCAACAATGCAATTGAAAGAATGAAGAAAGACACAAAGGATCAGGATCTCCAAACTCTCCTGGAAGGGACACTGGTGAAAAAGTAACAGATTCACTCAGGTAGTAAGGACACTTCTAGTAAACTCCATTCAATGCATATATTTAACAAAGCAAAGGTGCTGCAGAGCCTCCCTAAAAAGAAAGATGTGACAAGAAGAAAGTGCACAGACAGGCAATTCTGTAAGCATTACTTCCATAGTTAGGTAAAACAGAGCTTTCTAAACTAAGGTTCCTACTGCATATTTATAAAATTTGAGTAATGCACAGCATGATGAATAATCTCAAAGGAAATTAATTGCATTTACAGACAAAACTTTCTGCAATCAAAGATTGTGAAACATGAAATTTATCTCAATAAAACGAGTAATTGACACATACATACAATGCAGCATTTTGCAAGCATACCTCGTGTGTTACCAAGCCAGCAGTAAGTTTAATTAAGTTTAATTTGCACATCATTACCTTGAATTGTTCTATTAGGATGTCTCTGGCGGTGTTGAAAATCATAGAGTGTAGCAAATTAGAATACTGTGCTAATGTGTAATCATAGTCAAAGCCATATATCTCAACATCTCCTAGGCTGATCTCATTGTTAGCGTAGATAGCAGCTGGGTTGAGGAGATTGCAGACTCCGGGTGGAAGGAGATCTAAGAGAAGGGAAAGGGGAGAGATTAGAGAAACTGAGAGGATCACTGAAATTTCAACTTTTCCTTCTGGATCTGACAGCAGCAGGAAACACCTACCACAGCAGCAGCAAAGGAGCACAGTGCCGCTGCTTTTAACCTACTCACATAATCTTTCCCGAGAAAAAACATGAAACCCCTGGCTCCATCTGGAGATAATGCTATCCACTCTCACAGTAAATGTGACCTTTTGTGTCAGGAAACCACAAAACAGTGTTCTCGGGTCTCTGTCCAACATGAAGCAAAGCAGACCAGGGATTTTGAAGTGTCAAATTTCTAGCCCACAGCCACTACATTTCCATCAGACTCACCAACATGAAAGGCAGCTGCGATGTACCACCAGAAAAACATGTGCCCCTCACTTAAAACTTGTGTAAGACAAAGAGGCTAACTCTTCTCTCTGAAAAATCTAGATTACTTAAAATTACTAATTCTGAGGTCTGCCTTTCAACATTTTTTTCTTGCAGAAGTTCCTGACTTCACAGAGCAATTCTACAGATACATTAAGGCTTTTTATTATTACTAATAATCATCAGGACAAAATGAGGTTTTGTAAAAACACCAGCAGAATGTGAAAAAAAAATCCAACTCATTAAGTTCTGCTCTTGAAGCATTTAAAGCAGACAACACCAAGTTATCTGCATTTCTCTGATAAACAGCTGCGGAAACAGCTCAGTCATTGTGTACAGTTTTTCACTTCAAAGTATGTTTATTGCGGCAAGATGCTTGCAAATAATGCTTTGCTCCCCAGACCACTGGGAAATTAGGGATTAAGTGACCCAGCAGCTAAACTACCTCACAATCCTTTTTCAGCCTAGTCTAGAGACAGCTTTAGTTGAGCTACAATGGGAGAGAGCAACAGACTATCCTGCTCCATCAAAGCTGTCCACTGCAAGATGAGAAAGAGCAACAAAAATAGTTCCCTATAGTAGGCTGCCTAGTCACATCCACACTGGGGAGCAGAGAGGATACATTTCCTCCCCCCTAAAAGATGGATAATTTTCTCTTTTAATGATAGGAAAAGTGCAGACATTTTTGAGTTCCTACACATCATCAGTCAGAATGTTTTTTCGTTTCCTTTCAGTTTTTAGCCAGAACCCCTGTGCCAGTTCTTTAGTGCTTCCTTGCTATAAAACCAAGTTTCATCAGAATCTAGAACAAAAAGAATATTAGACTCCCAATAAGGAGTCTGTCTGGAATAATTACATAATTTATGTAAAATTCCAAAGTACAATTGTGAGCATTGATCCAAAGATGTGACATTTATTTTTCAGAAGAGAAGCATTTAAAAATCCTTTCCTCTCTCACTTTCCTTTGGCCTTCAAATGCAATTCACTAGAACTACCAGAGAGGAATTACCAGAAAATAAAGCATTATTTTAAGGTAGGAGGCCTGACTTACCAGCTACACAGCAAGAATATGAGTCCTCTTTCAGTGACTCTGCTAGTGGCAAAGTTTCTGGAAGAGGTTGAAAAGGGTAGATGCAAACAGACTATTTTCCAATGTGATTTTAAAAGATGAGAAATGTAAAATAGAATTCAGATAATCACAGCTTTTGTCCTCTCATCATGAACACTGCACCATGCACAAGGAGAACCCCACTTCCTGTCCTTACTTCCAGAGAAGCTGTGGGAAGATCTCTTTCTAAGCATACACTGGGCTTTGCAGGGTGTTATTTTTCTTCCTCGCAAGGAAAATAACACAATTCTAGTCACATCGCAGTGCAAATATGCTTTTCTTTCCTAATGAAAGCACTCCTTTTGCTTTTTTTAATAGTAAATGCATCCCACTTGCTGCTGCTACCATATCCCTACAGAGGAGTCAAACTCTTCCAGTATTCACCATTTGCTAAGATTTGTGAAAATGCATTTAATAGTCTGAGGGCAATGCTAAATACTGAACCCCATCTCACCTTTCACAGAAAACCTGAGACCCATTTTGATTCAGAAACATATGCCAGCCACAACTTCTGCAAAAACACAATCAGGAAAAGCTCAGGAAGCAGTATGATTTTGTAATAAGTAAAGGATAATTTGAGATTCACACAGTGCATGAAGTGACTCTTATCTGTGAGCAGAAGCATAAGCTGTGACTGTGCCACACACTATGATGTATGAAGTATATTTAGACCCACTGGATGAAGTCATGCTCCACCCTGCGAGCCTCAATCAACAAAGCGTCTCTGCTGTCCTCTGACTGCCTCCTGCCCAGCTCAGACATTCTGTCACCGACTTAACACAGCATAATCTCTCTTACCTCATAAGGGCCAAAGAAATATGCATGAACTAGTTAAAACACTCTACTGTCATAGCATCACATATAATGCCTTCCCAGAGCATCACACATAGAATCATAGAATAGTTTGTGTTGGAAGGGACCTTAAAGATCACCTAGTTCCAACTCCCCTGCCATAGGCAGGGACAACTCCCACTAGATTAGGTTCCTCAGTCCCTTGTCCAGCCTGACCTTAAACACCTCCACAGAGGGGGCATCCACAACCTCTCTGGACAACCTCTTCCAGTGTTTCGCTACTCTCACTGTAAAGAACTTCTTTCTTGTATCTAGACTGAATCTACCCCCTTCCAATTTACATCCATTATTCCTAGCCCTTCGATCACATATCCTATTAAAAAGTCCAGTTTCAGCCCTGGATGTTGCCATGTTTAAGCTTTTCCTTGTGTGACAAAGGCTCAGAAGACTCATGGTGCATGTTAGTGGGATATGCATGAGTTATGTTTCCTATCACACATTATCTTCACCAAACTTGCAGTGACATGCTGACAGCTTGCTCTTTCCATGCCATCATCCTCCGTCCTAAATTTACAAAGTTACTCATCTCCGAGAAAGAAGTCCTCTTTATCCTCAGACTCTCTGCAGGTTCAAACAACATCAGAGAAGGGACAGAAGCTGGGAGTACATGTGGTATCAGCTTCAACATGACAGCCCATGCATGTTGGGATAGTGAGCCAGGTTTCAAGTCTGCTGTTTTTTCTTTTCCTTTTTTCATGTTGGTTTGTTTTGTTTATTCTTTAAAGACAATCACCTGAGCAGTTACAAATTCTGAGTGCTTAAGTCCTGGGCTGCAGACTTGGGCACTGCTGTTCTGCTAACATCCAGCACGTGAAGTGCCAGGGATTTTTTTCATGTTGTGCATGGCAATTGTCGAGTGAAAACAAACAGATGACACCCTCCAGAATAATGCCATTTTTAAAGAATGATAGCCTTTGCTTCTCCTCTGCCAAGGCACAAAATAAATGTAGGCCAGATCTGATAAATTACAGAAAGAAAAAAAAACCCCTCAACTAGTTTTGGTTATTTAAAATTAATGATAATCCTAATTAATCTTTTCAGCTTTGTCCCAATTGGTAAGGGAGACAATACTGCAGTTAGTCACTGTCTATTCAGTGTTTCACTCAGGAAGTATGATATAAGTGAGAACCAGCGTGTGTACATTTGAGGACAGTGGGGAAAAAAACCTGCTCCTGCAATAGATACAAACCCCTGGAATCTGCAAACTTGCAATTTGCTCCAGTTTGCAACTGTGATAGTTTTAAGTGAAGTGTCTGCTTATCCATGGTACATGATCAAACTCAGCAACAAAGGAGGACCACAGAGAAGCTCATTTGATCTCATGCTCCTTTTACACCTGGGTGTAAAGGTATGGTAAACACACATAATCTTCTTTTACTACACTAATCTCCATTTTACTACTATGAGACCTGAACAGTTGTCATTTAACGGAGTATCTTCACATGTTCCTCTTCCAGGGAAATAGCCCACATTGTTAGAAAGCTGTAATACCCAATTCCACACATGACAGCAGAGATGAAACAAAAGCAGGTAATTAGCTGTACACTACGGTTAGAGACGCCAAGACACCATATGGCTCTTTCTGATGTGAAAAATGCTCTGGTCAGGAGCTGCCAAGCACGTCCAGTACTTTTCTGAGCTCCCGGGGGTACCAACAGCATTATGCAAAGAAGTGCTGCTTTTCTCTCAGCCTCAGATTCAGCATGTTAGTGAAGAATAATAGATAAAAAAGGCAGCTTACACCCATCTACCTATCTCACACCTTTTGTGCTCCTAGAGGTCCAATATGGCAGACATCTGCCCTAACTTCTAAGACTAGTGAGGAAAAAAGGAACACTTGAGAAGCAGATGGACACCACACTCCACATTCTTCATGAATCAAAAAGTTCCCCTTGCTCACACTGACTTCCTTTCTAAAGACAAACTGGCAGTTTTTCCTCCCTTCCTAGTACCTCTTAATCCTTGTGAAGTATTGTCTTGTACCATTTCACAGCAATTGCTGCATAGCACTCCAACCAGCTGAAGTAGATGGTATGAACATGATGGTATGGAGCAGAAACTATTGCAAAAAGAGGATTAAATAACAGAGAAACCATGTTAAATGGAGTGCTGAAAATTGCTCTGGAGTGTAGTCTTGAATTTATGCCATTATGTCTCAATATTTTGGGATGTCTCACCAATGAAACTGACACAAACCAAAACAATAATTAAAAATACCATTTCATTCCAAAACAGACACAAAGGCACTAGACAAATGCTGACATAACAGTTCTTTACAAGAAAAGACTTTTGTGTTTAGGAAAGCAGAATTTGGAAGATAACATAACTGGTCACACTTCCAGCTCTGGTTGCTAATTGTCATTTTCAGTCCCAACTCAATCTGTAGATGCCACAACTCATGAAGCACTCTCTAAGCAATTCCTAGGGCATCTATTATCATAGCACTAGACTAATTTCCTGGTTTAGCAAAGAGGGAAGCCCATAAATTCTTGTGCCTGCTTGAGATTAGTGACACAAGCAGAATCAAAATGTGCTGGTTTGCAAAAAATCACCAGGGCACCACACCAGAATCACCAGTGCACTGATCTCACTGTTGCCTTCTCTCCTGTTTCCAAACGTGATGGGCACATGTTGCTGACTGCATCCTGCATTATTTAGATGCAAAGTTGTCTTGATCCATACAAATGAAAAAGAGCATGGACAACTGAGCTACATCCTTAGTGTTACCAATGCCTACCCAAGTTCTCGTTATCTGCAAGCTTTTCTCTGCGCTGCAGCTTGTCATGCAGTGGCAAGAAGTTAACAGTTATTTTAAAGGTTCCTTATGGGAGCTGAAATATTGTAGTAATACTTACAAATATGAAAGTCTAGGAAAAAAAAATGTTAATTTACACCCAAATCATCACTTCCTTGCCTTGAGTTTCAGGACTGGATGTTTCCCAGAGTGCAAGACTTCAGACACTGCTTACTGAGAAAGCTTATCAGTCTTCCTTGACACTTCAGATGGCATCAAACCAAGATACACAATGTCTTGCTCATCACTCTTGACAAAGAACATTATACTTTTCATTTTGGCAAAGGAAAAAAAAACCCCACACCAAGTGGAATCGACAGCCTCAAATTCTTACAGGTTACTGTTGTTTAAGCCTGGCAGAGCACAGATGAGAATTTCTACAAAGCTGAGCATGTCTGGTGTCTGTGCTCTGGCCACCAAACTAGTATCACCAGTACCACCACTGAGCTTTATGGCACAGAAGTTCTCATTCTGTACACTCTTCCCTGTCCAGCATGGTCAGCATTAATCACTGATATCCCCTCTACCCAAAGATGGAACACTGCTTTATAAATCAGCTCCTAAGCAAGAGCTGGTTTGAAAACACATAATAAATAATAAATTCTCCTGGCAGAGACCTCTCTCCAAAATCAAGAGCAATCACTGATGATATAGGACAAAGGACTACACAACAGTGAAATTTCAGAGAAGGAGGGCAAAGGTGACACAAGAGCCTTCCCAAACTCAACAATGATGAGTACTGAGATATGTCATTTTCAGATACAAACCACAGGCATTTACTTTTACATCACAGTTAGAAATTGAGAAACAGATTGATGCCAGATTTTGCAATACTCAGTTTAGTTTTCAAACCAACAATTAATATCAAACTTGGACCGAGTTTGTTGATGCCTTGACAAGACTTGAATAACCGCAGTCTTGAAATTTTGGTTGGGGAGCTATTCTTTAAACTATCAAGAACCTTCTTATTTTACATGTCTAACAGTAGCTAAAGATTTTTAGAGTTGGGTCTGTAACACATGGTACTTAGCTTCACCTAACTTAATTTTCCACTTAGTCCTCCTGATTATTTCTCCATCTCCACTAACAGCTGTATCTCCGGCATCACAACAAAGTGTAACTGTATCAGTACAAACTTCACAATCTGGCACATAGTAGAGTTAGCATTTCGCAAAAGACTATGACACAATTATTGACATTATCTTTATTTACAGTTTTAATATCATTATGGAAAAGAAAAAAACCAAACACAATGTTGAAGATAAGGTCCAAACACCATTATATAAGTCTTGCAAGTAGTAATGACTTTTCAAGTCGTGTGGCTAAACCACAACTCATTCTCGGAGAAGAGATTTATTTAACACAAAGCTCTGTCAGCACTCTGTACTACTTTCAGTGGCTCGGGGAAAAGAGCACATGCTCTACAAAAGCTGGAATCCAGCAGCTGTGCAGCACCCTATGGACCAGTGTCCAAATCCTTTACATTTGTGCATCATGAAGGACTTCAGATTTTATGTCAAACCTTGTGTACTGGAAGGTGAGGGAGCAAGGAATGACAGAATTTGCCAATCTCAGAACAGCAAGAAGCTGTAATCCCCCAAATCCATAAATAAATAAAAGCTAAGGGTACACTATTTAACAGCAGAGAAAGTCTCAGCTCTCTATAGTGCTTACCTTCAGCATTCCAAGAACAGAGAAACGAGAAACCAGCAGGTAAAAGTTCCTTGCCCTTATGCCACAAAGGCTATTATTTTACTCTTTTTTTTTGGAGAGTGGAGATCTGCTGCAGTTGTAAAGATCCCAAACTTGCTTTACACATGGTCAGATCTGGTGAGCAACATGTACCTCCTCATTTAGCAAGATGTCAATGTACCGGACATAGCCAGGCAACTGCTTGATTAAAGGGACAAAAACACACACACACAAGCATGAAAGATGTTTCGCATCTGTAACACACAGATGTGTCCTGAATGAGGGTCAGGAGACATCCCTGCAGTTGCAGCATCACTATTCTCCATACTCACTAGTGCGTTAATGGCAACTTATGAGTCGGACCCTGGGCTCCTGCCCATATCAATCAACACAACTGTCTATTTGTCCTAGTCTAACCACCTTTCTGTATGCCTACCACTGGCAAACCATATACAAAGGTAACAAGCCTTTCATTTAGACTGTTATCCACCACGATATCCATTCTAGAGGAGACAACTGAGAAGAAGCCCTCATACTCTGTTTCAAAGTGCTGAGATCAGCTGAGGGATGCTGAAAGAGGGAATCCCATGTTGGCACAAGAACACCAAGAACTGATTTCAACAGAAATGAAACCGCCTTTGAGAGCCGTGGGTGATGGAAGCGGGCAGATGGCATTGCCAGGGAGAAGGTTTTTAACCCCGGCAGCTGCCCAGCAATAGGGATATTGCAGCGCGGGGAGAGGCCGCAAGATCCACAGAGGAGGGAAAAACAGATCCAAAAGGAAACAAAAAAGGGGGGAATTCAACACTACAAATCGGGCTACAGCTTGATATATCCTCACCAGATAAGGAGGGGGGAGGGGGGCGCGGCAGGACGTGGCAGTCCCAGCGCCCGGAGGCGGCCCTTACCGTAGACCAGCTTTTTCATCTCGTGGTACCTGGCCCACAAATAGGTCTTGGTGTCAGCTCCCTCGGCCGGGATGGGCTGGCCCCCCGCGGCAGG
>VZTY01014032.1:153569-216316 GCA_013400935.1 Turnix velox | reverse complement strand
ATCAGTGCCGCGCCGGGCTCTGCCGGTGGCCGCCAGCTGATGGTCTCTGGGCTGCCCGTGACCGCCGTCCCCGGGGCACTGGCTGGCTTTAGGGCGGCAGCTCTGGCAGGAGACGGCCACGGCCAAGAGCCGGGGGGCCGCGCTGCTGCCCCTCCTGAGCGCCGCCATGGTCCCGCCGAACGACACTACCGCCGCCACCTCGGGGCAGCCCGCGAACGACCGGGGCTGGTTTCTCTCCGCTCTCCGATCGCTGCCTTTACANCCCGTCTCCTCAGGCGGCGGGCAGGAGGGGGGCGCTGTTTCCTCACCGCCGCCCCGCTCCGCCCAATCAGGAGAGGCGAGCGGGCCCGCGCGGGAGGTCACGTGGGGTGGACCCCATCACGTCCTTCCGTTCGGCGGCTCGCGGGGGCTCGGCGGTCTCACGCTGGAGGTGAGGGGCGCGCGGAGCTGGGGGTGGCGCTGATTGGCTGCGCGCGCAGCCCCCCCCGCCGGGCCATGAGGGAAGGAGGAGGGGGCGGCGGCGGAGCCGCTATGGCTGGGGGTGAGGCTGGGCCCGGGACGACCCGTTTCTCATCTCAGCCCCTGCCCGGCGTAACGGGGAAAGCGGGGGGCTGCGGCCCGCCATTGTACGGACTCTCGCGTCCCTCACGCTTCTTCCCTTGTTTTCTTCACGGGCTAACTGAGGAAGGTGCCGCTTCCGTCCCCGTCATGCTAGTGAGCAAGAGGGTGAAGCGCCTCTTGCAGCTGGTGCCCGGGAAGCAGCGCTTCGGCGTTTACAGGTTCCTGCCTTTCTTCTTCCTGCTCGGGGGAGCAATGGAGTGGTTCATGATCAACGTCCGCATCGGCAAGGAGACCTTCTGTGAGTGAGAGGGGGGCCGCTCCCCGCCGTGTCACCGCTGCCCTTCCCTGGCATGAGCCGCTCCCCGGCGTCGCAGCACCTGTTGGCGGTGAACGCGGCGGCTCCCCTGAACAACGCTCGGGGAACAGGGGCTGATGGTGGGGTCCTCACGTGGGATTAAATACAGCCAGCAAGTCAAACACTTGTCCCTCTAGTGCAGGATGACATGCTCTGGATTCTGCCTCCCCAGCACAAGGCACTGGGCACAAAGAAATCAAGGTTTTGATATGAAATTAGATTTTTTTCCACGTTGGAAAAGGCTTACCAGGGTTATCAGAACTCAAATATAGGTGTGGGTTCATCTGAAACATGGCTTTTCAAATGAGAACTTATATATCTCAGTTGGAAGAGCAGCAGATTCCTAATCTTGAGAGGACGAGGGTTCAAGAATTGGGTTGATGGTTGGACTTGATGATCTGGAAGGTTCTTTCCAGCCTCGATGAAAAGTTGTAACCTTGTTATACCTTAGCTCATGGCATTTAGTTTGCAAATGTCAAAGCATTCTCTCCTCTAAAAGTGGCATTCTTCCATTCATAAAACCACCCCGGACGGTGTTCAAGGCCAGATTGGATGGGGCTTTGAGTGGTCTGGTGGGAGGTGCCCATGGCACAGGGGTAGGAACCAGATTTTTTTTAAGGTCCCTTCCAACCCAAACACTTCATGATTCTAAACCCTGATAGAAATTTTTGTCTACTTCAGGAAAAGGATCAACTCTACTGCATGTTGTATGAGAATGTTCTCATTTTCATGGGTAATCTACTTGAGTCTTGTGGAGAATAAAACAGTTTGGTACAACGTCCATATCTGAGAAACTCATGACAAAGAAAGATGCTTCTCTGCTCACATCTGAAGGCTTGGGTTTGTTGTGATTTTTCAGTTTAAGGTGTCTGAGGCATACCTGCATAGTAATGAAGTCAGTTTGGAAATTAAAGCAGTTAATATTTCAGCTAAAGCCTTATATTTCCACAAAAAAATTGCTATGCCAAAAGGATACTATACTAGAGTAACAACAATTGTGCAGTTCAGCTGTAATACTGTTCCATAATCCACAAAAAGGGTTAATGTACAAGACTTAATAATAATTTTTTTTTCTGTGAGAGATTTTTATTTGGTGGTTGATACTCGGGGGTGATGAGGGAAGGCAAGAAGAACAGTTAAGACTATGAAGGCAACTATATTCCTGTGGTTTATTTTTAACAAAGCTAAAATACTGAAGCTATGATGGAAATCCTCAGGCATTGACTTTGTGCCTGTGATTTTGTTTCCCTTTGGCTTTGGCCAATTTGGGTATGTGTGTTTTTAATTAACCGCATGGGAAAGTAGACAGAGTTTCATGGTTGAAACTTAAGTTTTGCTATAAAAACATTTCATCAGGACTGATGGGAAGAACTTTAGCCTGGATGGGAGGGAGAACATGAACTATTTTTAAGTAGTAATAAGGATTTGTGTTGGGTTGAATTTTCAGCTGCCTGTCCATCAATGCCTGCAGGAGAAAAAAAGTTTAAAAAAACCATAATAAACTTGATACATTTAATACTGTATTGCACTTGGAAAATGGTAATATAAAAAAACCCTGTTTTTTCTGGCAGATGATGTTTACCGTAGGAAACGATCTGAAAGACAGTACGAGGCAAGGATGGAAAAAAATGTTGCAAGGGAAACATCCTGAATGCTTCAACTCTGTACCAAAGAAGCATTAAGGCCACCGTGATGGTAGGAGAAGACTTTTATCTCTCCAACATGAACTTACTGTAATCCACCCTCAAGATGGTTTTAGCTGTTTTAATCGTCCATCTAATTCATATGTTTAAGTCAAATGCAATTGTGAAAGTTCATGTTGCTTAGGCCTGTGCCTTTTATTTAATGTTTGTGTAGTACTTTTAAATAAACTAAACTGAAGAAACAGTCCAACTACTGCTTTTCTTTGCTTGATGAGATACTGTTGTTCTGGCAAGAGGGGCTGGACAGAAGTGTACATATTGCAAATGCAGTATCTCAGCACAATGGAAAGGGTTGTTTTTTAGTTTCCTTTGTGCTGATAGAAACAGCTCTGGAATCTCATTTGTTTTCTTTTTAATATGGCACAGTTTTAGATGGATAAAGAGAGGACAGATCTACTGCGCAGTGTTTACTCTGCCCAGTGTTTGGAAAGTCAGCCAAGCAGTCAGGCTCTGCTGCCTGTAAGTGCTGCAGTGCCTGTTGTGGCTACTCTGACAATGCACGGAGCTGAAGGCTTCGGGGAAAAAGGTCTGATACATTTACCTGGCAACAGGCTCATGTTCAGAGGAATGTGCAACAGCAACCTTAGCAAACCTAAAATCTGTGGGACTTGTCTTTCTTCACAGAAAAGGAAAATAGAAGCAGCTGCTCTCTCCTGAACAGCTTTTACTCCCCAGCAGTGACACACTGGTGTGGGGGAGCACAACAGTCACAGTGAATTAGGGGACTGGCACAGTATAATCCATGACAGTGCATGCTAGGGGCATTGCTTTATTTCCAAGGAATATTGGATATTGGTGCTTTGCACAAAGCATGAGGATTAGGTATAGTCCTTTCAAACCCCATCCAATAGCAGCACTCACAGGTAGTTGCTCACACTTCATGAATCCTTCACCATTTCTGTCCAAGGCTTTCATCCTGCTCAGTTTACCCTGGGCTGGGACATGCCAGGTACTGATTCTGCCCAGCAGTTCACTGCATTCTGCTCCATTTCTTTTCATGTCTCTCCTGCTGCCTCCAGACTTCTGCACTGGATTTGTGATCCCTCTTGGTGCAGGAAGGACTGATTTAAGGATCATAGAATAGTTTGGGTTGGAAGGGACCTTAAAGATCATCGAGTTCCAACCCCCCTGCCATACTTCACCACTCTCACTGTAAAGAATTTCTTTCTTATGTCTAGTCTAAATCTATCCTCCTCTAATTTATATCCATTGTTTCTAGTCCTCCCATCCGATATTATGTTAAAAATTCCTTCCCCTGCCTTTCTGTAGGACCCCCTCAGGTACTGGTAAGTTACTATGAGGTCCCCTCTGAGCCTTCTCTTCTCCAGGCTGAACAACCCCAACTCCTTCAGCCTGTCCTCATAGGGCACTTGCTCCAACCCTTTGATCATTTTCGTGGCCCTTCTCTGGACCCTCTCCAATAGCTCAATATCCTTCCTGTGTTGAGGGCTCCAGAACTGGACGCAATACTCCAGGTGGGGTCTCACCAGTGCCGATGACTTTCAGTATCTCAGACTGAGATAACAACATGTGAAGAATGATGAGAATTAATCTCCTTTATGAAACTGTATCATCCACCATCAAATTTTAGAGAGGTGGCAGTTCTGTAGAGCCAGCAGCCTATGTAACAGGCAGTGTGTATCCCCTGGACCCAATATATGAATCCATGGTAGTGCCATATAATGCTGTCTGTTCTGGTTGTTTAAGTAGCTCTTTGTAAATTAGGCATCAGAGGCACCCAGAGATTCAAAAGCTTGATATCAATTTTTCTTGGCAACTGTGGTTAAAGAAAACTTATCTTCCAGATTTTTAATTTTACTGTGTGAAAGATGCCTTTTATTCCGTATTACTGTTGTAGTTTCCTTTCTTGCACAGCTACATAAAGGTGAGTCCTAAACCAGGTTAGCCTCCAGTATGAAATTAAGGCTGTTTGTTTTCAAAGCAATGAATGTGGAAACATCTGAATCCAACTGAATCTTATCATCTCTATTCAGCTTGTTCCCAGTACATCATGTATGTTTTTGGATTTACTGTTCATGCTCCTTATGGCTCAATTTCATTTATGTTTTCCAGCACCGCTGTTCTGAGCACTCACCAGGCACCTCTTGCTGTACAGAGGCCAGTATCACAGAATTGGAAGTAACATTCAAAGGTCATCTAGTTCAACTCCCTGCAGTAAGCAGGGACATCTCGCAATACATCAGTACATCAGGTTGCTCAGAGCCTCAGCAAGCCTGGCCTTGAATGTCTCTAGGGATGGGGCCTCCACCATCTCTCTAGGCAACTTGTTCCAGTATCTCATCACCCTCATGGTGAAGAACTTCTTCCTAATACATAAAGAACACTCCTTGCTCACACAGAAGCATGCACCTGCCAAGGAGTAGATAAAAATCTAGATCAGCAACAGCTAGAATTACTTGTAATAAAATCCCAACAAAAGTCTTGATGGGACACTAAAACCTGGTTAATCCAAAACACTTTGCAAACTATTTTTATTCAAATTAAAAAGACTCAGGTAAACAAAGTAATGGTACATACATGTTATAAACCTGGTATAACCTTCAGGAGTACATGATCTAATGAAAAGCCAAGCATGGATTAACCAGGTCCCAAAACATATGCTGGGGGGAGAGGGGGAAAAGTCACCAACATCAGTGTTATGAATTTTTACACAAACAGTAAATTTTCTCATGGAAGGAAGGACTGAAGAAGAGAACAAATAATTCCTAGTTGTCGCCGACTGGTTTTTATTTATGATAATACCAGTCCTAGATGAATCTATTTTCCACTCTCACAGAAGTCAGCCATTTCCCATACATACTTTTATTTTAGTATGAAAGTTTTGTTTATGCCAGTACAATGAACGGCAGTGGAAAACAAATGAGGGGTTCAAACACCCACAAGGAGAGAGAAAGAGAAAGACAGACAGACAAGTCTTTCCTTTTTTTTTTCCTTTTTTTAACCAGAGTCAGAAAACAGTTTCTTTTGCTGTTTTTGAATTCTAGATTGTAGCCATTGTATCCTAAATTTTACTGCAATCAATTGAAATGCCTCCAATATACAGAGACATGATTTTGAAATAAATAAACAAAGCTTAAAATAATTGGTTAGGGCCAGCCCGGTGGCTTAGTGGTAGTGCTCTACACTGCCTTGCAGGAGGACCCAGCTTTTGTTTTGCACTTCCAATCTCTTGCTCCTGGGTAAGGAAGAGCAGTGGAAATGGGGCTTCATCTGCTCAGGCCAGAGAGAGCCAGTGCTGCAACTCCACTCACCACTGACCTTCAGATAAATTAAACATCTGAGTTATACAGGCTCCTAAGGGAGTCCCATCCAGTCCTCAAAAGAAAATAAATAAAACAATAACTTAAGTAAAATCCATCCCAGGTTCTTTGGTGTAATTTGTGTTAATGCTGAGAAGCAGGAGAATCTGGTGGGGTATCAGTACAATCCATGGCATTTCCAAATACTCAGACACTAAGATTTGTTGCCTGATTTGCTTCAGCATCCCGTCTTTGTGGCTAAAGATTGCAAAGTCTGTGGTAATTAAAACAGAATTGGAGATGATACTATATATATGGGGGTGGTCTGAGACTATTTAGTTTCTACTTAAATAAACTCGGTCATTTACAAAGGCCAGTAAAGAATTTCTGTCCCACAGGTGTGCTACTGCAGAGTTCAAAACTGTAGTTTTCCTGTATGTTTTTTAGCTTCATTTTCTTCATACCTATTGCACATCTGACCTACACTGTCCTTAAGTGCCTATTTAAAATTACATGGTTTTCTGTGCAACGACTGGAGGATTTCAATCAGAGAGGAATTAGCCAGTAAAATTAAGTAACAGTTCATACTTGCATGTCACTTCCCTCATCAGTTTTATCAGCAAAACAGAACCCAAAACATCCAGTATTTAAGAAGTATTTAACCTTCCACCAAATGTACTCAAATAAAAGTGTTCTGTTCTATTAGACTGCAAAAAAACATTTCCACACAATGAACATCTCTAGCATGTATCTGTGAATTAGTTCTTTCAGACTGAGTTGCAGTGACCATGTTCCTGTCAACAGTTATTTCAAATTCATACAGCTTTCCCAGTAACTTAGCACAATCCAGAAGTATTAATTCTTTGTCAAAAAATAATTACATGAGAGGATTTAACCTTAAAACCACACACTTTGCAGTCCAAAAGGTTGGTTAGTTATGAGGACAGGAAAGTCTTTAGCAGAAGGCAGTCACAACCTTGAAATCTGGCATGAAGCCTACACCTACCTTACCTAGTAAAAAAAAGGAAAAAGGCCCAAACCCTCTGAAGGCTGCAATGAAATTTAGTTCTTGGTATGCTGAACTTACACATACTCCGTAATAACATTTCACTTAAATTAAGTGTCAAATTTCTCAAATTTTGCAGTGCAAAACTTTCCTGAAGGTAAGTACATTAAAGAAAGCAAACAACAATGCCTTGCAATGCCCAATCATTAACAGAATAGGTCTGAATTTCAAAACATCACAGCGATTCACTACCAAAACAACTCCCTTTCCCCTCCAACTTACCTTCCAAGACCTGAGCTGGTTTGAAGCTCTGCGTGCCTTTCCTTCACGCTGACAGCACCGTGTAGGGAGAAGGGTTCCCCTTCTCAGTGCTCAGTGCATTGCAGAACCCCCAAAGCAGGTCATGGCAGAGGAAACATTTCACCTTCTAAGGGCAGGGTAGCACATGTATTCTGTTAGTGATTCTGCATGGCCTTGGCTACACAACTGAGTAACTGGACAGGACTGGACAACACTAGCAGTCAAGACACTCTTGTCTCATCCTCCATAGCACTTCCAGGGTTGCTGGGTGCCTCGGTACTGACTAGAAATTTCACTCTTCCCCAGTGCCAATGCACATCTTACCTTCCACTTCTTCTAAGAGATCCTCCCTATTCACATCTGAGTGAGATTTCTGCTGGAAGTGGCTAGCACACACAAACACATGTACACACATTCTTCTAAGATGTAAACTATGACTAATTTCACATTCCACTGTACCAATTTGTAAATACTTAGTTTTCTTCTTTTTTTCTTATTTTATATAAAAACAATGGCATCAGGTTCTCAGCAATAAAGTATAAGAAAGATGAATCCTTGACTACACTTAACCAATTATGAAATAGCCTTTCAAACAAAGGAAACATATGGAAAAATCCGTGTATTTGATAAAGTCAACTTAATATAACAAAAAGTGAAATATGCTTATTAAAAGTGTCCTTATATAAAAATGGTTCTGCAATGTACAGTAAAATGCAATACAAATTATTGTCGGTTATCTCTCCCCACCCAGTAACTAAAACAGCTATTGTTCCACAAAACTCCTTGTATGCCGGTATCAAAGAAAGAAGCAATAAATGCAACTAAACATTTTCTATGTTGTACGCCTGACGGATGTTAAGGGTGTCTCGGAGCATCAAGTCTCGCAGCCGCCATAACGCATCAGCCATTGTGGTGTGAGCCCCTTTACTTTTCAACCAGTGCGAGGGGAGTCGGCTCTCCTGTTCTTTTGATAAGTGGACATCTCTTCTTCGTGCTGCCAAGTCAAAAGAAGGTCCGGTTATCTACTGGCTTTGATATTCACCACTGTTTTTCTAGAAAAAGGCAAATAACAGTTCTACAGTATATAGCCTTTACCCCAATATTTATGCCCATACAATTGATTTTTAGATTTATAAATCATCAATGGAATCAGCCTGCTGATAACATGTATACACTCCCCATCTGTCAAATTATTTTTTAAGGATTATTTGCATGCGTACATTTCCTTAAGTAGCAGATTTATATAGGCTTTTCCATAAAAGGAAGAAATATTCATGATTACAGAGAAGCAAGTTCTGTCTGAAGTGTCCCACTCTGTCTCAAAAGCCTTACCTGCAAGGGTCTGGTCCCACTTGCTAATACTATTTGATTCAGCACTAAGACCCTCAATATATTTCAGATAGGCTTCAGAATGAAGAAGCCTCTGTGTCTTTGGTGGAGGGGAAACGAACATGGGCGTGGTGGGCTGCTGCATGATGGGCTGACTGGCTGGGCTCTGGCCGGGGTATGGGGGGGGTGCCTGCTGTCCTGGTGGGCCAAGGATTCCAATCTGCAAAAGACAAAGCATGGAGAGATCACATCTGGGGGAAGTGAAGGGAAGCCACTTCACATCTGTGCATCAGGTCATCCTCAGACAATGGAACTTCAAAATGGGTACTGAGCAAAGGCATTAAGACATTTCCCTGGTCACTCACCTTAGCCAGGACTACCTGCTGAAGGCATCAAGATGCAGAGAGAAAAGTACAAACAAACCATATTCATATTTAACAGACAACACTGCTCAGACTCCTATCACCACTTCTCATTTGTCACAATTACCCTTAATTATTCCTCTTGACTTCATGTTTTCTCAAATTTAGTAATAAACCCTGTGGTATGTGAAGAGGTTTTGTCCCAAAAACATCTAATCCAATCTGACCGTGATCCTTGGATGACTTGGATACTCCCACAGAATAAATAGTAATAACTCCATGTCACAACACACTTCACTACTTGCTCACTCAACTTTTCTTCATACTTCCTAGCCAAAATTGCATTGCTCTACACAATGCAAAAATTTAATCAAGAAAATCAGAAATGTACTGAACACTTCACCAGTACTAATGACTGAGAAGGAACTGAGACTGTCACTGTTCCCCAAACTCACAAATTTTGAGCTGCAGCGGAAAATACGCTTTGTCAAAACAGGGAAGTAAACACTCATCAGGGGCTGAGGAGGTGGGCAGCATCCTCTCTGCATCGACAAAGAATGCAAACCCTACATTATCAGCAGTTTAACACAGGGCTGAAATGCCTCCCCGAGTTTAACAGAAGGAAAACAAACCAAAACCTTGCTTATACTGCAGAAGTTGCCCCACTGAGCAGAATATAACTATTCTAGCAACAATTCATCCAAGAAATATCTTAATCTGAGCATAAGATTTTAACTGGTTTTAAATACATCCGAATGCATTTGGTTTATATTCACCTGGGGAAGCCCTATGTGCAACTCTACACATATTAACTGAGATGTTGTTCGAAAGTCAATTTAAATGCTAATTCAGAGCCTTAAAGCCTCATAAATAATGCAAAAACAACTCACCTGCTGCCCAAAAGAACTTGCTCCAGGTGCTGGAGTGCCTACCATGGGGGACACGTTTTGGCCTATAACACCTATACTCCAAAACAAAAAACAATTAGGGTTATTTCAGGGCAATGACAAACACCTATTTGTTCTTCTATTGTAAAAATTCATACTTTGATATCATTGCTCACAGTTACTCTAAGCAGATGAACGACATTCAAATATTCCCCTCTCCCCTCAATAAAAATAATGCTTTAGAAGTACCTGAATAAAAAAAAGCCATTATAAGAACTAATTAGTTTAAGAAATTATTTAATTTAAGAAATGCAAAGTCAATAGGTTTTTTTGGGTGGTTTTTTTTGTTTGTTTGTTTTACAGATTACTCAGTGATTACCTGACTAAATCTTTTAATTTATAATATACACCTTTGGCTTGACAGGATCACCCTCGAATCCTTTAGGAAAGGAAATGCTGATTTGCTTTAACAATATTTAACATTTCATTGTATTCAGTTTTATAAAATACATTTATGGCAGGAGGAAATCCAAGCCATTGCAAAATTTCTGTTAGATCTCACTTATATAAAAGTCAGACTTCTCTTACATAAAAAGCATCTTGCAGGTTAGGCTTCAATGAGACCCATGAACACTTGAAATAAATTTCAAAGGAATAAATCCAGTTAGTTTTTCCTACGCATTGAGGTTTTTCCCTACTCAGAGTGCTGCAGAAAACACCAATGTCAGTCTTACATAGAAGAATTTACAAATCTAAAGGAGAGTAATGCAGTTCCTGATATTTTATGTACAGACATCATGGTCAGAAAAGAAAAAAAGTTACGCAGCCCTTCTCATATTCATTCAGTGGAAAAGCTGCAAACTAACTATGCTTTTATGAGAGTTTAATCTGCATACCGATTGCTGTATCAGCAATCAAAAATTGTGCCACTGCATTTTGGACACTAAAGTGTAGATCGATTGCATCCATATGATCACAGCCTCCATTTTAAATGTATCAGTACTAACAGCAAGGCAGAAGCTGGAAAAAAAACACTGCAAATAAAAGTTGTGGAATATAGTACTGCTATTTTTTGGCACAAAGCAGAGAGGTTGGGAGGAGGGCACCCTCAACATTCGGCATCAGAGCATAGCTTCGATCTTAGCCTTCCCTGCCCAGTTGTGGTCCTCCATTCCCAGGTGTTACTTTCTTCCATATATCCTCCCAAGTTTTAAACACTGTACATACAGCCCACTACTCTGGTGGGAAAAACTCTTCAAAAGTTGTACACTGTCCTCCCCATTGTCTGCTTTGTATTCAGTGTCAGTGCCCAGGTGAGTCAGACAGGCTCACGGACACACAGCTGCTTTCCTGCTCCAGCTACCTGACATCACAGTGAATTTTATACACAGCAAAGCTGCACACCTCATTCTCGTGTTTTTTTTGGTTTTTTTTAAAGCAAACAATAAAAAAGGCAAAACAACACAAACCAATTTACATATAGATGAATGTCTGAACAGAGCTTCTGATAAACACAGTTGCAAGTGGGGCAGGGATTGGCAAACAGGACCACTTTGTCCACAGCTTGCTCAACTGCTGAACATATAGGAAGCACATCTTTTAAATAGTCACTTGAGTAAGTTATCAGAGGTAAAAACGGAAAGAATCAGGTGAAAATGGGATTAGAGGGTGCATGAGCGTTTTTCCCCATAATGCTAATGGCAAAAGGAAAAGGTTATGTTCCATTCAGCCACACTTTTCATCAAAAGCATGGCAAAATGTAGCAAAAGTGTACCAGATATGCTCTCAAAAATCAATTTAAAATTTGGCACAATACTATATTGAGTTCGCCTAATCCCCAAATGTTTCCATGTTCTAGCAACATGGCTCAATCGGAACACTGTAAAACAGTAACACAAGTCAGTGCTCCAATGGCCAGGGACTCTTAGGTGGCCAAGTTTGTTTAAGAGCAGACTGGCTGATAAACATTAACAAAAAAGTGTTCTGTAAGGAACGAGAGCAACAAATTTAATTTATAAGTCCACTTTAAATAAAAAAAGTAGTGGAAGGATGCTGTAGAAAAAAGGATACAAACAAGCTGATTTCAGCTTTTCAGACCTCTGATACACTCAAGCATAAGGTCTTTTGGCTGGAGCAGCATCATGTTTCTCCAGTGACCTTTTCATGCTGTATTACTGGACGTGCTGTTCTAACAACCTCATATATTCAGCAGTGCATGGTGAGAGCTGCAGCTAAACAAACCTGTAATGCTGAGAAACAAAAGCTATGACCAAAATAAGCTGCAGAATGGTTCAGTGGCAAGTACAAGACAATGAAACAAGGAGTGAATGAGGATGACATTCTTACCGGGTGGTGGGATGCCTGGGATGCCTGGCATACCTGGCGGAAGTTGGTGGGGTGGGGGGACCCCTGGGTGAAGTGGCTGCATGCTGCCCATGCTAACAATGCCATCAACTGGGCCCTGCAAAGGTGGCAGCACCGGTGGATAGCCACTTATCATGCCTTGAAGGACACAACAAATTTCAAACATGCATCAATAACATGCAATATGATCTACACAGTAAGACATGCACTATCCACAGAAAAAAAAATAAAACAAAACAAAAGCACCTTTAGTACAGCGAGATGATACTATAATTAGTATCTTGCAAAAATGAATAAAAACTTAAAAGTTATATATATGAAACACTATAGTCTTGATGAATTAGTATTTAGTGTATTTGTATGTTCCTCATGGGGTAACAAATGCTGAATATTCAGGTATGTTAACACAAGGAATAAATTCAGCCACAATTAAATGTTACTAATGCAAGCATTTTAATCCAGCTGAAAGCTCTGCCATCTGCCCCCAGACCCCGAGCACAGCACTAACTACTCCAGCTCCACCAAGAGCTCCTGGAGAGCCCAACGAGTATAAAAAAAAAAAATCCTATACATTTTTCTGCAGCACATGTGCAGAATTAACAGACAAACACCCTAAACCATCCGTACGCTTAAAACTAACAGTAGTAATATGGGTGATTTTTATTCAATCATCTCCAGTATAAACCAAGGAAGTTAAGTATGAAACCTGGCAGCATTGGACAAGCAGCGACTTCCATTCATGGCACTGGAGGAAAATAAAAGGACTTAAAGAACCACCTGCAGGCTCTTAAAGAATATCACAAACAGTTTTTTCAAGGTGACTTTATAGGAAAATCAGTGATACAACAGAGACAGTATTGTGCTGCTACTTGTAACTTTTCTGCATGTGAGGTAAGACGACTTTGATCTGTTGCTACCCCCGAGGTGACCCTACTCAATAATAACACTGCCCTGTGTTTATTAGGTCCTGGAACATCCCTTGCCTTTTTTCTAGGTTTTTTAATTTAAATAAATGCACTGTCAGGTAATCAAGGAAAGGTGTTGGAAAGACAATGAAAAGATGACAGAGGACAGAAGCAGGTCAAGAGAGACATGAGGCAAGTTTAGAGATGAAGAATTGTTGGGTTCTTGTTTGTTCCAAACTGCCTACTGAGTCTCTGTCACGCTGCCAAGAACTTCAGAAAAGGGATATCTGGATTAAGACTGACTGAAAACTATCATCAGCTCTGACAGAATGCAGCTCAAGATTGAAACAGACCAACGAGCTCCAAAATACTAAATTTGTCCCCTCCTCAAGAAAGATTGCAAAATTGAGAAACGTGAAATTCCAAAAGCTTTACCATGAGGAAAATAAAGAACTGATCTCCCTCAAATCTTCATTTTCCACAGGACATCTAGATTGACACTTACTAAATAGGTCTTAGGCACCTATTTCAAATACCTGGAAGTTCATCAGTACCTCTTTATTAACATAATGAAATCTGTATTTCTAATGGAAAAAGAAGAAAAACAACAAAAGAATCCCTAAAGAATTTTCACTGTACTTTTTAGCCGGTACTTTCAGTGCACCTTAAGCTCTGTTAACAAACAAATCTGAAGCTTTAAAACCAAACAAACCAAAAGAGAAAAGCCTCCAACAGGATCTGTGTGCCATAAAGAAGTGAATTTCTGTGATGGAAAAATTCTCTGAACTAGAAAAAAAGCAATCAAATGATGGAGGAGGATGTGAGAGGGGTCTCCACAGAATAAGACACTTCTGAGTAAGACTTGTGGAAGATGAAAGACCATGTTTTAAGAATGGGCCACAAAACTAGAAAGTTTAAAAAGATCCTGTTGATCACCTACTTTAAGGAAATATTTCACAATGCCAAAGTGAAGAGACTTGAATGCCTAACTGTTCAAATAAGACAATGGTCTTAACTACAGGTTTGCTTTTGAGGCTTATGCCACAGGAAATAAGTTGCCACATGTAGCTTCAGAATGCGCATTTTTTTGAGAAGTTTTGAGAAAGCATAACAGTAAAGACCTCTGCTCATCACCTACCTCCAAAACACTTGAAAAGCGATTCAATGCCAAAAAAGCAATAACTAAACTAGGAAAACAATATCACAACAAATGATGCTTCCACATATTCATTATAGAAACAGGTTGCTCTCAAAGGATCAGAACAGAAGATCTCCCTTCTCCTTTTTTTATTGCTTCCTAGTTTATGCATAAGTAAGTGTACAAACACACACACAAAGACACACCAATTGCAAACAGTTCAGAGGAAAATTACCAAGAAGAAAGTGAAAGAAAAAAAAAAAGCAACTCAGTGTAAACAAATGCTTTGTAATTTGGAAAATATAAATCAAATAGTGAATATGCCTTCAGATTGAACATCCATGCAATCTGGAGACCATGATGAAAAATGCTTCAGACTGTCAGGTCTGAATATGGCCACAGTCCATGACACAGGGAAGAAAAATGATAAAAGAGTAAATGGAATCATTGGAATGCCTTAAGGGAAAGTTAAAAAGAAATTTCCCAAAACTCAAAACAACTCCCCCCAGATACTAATTTTTATCTACTTGCAGCTATTTTGACCTTGCCTGGAGTAATCTAATGATTTTATTTAGAAATGGGTGAAGGAAAACAACCTATCAGGTCATACCTAACTATTTTTCTCACTGATGTATGGCTGATCTCCAGTAGGCTACACGGTCTTCAGGTCTGATCCTGAAAATCCTTACTCTGAACTTACTCCCTATGAACTCAAGTCAGATTATGACTGGTAATGAGCCCAACACCTAGCATCAGTGACCTCGTGGAAACAGTTCTCCAAAAATCACCTGATCAACACGCCAATGTTGGCATTTCATATTCCTGCAATTGCTCTGGATCTGAGTCTCCTCTGATTCCCAGTATCTAACCAGCAATTCTATAAACCTTTTGTTTGTCCAGTTTGGGTTCTGTTTGTGTCTCACCTTCCTGCCAATAAAAAAACAGGTAACTGTCCTCCTACTTCATCACTTCCACTAACACAGGATGCACTAAAAGAGTGTTTTTACTCACTCTCCTCCTGCCATAGCAGAGCTAAATATGAACTCAGACAAGTAGAGCAAACATGATCGCACACAAACAGAACAGGACCCCTGCACAAAAAGGACCCTTTTTCCCTATGTTTCTAACAGGCTACTTGCTACCGGAACAAGTAATGTGGGACTATGGGGCTACCACTGGGCTGGGGTTATGTATACTCATTATGAAGAAAGACTGAAGAGATTGAGCTTTTTCCTTCCTGAAGAACAAAGTGACCCAAGAGAGTGTTCAGAGTTATGAAGGGGGTTGATATAGTGGATGAGGAAAAAATGGTCATAGCTCCTACTTTTTACCTGCAACAGGTGTCAACTGCTGATTGAGCATTCCCATTGGTGTTGGTGGCGGCACCACCCCCATAAGAGCCCCGACAGGAGTGCCTGCCCGGGGGGAGGAATTCTGCTGCTGTGCTGCTCGCTCTCTCTCCTGCTGCTCAGCAACTTTAGCTGCCCGCTCTGTAAAAGTATTTTAGATTTTCAGTTCTGTTTTGTAACCCAGAATTTCAAAATATTATCTGTTCATTAAAAAAAGGACTAGTCAAACACTGGCATAGTTTAGTCAAGTATAAAGTAGAACAGATGAATCTTTTTATACAGCATATGATTTGATTTCATGTGGCTGCAGCTAAGACTTTTAGAGAACCTTCCATGAAAAATATTCCAGCAAGTTTTATCTTTTTCTTAAAAAAAAAATAAATAAAAAAATAATGAAATTAAAATTTTTAATAGTCAAAGAACAAATTTGATAATAACACCAGTGTTACCAACATGAAGCAGCAGTCCAGCACTAGGCTTGGTCCGCAATAGGAAAACATGGCAAAACGTTCCCTCCTTCGACACCACTGCCTCAGCTAAACCAGTCTCGGCAGCTCTCCTGCACACCTGCTACCAGTAGCTGTGGGCATTTAAGTGTCTTGTCCATCGGACATGCCATAAAACAAGATGCAAAGTGCAGACACAGCAGCGTCAGGTCGCAGCCCATTTACTTTTAGGCTCCCCATGTATTTTACTACTGATGCAGCTGAAAAGTGGTAGCAAAGATGGGAAGTATTTGCAAAGTTTCCCTATTGTAGACAAATCCTTAGTGTTTGGAACATAACAAGCAGCAGTTTGATGAACCAAAAATATTTTTCTCAGCCTCTTTCTGTAATTTTCCCCATTTTGGTTCCCTCTGAGCTACTATTTTTTTCCTTTCCTTTTTTTTTTTTTTTTTACTGAAGATGTCTAACTCACATTGTGCTGCTCACTGGAGGTCATGTGTGTCCTTTGTACGATGACTGGTCATTATCTCAATCAAGTTTCTCACTGTGACTGCAAGAACAAAAGATCTACTGCAGGGGAATCTGACCAGAGGACAATTTTATATGATAGGAAGGGCAAAGGGTCATGGGGAGAAGAAAGAAAAAAACAAAAACAAACCCCCAAGCAAACGAACAAAGGAGATATCCTGAATGCCCACCCCAGGTGCTCTGGGGGGAATGCAAGTTCCCGATTTGTTTACTCTGAATGTTGTATCTGATTGATGCAATGAGGAACAACAAAGAATAAATGCATGCAGAGCACATCTCCAGCAAACTTCAATAACAACAAACGCAGGGCTAGAAGTTCTCTCGCAGTTGGTGAAGGATGAAAAATGCCACTAAAACAGCAATCAAGGTCCTCTTTCAAACAAAGGCTAAGAACAAGAACATGTTCATCAAGGACATTCGGTCATGCATCTATCAAAGTTACTCATTTTTGCCAATATATGACTTCAAATGTCTCCTGTAGAACTTGTTTATGCAACTTCTACCACTACTTCCATACACTGAAAGACCAGTTTTGTATCTAAAGTAATTTCCCTTCTTTTCACTTCTGTTATTTCAGGAAGAGAAGACGACGCAAGGGAACTCCTAGATTTACTACAGTCAATTCATACATGATGGAGCACAAAACACACAAGACATGTAAAGGCAGATCCTGAGGTAGAAAAATGAGATAATCCTCTTCAGAGCAGAGCAAGCATCTGTGAAAAAGATGAAGCAGCTGTTCTGACTCTCATCTATTTTTGGGTAGCTAAAAAAAATGGTCAAACAAAAGAAAAACTTTTGGAGGCACATCAATGAATGAGAAATGACTGTCAAGCAATTGGTTTTATCAGACTTTGGAGTGCTAAGCTTTGAAGAAGGACCTGATGTAGAACAGTCTTTGAGTTTTACCTAGTCTCTGTCCATACCATGACTGTCATGGAACTAACAGGTGGAACACTGCCAAAGGGAACCATGGCAGGTGTCTAGAAATTCAGCGTTGAGCATCTACCTTGAAATTCTCAACACCGAAGCCAAATCATTGAGGTCACAACTTGAGATCATTCAAACAATATTTCCAACACATCTCAAGAGAAAGGAAAGAGACATTCTACTTTGAACAGTTTTTCCTTATAATTGACCATTCCCTCAATCCCGTGTATTATTGTATTGTGAGGAGATTTCACAGCACACACGGTTAGTTAGCCATGCAGGCATTTCACCTCCTTTGGTTACCTAGTGCTAAAAAAAGAACTACTACATGTACAGCACAGACAGCAACTGAAATTTTCAGGAGACCCAAATGGATCTAAAACACAAACTGCTTTTTAACAAGAACACAGGAAAGGCAGTTTTGCACCAAGATGTCAAACCCTGCCTGATCCCTAATGCCTGGTGCACGTTCACACTAGAGAGCACGTGGGTGGAAGAAGAATTTCTCTCCTTTCATGCACACTAAGCATACACATTTTGGATGATTTGTAACCCCATCCCAATGCTTCAAAAGCTATTAAAACTAAGCCTGGTTATGGGCAGATAACAAGCAGCTCAAAGCTCAAAAGCTTTGGAAAGTTTAAAGTAAGAAAGAATTAAAATGGAAGCACTTGGGCAGTCATTAACACAGTGGGCAGCCACTGTTGCTACCAACAGATTACAGGTAAACCTTCCTGCAGAGTGCAAGACATCAAGCTACTCTAAAGTTAGAAGTGATGACATGCTGGCCATCTACTGCTTAAGAACTAGGCTGTAAGAAAGGACCTGACAATAAAAAGATACCATGCAAACCTAGAAGGGTGTGTAAGGACACTAAACCAGGAAAAAATAAGGCTGTAGTACTTTCACAAAGAAAGAATGTCACTATTTCCCTTCACAGCATTCACAAAAAACACCTGCATGCAGCTGAGTGGAGCTGTATTACTCTCCAAATCTTAAAAAGGTACTAGTGCAAATATGGAAAGGACTGAGCCAGCTGAGGGTGGTAAGTGATGGCATGCAAACTTCTAGTTCAACTATCAAAGCTGCCTCTATTTCATGAGTATGCAGAAAACTCATTAAATCTCTCCTTAAGAAAGCAAAGTTGTTACTTAATTGGGCAATAACTTTCTAGGGTTTTGTAATTTTCCAATTAAAAAAGTAGTTTCTTCTAATTAAACTGCAACAGTTGTTTAACAAAACCAGTGTTATATTGGAAATGCTAACACATTATTAACTAGAGTATTAACTATGAATGTTAAACTAATGCATCTGGCTTTTGCAAGGGTCTGCTGTTAAGGATTAATTCTCTTTTATTTTAATCAAAGTTGAGACACAATGATCAGTATCAGTGGGAAGGAAAGAAAGAAAGAGAGAAATAGAGAAAGAGAGAGAAAGAAGTCAAAAGTATCTCATGCATATTAAATATTACTAGGCTTCCATCAGAACAAGAAAACCCTTAAAATCAGTTACAACAGTTGATTAATAATGAGACTGAACAATACTCTTTACAGCATCATAACTGATTCTGTATCCTTGATTTTACACTAACAAAGCTTTTTAGCACTCTCAAGTACTGTCCAAAGATCTTCTCCCTCCTCCACTGTAAAACTTCTTACCTGAAGCTCTGAAAAGCTTCTTGTCCAAAATTTCCCCTGATACTTCTTTAGTGAAACTTTGACAAACCATTTTTCAAACTGACTTCCATCCCAGAGGCTTTAAGCCCATTTTACTTCTATTTTCTCACCATTTTCTTGGTCTTTGTCCATTTGGTTATTTGTGGCAAAGACATTTAAATTATTGGTTGTGTGCTACATAACTTAAACATGTTCTTTCTCCTCTTCAGTCATCTGTCAATGTCAACTTCTCTTTAAGGCAAGTCCAGAACACAAACAGAAACATCTTCTTTCATTAAACCTGTCATCTGAATAAAGTAATGATGCTTTGAGACAGAAAAAAAGGCAGGAAAGAGTTTAGCATCTTAGTTTTTATTTACCTTCATATTCTGCTTTCTTTGTTGCTTCCAAGTTCCTCCATTCAGTTCCTACAAGCCTGCTGAGCTCTCCAAAGGAGTAGTCTGGGTGCTGAGCTTTAATCACAGCTCTCATCTCGCTGCTAAATAAGATGTACCCACTCATGTTGATCTTCCTTTTGGATCCCTCCTTCTTAGTGCTGCCCTTAACAGACTTGGGAGTGGACTGTGAGAAAGAGCAGTTATGACCACAAGTGTACAAAGGAGAAGCTTCTCGACAGAAAATTCAAAGGAATGGTACTTTCAGACAGTGCCACATTTCTCTTGAACATATTTACACAAAGATCATCCAACCTCACAGCTCCTCAGAGAGGTGGCATCTTTGCACACATTTATGAAAAGAACTCATGTAAAAAAACCCAGAAAACCAGACAACTACAGTGTTCTGATGCTTCTCAACTCTTCCAGACACAATGTCATCTTTGCAACCTTCAAAAGGCCCTTCTCATATCCCAAAACATAATACTTCTCAAGATGAGAGAAATTTGTAACTGTTTCCAAAAACCCCATGGGGAAAGAAGGAAATACATGCATCTCTTTTCTTCATGTTACTAACTCCTATGTGCCTTTTTGATGCCACAGTTTACTCTTCTCCCAGATAAAAACAAAGCTTCAGTGACAAAGTCTTGCTCATCAAGTTAAGCTGAGCACTGTATAAACCGAGGCATACTTGCGTGCTATTCCACACTTCACTGTATTAGTTTTCAAATGGCAATTCACCCTTAATGATTGCATTACGAACCTAAAGACAACACTTGTCTTTTTGGGAGGAAAAGGAAACTCCACACAGGTTCTGGAAGGACACATGGGGCACACAGAACTCATTCTGGCTTCTCAGGCAAGCCCACATTGGCTTGAGGAAATCTTTAATGTCCAATGATCACAACATAAACAGCATTTGGCAAGTACCATGCATGACAATGGTAATATTTTGAATTATAAAAAGTTACCTTCAGCTTCCTTAAGCATTACATTAGTTTGTTAATGCTGGTAACATGCTTTCTATTTGTGAAACTTCACAAGAACTTTCATGCTACTGACAAAATCTAGCATGTTAAAAGACAGCCTTGGATGGGAAATGCATTTGGTAGTCAGCCCACATGGCAAAAATCCCAGTCAAACCAAGCTAAAGTTTTCTATTTCATCATATCGTTTTCATGACAGTTATTTTTATCCAGGGATCACATAATTTCTTCACCTGCTAATGAGGTTAGAAAAGTGGTTAGAAAACTGCCTAAAACTCCTTCCTGATCCCAGCAGATTATTCCCATTGCCTCTCTAATGCTGACATTAGTTTGGATGTACCAAGGTGATGAGACAGATAAAGGGCTTAACTGAGCCACAAACATACTATTTTGGTTAGGTTAATTTTCAGTTATTTCAGTACACTAATCTGAGGGCTTGGGTAGGAAACATGGCAAGGGAAGTAAGAGAGCCAAAGTGCCTTTTTAAGCAGAATCAATGAGTCATGTCCCATTCAAGCCAGCTTATCATTACGCACGATTCCTCATTTACCTCCTGTGTATTTATCAGCAAATTAATACTAAAGCTTCTGGGACAACCAGTTCTTTTTTTAAGAAGTTCTTGTCTCCAAGTAAGAAGAGTAACTCAATAGTTTAAAAGTGCCTTTTTTTTTTATCTCTGAGAAGAATGCACAGCATTTTCTGAAACTGTAACAAAACCCTAACACTCAAAATACTAGCTTTTTTCAAAACGTTATGTTTATGGATCTGATATTTTTGAACAAGGATCACAGAAAATCTACTCATTGGAAATAAATTTAAAATATACAAAAATGTACCCTAGAAGATCTTCCTATTCCCAATGATCTCCTTTAAAAACACTGTAATGGACTTCATGGGTATCATGCTGGATATGCCAAAACTGTTCTGGGTAATTTATTCCATAGATTTGCCAACTGAAGTATAAATCTCTTCCATGTATATCATCAAATGTTACTATTTCTTTGTTTCTTTGGGTTGGGGAAAGAATGTAGAAAATAAAGGCTTAAAGTCTTCTCACAGAAGGTCCTTACCTGTGGTGGAGTATAAGGCATTATATCCAAATCACTAGCTAATGGGGTCTGAAGCTGAGGCATGGAAGGTGTTTCATTCATATCACCTTCCTCTTCTCCCATCTCTTCCATGTCCTCATCGCCTCCTTCCAACTCAGCAAATTTTGCTTCTAGCTGCTGAATCTTCTTCTCCAGTAGCGGAGATGGTTCTTTCTGAGGAACTATGGGTTTTCTGAAAGGTAGAGGAGAAAGGAAAAAACGGAGATGAGAACACACTCATATTTTAAAAATAAGTGCTGTCTCCTGTAAAGAGAAAACCAGCTTTTCTTCTTTTACTGTTGAACAACATGGAAACAATGGTGACTCAGGACCTGTGAGTACCTCCCTTCAGAGCACTGATCAGAAATTGTTCAGTATGTACGGACAGTGTTTCATTTCAGCCACCTGGTTGAAGGTTTTATTTTGTTTTCTTATTTTTTATGAGTTAGAAGGGGATTTCGATGCAGCAAATACTTTGTAGTTAACACCAGTTAACCTTCAGTTCTCTCACCCATTCTGCTGTGGGCAAGTGAGTGAGTGGCTGGGTGTGGGATTAGCTGCACATCAGGGTCTATCTATTACAATACAGAAGAATGCTTAGGTGACCCTCACATTTCCATCACAATTTTACCTGAAATAGTATATTTCATCATCTACAACTTTTGCAGAGAGTGAAAACCTCTTCAGCCCCTTAAATTTCTTCATTTGTTTGTCACTTTCATTGTAGCGGCTCTCACAAAGAAAAACATCATTTTCAGAGATTTCTGTCGGTCTGCAGGAGAGGAAGTCTTTGAAGGACAGAACAGCACATTTCCCTGCAGAAATGAAAGCTGGATAAGAAGGCAGCCACCGCTGCAAGCACTTAATGACAAGTATTGAAACTCAGGTTTTTGCCAGTGTCCTGAATCTAGATTTCCAACAATTTTCCCAAATATGAAAAATATACCAATTGCTATCACTATTAAATAATGCCATTTATGAGAAACTTAAGACAAAATTCATTCAGCTTTTGGATTATTTTAAAGAATGAGAAAACTTGCAAAATGACAAAACCCCACAATCACTAGTCAGCTAACTGTATTTATCACAGCACCATAACTCCAAAACAAAGTATATCATCATCATCTCATGCAACAAACAAAATTTCAACTTCCTTCTGGACTGGCTTTCTCAGTAACACATACTGAAATAATTACATTAATAAGCAAGAAGAATGGAGCTTTCTGTTCTCTGTCTGCAGACAATATTGACTTTGATATCATACATGTAATTCTCTTATTTTAAGAAAGTCTCCTCATAGTGAAACTCTCGGCATGTCTCAAAGACAGGAAAACATATTAGAAGTGGACAGAATAATCTTTCCTCCTCCACTCAACTGAAAAAAATACCCTTGGAATCACGTCTACACACAGCTATAAATCACTTCAGACTGTACAGCAATAGAAAGAGTGCCCATTGGAAGTTGTTAATAATTATCATAGAACCTTAGAATATGTTGAATTGGAAGGGACCTTTAAAGTCCATCTAGTCCAACCTTCCTGCAGTGAGCAGGAACAAAACACAAGGACAATTACCCAAAATGCAAGTCATTGGACAGGTCTCCTCCAAGTTACTCAAAAACACTTCCTTCTTGTAGAACATTTTAGTTGGTTCATGTTCGGTTTCTTCAGGATGTATAAAGATTGGACCAAAGAAATATGCAGCTCCATCTCGCACCCACATCTTTTCAATTCTGGGAAGAAAACCAAACCGGAGACATAAATGAAAGGCATGACAGAGCTGGATGCAGCAGATTATTCAGAAAGACTGTCACTAAAAATTGAGTACAGAACAACCTATTCTAACTGTAAAACCCTAGCACATTTTTATTATGTGGATAGAATCTTAAGAGTTAAAGAGATTATCAAAGGACATCCAGTCCAACCCTCTGCAGTAAGCAGGGACATCCTGCGTTAGATCAGGTTGCTCAGAGCCTCATCAAGCCTGGTCTTGAATGTCTCATCTAACCCTGCCCTGCTCTAGCTTAAAACCATTGCCCCTCACCCTACCACCACATTTTTACCACAATCTATTAAAAGCCTGTAACATTATTTTAATTCAGAGTAATTTTCCTCACCTTGTTTCACACTTTTTGCAAAATGCCTGGTTTTTTTCCAAGTTTTATAGATAGAAATTGCAAATAAAGAAGCTGTTCCTACCTTCCAACCCGGGGTCGCACCAACCCATGTGATTTTATGAAGACGCAGTCCCCAACCTTAAGCCACATGTCATTGTAGCAAAGCTGTTCAAAGTAATGGCAACCAGGTTCTCCATTGGACATTTCTACTGGAACATCTTCCTTGTCCTGCAGAAGAATACATGAATAGAAACTCATGAAAGATGGAAAATACCGGGAGAAATACTTTATCTTTACATTACCAATATCAGGTAAATATTAAAAAGAACCATACACATGAAAGTGAGGAGCTTTGAATTTAAGTGAAATCACAAAAGCCAAAGATGCACGTAGCAGGCTTTCCTATTCACAGAGCTGAAATTTTGGCAGAATGGTGATTTGCAGGTGCTGTTTTTGTTCTACTGGTTCAGTGTCAACTGGGCAAGCCAAGACCTACCAGCTTATTTTGTTGGTTGGTTTTAAAGCACAGTAACATGCCCAAGAGTACATCAAGTTATACATATATACTATATGGCCAAGTTAACATACAGAAAAATTTCCAAGCAACATATGGAGTGCTTATTTCATATGAGAGTTGGGCCACTATATTACAACCATTTTCCCCATTTAATATTTTCACTTAAAAGTGAAACTAAAGTTAAAATTCACATTGTGCTTCACTTGACCCTTCAGTCAAGGATTTCAGAAATCCAATGAAAACAAGAGCAATCTCCCCAAAGAATGGTTAGAAAAGATTCTAGTTTTAATTTTCTTGGTATAACAAATTCTTTCTTCTGTCACGGCATGTATAAATGCAATAATAAATACCAAGTGTCAGATTAAAGCTGACAATGAGCGTACTGGGTATTCTGTTCTGAGGTTCTGTTAAGAGAACTCAATGTAAAGTGCATTTACTTTGAGTCTAAGTGTGTTTTTTTATGGTTCTAAAATTTACTTTAAATAAATGTATTAAATTAAATGGAACTAAATTTATTTAAATTTATTGTATTTACAACAGTATGTTGAACATAAATACTCTTAGACATTCTGACAATAAACCACTCAGCTATCACCCATAAGTATGTCCCTAACAGAATACTAAGTATCACTTACTGCTGCCTAGCTACAGACTGCTTTATTGAAATTCTACATAATAAAGCAATTCAGGATTGTTGTGAACTGAAATTAGACTTCCAGTGCTACTGATTCTTCAGGCTTAAGGCAAGCTTTACAGTAAAAGTGTCATTTACTTTTCAGATGTGTCAAAAAAACCTCAACCCCTTCACATGATCACAAGATGCATTTATAGGCTCTAACAAGTATATACAATATTTATTTTCTGTTTAGTCTATTTATGATTTGTTTATATTTATATACAAAAGCATACTACAATTTGTCATTCTTTATCTGCCAAAAAAACCCCAGTGTTCCACTTGTTCTCCCACATACCTTTTCAAGATGAAGCATACTTTCTCCCACCTTACTGTCCTCCAATGTTTCAGCATGTTTCTCCTCATCAGCTTTGTCTGCATTAGCAAACACAGAGGCAACACGGACCACAGGCAGGGGCACATCTCGTGGGACAAACCTTACAGAGCTTACAGGCATAGTCCACAGTTTAATCTTTTTAAAAGATTTTGTCTTTGCAGAATAACGTGACTCACAGACATAGACATCCTCATCTCTGAAGTTCTCAGGACACAATTTAAAATATTCCTGCAGATTGAAGGCAAAACATGAAATCTTCCAGCAATGTGCACATACTCCACAGACACACAGTGAATATCTTTCTTAATGCTCTCCTGGCTCTTATCTGTTTCTATCAGATTTTCAGACTAGTAAAGCCTTTCTGATGAGTTCTTTCAATCTGTCATCCAAATTATAGCAAAAATTAAGAACAAACAAGAAGAAATCCCACACTTAGTAAAGAAGCTATATTCAGTTATCATGTAAGAAAAGTTTGTTTTTATTCATTTAGCAAATGGGCACATCACAAAAGATCTGCAACCTAAAACCACCTTTATAAGATTTTAGTGATTTCAAATGGAAATAAGCCACAACCACTGAATTTTGGGGGTTGGGGCATGACAGGTCCATGCTCACTGATATGTGATCTTGATACTTATTGATGTGCTCAGCAGCTCTAACACTTGTTCTGTATAGAACACATTACCTTCAAAAAAACAGATGAGATGTGTATGTTGCAAATAAGCCAAAAATGCTCAGCACAAGGATGATGTGGAATCAAATTTGAGACAGAGATGAAAGACCTTACACTCTCACCAAGCTATTCATGTCTCCCTCTCTACCAAACCTAAACCTACAATCTTTAAGAACATTTAAAAAGTTGCCTGCAATTTCTTTATGTGCTCTAAAAAAATAAGCTAGCTGATTATCTAATAAGCATATGATTCAACAAACCAACCCGTACCAGGAAACACCACCACTTGGATGAGCTGGATAAACAGTACTCAGAAGCAAGTCCAATTTTAATTGAGTATGAGTAAAATCTCTGCATTAGAATGCCTCCAGCTCTTTAGGAAAATAGCACAGAACATATTTGCTAAACAAATTAGTCTGAATAGTCTCTCACCTTGACAAACATGACCACACATTTGCCTAAAATTTTGCTAACAGGAACTTTATTGTAATAGTCACTTTTAAAAACTTCTTTCTCCAAGAATTTTCGTGTTGCAAGATGAAATGTTTCATTTGGTCGATAAAACCAACAACCATAGAGCCATTTCTCTCCTTTTTTAAGAGAAAGAAAAAACAGAAATGAGAAAAAGATTACAAATAGAAAATGCTCTATATAGCATATAGAATGACAGATTAATCAAATACCATGCAGTCATTAATAGTGACAGCAAACTGCCAATAAAACAGGACAAGATTCTCCAATTGCTTGAAGTAAGGAAAACTACATTGTTTAAAAAGTCTTTTCCCCAGTAAGACCTGACTCAGCAAAATAAAAGAGGAAACCTCCACAGTTCTTACTAATAACTCTTGACTTTCAGGCCTTGAAATAGCTTCAACGTCAACACAATTATCATCTGATTACTTGAAGAACCTTGGATAACTTGTTTCAAGTTTAAGAACTATTTATTCCCTAATACGCTTGACCAATTAAAATTGTTATCAATAATTTATGAAGAACCTAAATAACCACAGAATTGCAATGGCTGGGAGGGAATTTTGGAGAACATCTAGTCCAATCTCCCTGCCAAATCAGGTTCACCTGGAGCAGCTTGGATAGGAATGCGTCCAGGCAGATCTGGAGGATCAACAAAGAAGGAGACTCTACAGCTACTCCAGTGGTTGTTACAGATATATTTTTCTAAACCAAAGAAATCTGTAGTCTAAATTAGAGAAAATGATTCACAGAAAATGAATACAGGAAACACATAACTGGCCAATGGTCCTACCCAAATGCACTGCACCCACAGTGCATCCATGACAGGCTATTAAGAGAATGCATCTAATTGATCATGACCAGTTTTGGTAACACATTCTACTCCTACAAGTTACTGCATCAGGGGTGGTATCTACTGTCTTTATTTGGCTATTGTTTGCTGATTATTCCATTTATTATTGGGTTCCGAACTGCTGCACATGGACTTGTCTCACTCATTTTTGAACCTGCTGATTAAATCTGTCTCTTCAGGAACGCAAGAAGCTCACCCACCACTGAACTAAAACGCCAAACTCTTTCACATTTTAATTTGATTGATTAGTGTCAACAGGTGCCTTCTAACTCCACTACTGCTGGGTATGTCAAACACATTTCAGCATTCTCTTTATCTACCCACATCCTGATTATGCAAACCTTTATTATAACCTGCCTTACATTTTTCCTCTCCAGATTTTAGAGTCACAGTCTTTTCAATCTGTCCTTATAGCACATCCATTCCTTTTAAACAACAAAGAGCAACAAAAATGCTTAATTCCACTACACCCCACTGGAGTTCTCAGCAACGTAGTTCCCAGGCTTACTGAGCATGCACTGTGCTTATCTGGTAGTCTCAACATAGCATTCTTTACACTAAAAGAAGAAACTGCTGCAAATAGAAAGCATCACTGATGAGAAAGAACAGAAAACAGCACTTGCTATCGCTTGGTATGGTCTAGGAAATGCAATGCAGCTTAATTAGAAGATTTATCAAAGACAAGTTCTGAAACTGTGAGCTGTTCTGTGAGACATTTGCAGTTAAATATGCCGAATTTTGGTTCGGTTTTCTCAGCACAGATAAATCCCATGTGTTTTTCAGCACCCAAATTACAAAGAGCTCACTGCACTTCAAAGAGCCTGTTCTGTGGGATACTTACAATTTGAGAATAGGTAGAGATGAATAAAAAAAGGTATGCTGATATAAGAACTTTGGAACATTCTTTGCAAAAAAGCAACTCAGAAACAAGATAAACACTCTCTAGTTCACACAGACTTCTGCAAATAAAATCAGCAACATCTACATAGGTAAAGCTCAAAATGAAAGTTTTAAATAGTAAGAACTTGTTTCACCATGTTGTTTTCCTATAACACAGACATCCTTACCAGCTGAATCTTCCCACAGCCTCTCAATACAGACTATGTGAGGTTGCAAGTTGGCCTCAGCAGGCTCCACGTACACATAATCTCCTACATGGTACATGCTGTTCTTGAAGCTGCAATCCTGGCTGTAGGTACGATGCAAACTTGATAGCCCAGCTGATCCAGAAGAGTCTTCACTCTTTTCAGCTTCTTATTTCAAGAAGGGAAAACCAGATGTTAGTAATGTCATATTTCCATGTTAGGTGACTTCCCTTATCCTTTGCTGTGTCCCTCTGGATAAAGGAAGGGTTTAAGAATGTTTTGTGCTACTGAACTTTTCTCATGAAGGTTGTGTTTCCCTTCTTCAGAGTATTGCTGAGCCCTCCCAGTGAGTAAAGAGGAACTCAGTGAGTGCTCTGAGCTCCAGAAGCCTTTCAGAAGGCTAGCTCTCAAAGACAGACTGCAAAAGGCCATCACAGCTGTTGTCCCCTCAGAACACTGAGCCTCGTTGGAGCAATCAGACTTTACTGCTCCTGACATTAGTGCTATCTGGGAAGATGAACCATGTGAGAACAACAATTCAAGAGTTAACAGCTCTGCTCCCAGCTGTAGGAAGGAGCAAATAAAAAGCTTAACTCATTCCCCTAGATATGCTCCACAACAGTTATGTGGACAGTAACAGCCAGGAACTGTGAAGCACAGAGGACCTTCATAGTAGGTTTCCTGCCCTAAAAGAGTAAAAGCCCATTCTTCACACTCATGACAGCCAAGTAAGAAACTTTAAAGACCTATGTAAACACCATTTCAGCAGCACTAAAAGTATGACCACAATGACACCTGCAAGAAACCAGTATTTGTTGAGAAGGAAACATCTGCAAAGTTAATTGGAACAGTCATTGCTAAGTTTATTACCAGCATAAAGCTATAGTAAAAAAACAAACCTGTTTGCTTTCACAATATCCTTGACATAAGACTAGTGGTGCTCCAATGCATTCTGATTAAAGAGTTTACTTCAGACTATGTACGTACCTACATCTTTTTCTTACAGCCATCTGGCATGGCTGATAAAGATCAAAATACAATAAATCTCTTATAACTTTAAAATACAAGACCCTTAGTGGACTACCAGATAATTAAGGTCCCTTCAGCAAGTGAAGCTGCAGGAACAGCATAGCATATATATATCACAGATATAATTCATCATATATACATCACAGGTACATTTCTGAAGTAATACATTCTAAATTAAGGAACATCAATTTTTAAAGTAGTTACCTCTCTTCTCCTCCTCTCTTTTGAGCTTATCCTCCTCTATTTCTTTGGGCAGCTTTTCCTTCTTTTCCTTTTCTACATCATTGTGAAGATGTTTGGTGGTATAGCTGAGAGCAGGTGACAGAAGAATCTCTCCATTCTTACAAAGTTCATCTCGAATTTTAATAAAGAACTGCTGGAGTTCAACTGCATCCTCATAAATCTCTGAATCAGTCCTGGAGAAAAATACACAAACCGAGGAGAAACATTATTTGTGCAGAGTTAAGCAGGATCCTAAACACATATTCACCCATCATTACCCTTAGTGATAAACTAAAAATTTATTTAGTCATAACAAGCAGCAGCAGCAGAGACTGGAAAGGTGTGCTGCTGTTAGTTTGTATTACCGTTTACCTAAAATGGTATTTTCTAGTCCTGAAATGCCATAAAAATGAAGTAAGGTAACTTAATTAAGGAAACCAAAAATGTAACTGGTTGAGACAAAAACTACTTGACATTGGGCCATCTGTTACCTTCTGAAAACATGAGCAAATAACATTTCTATTGTTATTAACAAAATTGACTAATTTTAGTTACCCATACTCCTGTTAGAAGAAGTCTTAATAACATTTTTTACCTCCTCTCCTTCAAAATAAAGATCTCATTCATGCATTCTCAAGTACTCAATTCAAGTAAAACACTAAAAGTTGTTGAAAGCATTCATAGTTTTTGCACAGTATCACAAAGGTTCCATAAAACTTTGACTGTTCCAAAAGGGTAATCATTAGCCGAGCAGTTAGCAAACAGCTTCCCTCCATTTTTTCAATTTGAAAGTTAGCACCGATTTGGTTTTCAGGAAGTGTGCCTTTGCAAGATTAACATCAAAATTATTTCCTGGCTTATAAAGCACAGAAGCTATGCTTGTTCTGACAGATGACAGATCTTTTGAGATTAAGGCACATATCCAGAAAAGCAAACAGTTTAGAAAACCTTCAGCCTTTGATGTTAAAAGGTAAAACTCATGCAACAAGACAAAGGATACCTGAAAAGTCTGGCTTCTCTCACCTGTTCATTCTCCTTGCCCTCTCCAGTACCTCAAACATGTTCTCCTGGAACAAGTCCAATCTTCTATAGCGATTATTTTCAACATTTTTTCGGATAATATCAAAAGTCAGAGGAGGTTTATTTGGGAAGTTGGGATCAACAGCAGGAATCTCAGCTAGGGAGTCACTGTAGCATCTGCCCTCATCATCCTGGTGGCTCATAACAGATACAAAAAGGTTATGGATAAGTTCCTGAATTAGCAAAGTGACATTGGGCACATGAGAATCTTCATCTCCTTCTATTTCTCTCCGAGTTTCAAGCAAAACTTTATGCAGTACCAGGGCATCTTTATAAATCAAAGATTCTGGCTCATTATATGTGCAAGCATTATTGAACATCATTACAAAGTCCTCTACCATGGAATCAATATCCTGGTATTTATTAGCCATCATATGACTTCTGATTTTTTCCATGTCCACGGGCTTTTTAATGGTCACGTAATAGTCAGGAAGTTCAGATCGAGAAGGCAGCCTCAAGAAGATGGCACTCAGTCGCCTGCCTCGTTTGTCCGTGTAATTCTTCACTGCTTCATACACCTCATTCAATTTCTGTTGCATTGGAGTCATGTATTTTGATTTTTTAGGAGAAATGCCACTTTTTCTACCTAAGTGGACAAAAAAGAGAACAACAAACAAAAAGATAAAACAATTACAAAACCAGAGCTTGCACACTTCTCTCCCCATCTCCTTTCCAGGGTGGAACTGCTTACTAAAGAATCACTCCACGGCATGGGCCAAAGACTCACAACATGGACTCCATTCCAAGTTGCAGCTCCTTTTAATTTTCATAATTGTACAAATTTATTATTTTTTGTTTGTTGCAAACACTGAATCATATGTCTCTACGTGGTCTGCATGGCCAAGTCTCTTTAGACTTCAACATGGAAAAGATCTCTTCCTTCCTATGCATTTTAAAAACTCCTCTAAATTCAGCCTAGTCTTACCAGTTCTGCATGACTTTTCCTCTAGAGCCATTAAAAACCCAGCCATCACAGGGCTTTTGCTATCACAAGAATTATTGATAGTATCAGATTCCTTTATGACAGGTTATGTCAAATTAAAGAGGATTGCTACAGGTAAAAATTAACTTAAGGCCCCCCAGGGGATTATCAATCAGAACTTTTGGGTTAATTCAAAGTCTCTGTTACTGTACTCCACAGACTCTGTGAATTCTCTACTCAATGTCCCTTATCTGGACATGGCACTGAGCAGCCTGATCTAGTGGGAGGTGTCCCTGCCTATGGCATGGGGGTTGGCACTTGATGATCTTTAAGGTCCCTTCCAACCCAAACTATTCTATGATTCTACCCAAGAGCTGCACATTTCTATTTTCAAGAGGGGTGTGTGCAGTAACTTTGAGGATTTCCATGCAGTTTTGTCCTTCTCAGTTTGTTAAGTGCTGATCACATACTAATGGGACATGGGATCTGAGCAATAGCAAATCTTGTTTGTAAGAGCTACAGCTCTAGGAGCAGACATTGTTGGAAATTTCACTTCTGCATTTTCCACAGCTTTCAATAGTTTTCCAAATAAAGTTCATATTGTTTTTGCCATTCTGTGGAAATCCAAGAGACTTTTAAGCAGGAAAATTAACTTCTCAGTTAGAGAAGTCCCATACTTGTTAGCAAACCCCAGAGGCACACATGGTGTTACTGAAGTCTTATTGAGCCCATAAAACAGCAGCTCACATTTGGATAACATCACATGACTAAAGGCCAGTCATTTTTGAGTCTGCTCCTTCTATTACAAGTTTATTTTCTTATAAAATGAGATATGAAATAACTGGATTTCTTAATATTATTTATATATATATATTCAAAAACAGTAATTTTTTTTTTGCATATCAGTGTGAATTTGAAAATCACGTCTTCTTCTATAAAATGGAGATCTTTTAGTCTGTATTAATGTTGAAATGAGGCACAGCAATGTATGAGGATGCCTTACTTAGCTTCAGTTTAGGAGATGCGACATCATCATCTTCAGCTAGGGGCCCCAGTTCTTTCCTTTTTTCTTTAAGGATCTTTTCCAGCATATGGGCATCATTGTACACCTATTAATCAGCAAAGTAATCAAAAAACAAAACAAGACAAAGTTTACTTTGTTTAGATTAGTGTAGAATTAGACCCCAAGAAACACTTGAATGTTAAGTTTGGAAAAGCTGAATGGAAAATCAAATACTTGATTAAGCACTTGATTAAAAAGGAGGGCTTATTTCTCAAATTTACATCTTCAATAGATTTAAGCAGATAAACAGAACTGATTAATACTATCTAAAGCAGGGAGATAAAAATCTTGAATGAATTATCCAATCAAGCTACACCTCTGTTCCAAAGACTACAAAACTGCAAGATGCAGTTAGCTGCCTCATCAAGTTCCTCAGCAAATCATTCTGCTGAGCAAGGAAAGATCTCTTGAACTACTTCAAAATCATCAAAGTAACAGGACTAGAACAGCTCTCTTGGGTCCTCAGATCTAGCACTGGTGAATGCAACATCTTCATAAAGTCGTGTACAGCAGCTGATAAAGTTCCTCATTAGAAATAGCTGGAGGTTTCTACCATCACTGTTCCACAACATCATGATTGATGGCTGAGAAATATTGCAATATAGAAACAGCCTATAACATATTTGTAAGTAAAAAGCATATTCTTTTCAGGCACCTTTTGCTAGGCTAAACAAGTCAGGTCTTCTACTCATTTCTCATACTCTCTACTCTCATGAAAACAAAGCTGGTTTCCTTCCAGCCAAGACTTCCACTTCTCAGAGGTTCTGAGCTCCAAATCACATACTAATGGCCACTGTTTGTGCAAATATCTTCACTTGATTAACTGAGGAAAATAATGAGAATTTAGTAATGAGTTTATATTTTTAAAACATAATATGAAACATTCAGCTAATATTTTGTGTAGTGGAGGAACTGTAGTTTAGCTAACTGGAAATAAGTCCAGCCTTTGTAAAGGATGGTCCTGCATTTCACGTTCATACAACTACAGAAGACAGAATTTAAAACTTCATCAGAAAGAAAAAGTCCGTTTCTATTTCAGTTTGGTAAACAATTCTCACAACAAGAGAAAGAGTCAGAGCTAAACTATCCTAACATAACATGTATGTCTGCAAAGAAGTTGAGAAGTAATTGTGAGTGCAGAATCATATTAGTACCTGGGAGCCTTCTTCATTATAATGCCTTGCATTTCGGAACATCAGCTTCATGTCCTCAATCATGGCTTCTTCCGCTACATACTTATCATTGCGGATGTTATGTTCTATCATTTTCAAGTCCATTGGCTCCAAGATAATTTTATAATAGTCTGGATAGTCCTTTTTGGATGGCTTAACCATAAACAGATCACAGAGACGTCTGCCTGTGCCCGATTCTCGAGCTTCCAGAACAGCATTGTACAAGATCTTCATTCGTTGCTTTCGTATATTCTTTTTACTGTTAGGTAAAAGAGATGGACAAAAAGGAAGAGAATAAGTGTTGGGGGCAGTTTTCCCCACTTCCAAGACTAATATCAAAATGATATTTTAAGTTCAACATCAAGCGCACTAGAAACACATGTCCATTTGCAAATAATCACACCATCACCAGCAGCAGTTTGCTAAATAGCTAAAAACCCCAACTCCAAGATACGATTTTTTTTCTGCATTCATCTTGAAATTCATTGCTCTACAGAACAGAACAATCCAAGTTAAAAAAGCCCAAGTTCAAAAGAAGCAATGCCATAACAGAGACATACTTCAAAATTCCACATTATAGCATGTTTCCAAGTTTTACCATTTACTTCAATGCAGGAACAGCTGTAGAGGACCTTTCAATACTCAAGATTCAGGTCATGCATCTGATGTATGAAAGGGGACTGTTCAAACAACATTCTCCTGCATCACTATTATTTATTTTTGCAATGGGATGAATTTTGCCGGGGTTATTAGTTTTCTTTTTCAGCAAGATTTTGGAATTCATAGAATCCTAGAATGGTTTGGGTTGGAAGGGTTCTTCAAGATCACCTAGTTCCAACTTCCTGCCATAGGCAGGGACACCTCTCATTAGACCAGGTTGCTCAGTGCCTCATCCAGACTGGTCTTAACACCTCCAGAGAGGGGGCATCCACAACCTCTCTGTGCAATTTGATCCAGTGTCTCACTACACTTACTGGAAAGAATTTCTTTCTTGTATCCAGCCTGAATCTCCCTCTTCCAATTTGCATCCATTACTCCTAGCCCTGCCACCACGTATCCCATTAAAAAGTCCTACCCCAGCCTTTTTGTAGGCCCCCTTCAGGTATTGAGAAGCTACTATGAGCCCCCTCCCCAGCCTTCTTTTTTTCCAGGCTGAACAATCCCAACTCCTTCAGCCTGTGCTTATAGGGAAGGCACCCGAGCCCTCCAGCATCTGCAACATTCACAATCCTCTTTTAATTTCTATCATTTAGCAAGTGAAACAGATAACTGTTGAATTGACAACATCAAAAGCATTTTCAGGTTCTCTTCAGGCATGAAGAAAACAAAATTGTTTTGATTTCCCTTACCTATGAACAGGCCTTTTTCTCTTCTACTTTTCTTAGACAATAAGGCCTGACAGACTTTTTTCTTTGAAGCATTTCAGTATTCTTTTGCACAAGGTGATCAAAAGGGTTAAAAGGACACCGATGACTTGATTAGGTTAGTAGTTCTCTTTTAACCTGAAGATCACAAAACTAACAATTTTTACAATTTGCTCCTTCCTGATTTATTTGGTATTTGGTTTGCCTTACCCTTCCCACTGTTCTTCTCCCTAGCATCCCTAGACTGCACCACCTCCTAAATCCATGTCAACATTTACTCTCCAGAGATTTATGACTGTACATTGTTGCACGCACTTCATTGCTTTTAAGTGAATGTTTGCTGTTGCAAACATTCTGTTGCTGTTGTTTCATCCCCTTCCTCTCCAACAACTGCTGGCATCAACAAAACAAAGAACTGAAAATACAGGAAGATGAAAGTCGTAAGCAACATCAAAGATGCTGAACTACACAGTCTTATACCAGCAGTTGCTACTGTTGCAGTAGGATTTGCAGAAGTTGGAACTTATTTCAAGGGACATTATGAGGCAGACTTGAGAAACTGTTGCTTACTGAAGTGACATACATCGCTAATAATAATTACACAACAGCTATCACTCTTCTAGGTTACTTTCCACAAACTACCATTGCTCACAAAAAAAGCATATTTTAAATTATTGTGAATTTTGTTTATGTTGCAGTATTCAGACAATCTATTACACTCAATTTATCTATTTCTCCAATACTCTCTCTAGCACAGCTGCTGACAGGAAGGTAGCTTAAGGGTGCAAATTCAAAAAGTGGTGAGAAGCTGTTCTCCAACACTAATGATAAAAGCTCCAAGCAGAGTTCAAGTCACGGAAAATGAAAATATCTATGCCAGGAAACCTCAAAAATATTTTGCATGAATTTTAAAAAAACTAAAAAAAAAAACAAAGTAGGGCTAACTGTTAATCATATTCTGAAATTGCTACCAAAACAAACTTCATACAAAGTCATATACTGCAAAAGTAGTAGAAAAGAAGCAATAATTGCTAACACTCTGTTGAGACAGTCCTCACCAGGGTATAAAAAACCCCCCAATCAGAAAGACAAATTCTGAAATCCACTGAGAAAATTACCCAACTCAGTGTAACAGCAGTGTCTGTGCCACCACCGCAGTTACTAACTGAAGTTACATTTGCCTCTGCCAACTAATAAGACAAAAAAAGGAAAATATAATCAGCAAATAATTTTGAATTAATGAAAAACAAAACTTAATGACATTAAATTTCAGAACTACCAATCCTTACACAAATGCTAAAAACCATAGCTTAATATTCTCTTAAGCAAATAAAAGATGCAGCAATGCCATGGTCTGCAGGAACTATAGAAGTGCACACCTTTTCCTTTTTGAGCTTCCAGTATCTGATGTAGCAGAAGAAATCATACTGTCCCCATCCTCAATGTCATCTCTTCTAGCAAGTTCCTTCTTCTTTGCCTGAAAAAAATTGAAAAGCATGAAGACTAATTCAGCACTGGACGTTTACAGAACAATATTAAACACCAGAACAGATCAGATGCAACCACAGGTTCTGAGATTTATCCACTATCAGAATATTTCCAGCAACTTGTTTAATACAGTTGGGTTGACATAAAGTAGTAAAATAAATCTTTTAAATTGTTGGAAAAACTTCTGAATAAACAGTTTGGAAAAAATGCCACTTCAGACTGCAGCACTTGGCTGGAAAACCTCATGAAATTTAGTGGTTTAGCATCTTCAAGAAAACCTTCAAGAAAATCCACATCATAAATTTTTTCATAACAGTTATGCGTTAACAGTCCTAGTAAGGAATACCAGTGATCAAAAGAAATCACAGATGCCAGCAAGTGTGGTGAAGAAAAAAATCACCCTATGATGCTCTGCATCCCTGTACTTCCCCCTATACAATAAAACACTACTTCAAACACAGATCTATTAAAAAAATATTTTGGAGAAACATCCATTTGGGAAATACGTTCATGTGTGAAGTTTTATCTTTTTGATTGTTCTAGGCCACACACCTGCATAACCTGCTGCATTTTCAGTACTCTCTTATAGATGGCAGAATTGGGAACATTGTAGCGTTTGGCATTTTCAAACATCAAGTTCAGATCAGCTTCCAACTGATCTAATGTTTCATACTCGTGGTTCTTCAGTTTGGTTCTGCAAAACAAGAAATAATCAGATGATTCACAAGTTACACACTGCAAAACAGCACTCTAACATCTTCATTTCCACAGTAAATTAGTATCCAGAGGTGGCAGCTGGCGGAGCCTTCCTAATACATAGTATGTTTGTTTTTCATTTCTTTCAGAGCTGAAAAGCAAATGTATTCTCATTGACTATGAGAAAAGCAAAATTAAATTTGGACAAATGTTTTAAGTGTAAAACTTGGGGAAAATTTCTTGTTGCCATTCTCATTTAATAGGACAACTTCAAGTTACTGTATCTTCCTTAATATTTTAAAACATCAGTATCTTCCAATTCTTTATGCATTTTTTGACATTAATGGTTACAACTGAAGCAGCAGGTAATTGAAAAGTTTCCCTGTTAGTTTCTCTCACTCTATGATTCCAAAAAAAAGGAGAGTTACCAACAAAATTTTCATTAATCAGTAAAAACACAGATGTAATAGTAACAAAAATAAAAACAAACATACAGCCTTCGAAAAGCAAATGTGTAAGCACCAATTAAATTGCTACAACTAAAGTTAGTCTCCATTGCAAAGCTCCAGTAACTACTTACATAGGTTAAGGAATATATGACTGGTAATAAAAAAGTCAAAACCAAAATACAAACCCCATTAAATTCCTGAACCACAGACTCGGAAATACTGAGGATGTAAGCACTGAATGTATTTCATACTCAGTCTGGTAAGGAACGCTACAGGGGATCTTACATCATCTCTAGCTAATTTGAAAGCAAAATCTATAGAGTAAAATGTATGTAATTAATTCTTTTAGTTCAACAAAAATATTACCAAGTCATTGCATAACTTCAGCACACAAACACTTGCTGGTGTTACAAAAGCAAATACATCATTAGGAAAATACTGAAGAAAGCACAGAACAGAAAGGCTTCAAAAACTTGCATCAAAAAACCCCAACCAGTAAGTCCATAATTATAAAAACAATAAAGTGAGTTTGAATTTTTTTCAGAACAGTTATTTAAGAACAAGGCACGTGGGGTAATTCAGCATGTACACAAGCAGCAATTTCCTTGTTTACTGATGCTGTTGCAGACATTTATTAAACAGACTCAAACTTTCAAAGGATTAATGGAAAATAAGAAGAATGTTTAAAGGCAATTCTTAGAAAAACATCCCTGTGTAGAAACCAGTTTAGAGATTAAGAACACTAAAATAAAACCCCTCAAAACCCAAGTCCTGTGTAGGAATCAATGCAGATGCAGCAATGGAGACAAGTGCTGACCAACAGACTGCTTTCTCCCCTTAGATGCAGATGGCACCAGCATAATTTGTTTCCAAGTGACTAATTTGAAGAACTAGGCTTCAATTAAGCTGTCTAATAATGTGAAGACTACCACAATTGCCATACATTTGAATATTAAGCACTTGAGACAAATGCCTAAATGGTTCACATTTTGTTGGCTGCTACAGCTGTGTTCAGCTTCCTGAAAGAGAAATTCAAAAGACTACATCTAAATTCAATTTCATTCTAAATTAAATTCAATGTAATTATTCCTTAACTCAAATTGCTTTTCCCTCCTTTTTGTTCAAAGTCGTTCCCTACTCAACTTAAAACTGCATTAATATCACATACAAGAGGAAGAAATAAAAAGCAGTGCCCCAAAAAGTCACAAAGAATCTACAATTATGCCAACTAAAAATATCAGATTCAACAACCATCCTCCTAAGGTGCTGAAGCCAGGAGAGAACTCTGTATTCTTATCACATGTCAGTTCAAAATCTACGATGTAACACTGTCAGCGTGATACCAAAAATCAAATTTACTTATTAGTAACGTATCTTGATGCTGCTCAAAGGTGCCAGTTTTATCAAACTGAGAAAAGGGATAATTTTTCAAATCCTCTGAAGCAGAACAAATCCAAAGCAAGCAGCAGGTGGAACGAGCAAGGAAATAGTGTTCCCCAGGGAATATATCCTGCTTGCAACAATTCTTTTTCACAAAGACAGAATTCTAAATAGGTCCTGTATGATGTCATGATACGGTAAATGAAACTGGTGACTCTTAATTTCAGCAGATCTCAAGCCACTTGACACTAACAGATCTAGGGTTTGTTTTACTTCTCCTCCCTGAGACACAGAGAAACTCACACAGATAACAGAATATCACACTCTTTTTCATCTAAAAATACATCACTTAATCCATAAAGCCTTAGTCTCATGTCTCTGTGTTTAGGCAGTGACTTACACAGAGGAGAATGCAGCAGTCTAACTCTGAAGCACCAAAAAGCAGGAAAAAAAATTATAAAAACTGCAATTCATCTTCAATATCCCATTCTTTATTCCCCAATTCTCCATTCTCTTGTGACCCTGCAGGAAGAAAATCTTTAAGTTGAGGGAAAAGATGAGGACCTCAGTAGCTCAAAAGTGAAGAAAAAAGCCAAATTACAATCTTACTCCTTTAAATCTCAGCCTAGAGCCAAAAGACAAAGGAAACAAAAGTAATCTGAGCTATCATCCAAACTGTCTTGCCAGGAAGTAAAATTTTGCTTTTAACAGCATTTCAAATTATTCAGGCTTCTACCCAAAGTCTCTCCATTATTTGTCATGTTACTAGAAGTAAGTAAATCATAAGGCAAAACATGCTTACAGCAAATATGCATATTTACTATAAATTCAACTCTAGTAATTAATAATTAATCCAAAAGCAATAAGAGTCAACACAACTTTCACAGTTTCAGAAGCTCAATACATCTCAGTGCAATGAAATGTAATGTTTAGATTCCTGTCTCGCAAGATTTAGGTTTGTAAGAAAAATGTATTTCAAATCCTCAAATAAGAGACATAAAAAACCCAACTAGATTCACACACCACTTTATAAAAGCTCAGCTACAACCACAGCTTCCTGGAGCACAAGACTCTGGGGTGTTCCAATGAAGCCAAGGATTTTGGTGTTTTCACACTCACATGGGCCTCACGTGTGTCAGGAAAGTTTCTTCTGCCAAAAAATCCCCTGGAAAATGTCCCTCCTCTGGCAGAAAAAGCCTGACCCACTTGCCCTAGGGACTGCACTATGGCTGTCAAATTTACTAAGGAAGTCAGCTCTTGTCAGCACGCCAGGGTCTGGCACTTAGGCATTGGGAAGCTGAACTCATGCTGCATTGCTTCCCAACTGTTCCTCTGGTCAGATGCAACTACTTTGCACCAGCAAAGTTAAGTTTGCAAAATAAACTCCACTCCATGCATCTTTATCACATCTAGAAGTCACACCCTTCAGTGCCATGCTTTTCATTTAAAATACATTCTTGTTCTTCAGCTCCAAGTTTTATCCTGCTTGAGGCAGGGTAGTCTCATCACTGTGTATATGAGCACCAGGTTGGAGGAAACAACAGGGGAGAAAAGAGGAGAAAAAACACCCAAAACCTTTTTTTTTTTTTTTTTTACTGTGGAGGTGGTCAAAAACCGGCTTTATTTTCCCAGGGAGGTATGATGTCTCCAACTGGATATAGTTCTGGGTAACTGGCTCTGGATGACCCTGCTAGAGCTGGGGTTGGGCTGGACAGTGTTCCTTCCAACATCAGCTAGTCTGTAATTCTGTAAAGATCAAGTCAGGAGGCAACTAACAGAACACTAAAGCCATTGGCAGGATTACCTCCCACATCCAGGAGGACCTTGGCATCAACACTCATCTCAAATTGAGGCTCATAAAGCAATCCGAGAGGCTGGGCCAGGTTTAATACACACCTCATCTAAACAAAACATACCCAATGGCACACCCCCTAGACATCATATATTATTTTGTAAGTGGTTTTCTGCATTTCACACACAAATTTGCAACAGCCACATATGCCACAGTTCACTCAGGCAGGATTCCCTAAGCAGTCAGATGCCAAGGAGAAAGAGATTTAAGACAGGAATGTCAGGCCTTACTCCAACACCTTCAGCTTTTCACTAGGACAATTAACTTTTCTGTCCCCAGCTGTGAACAGAAGATGTGCTCATAGTGTGCACATCTCAAAAAAACCCAGAAACCACAGAACAAACAAAAAAAAAGCCACCACAAAGCACCATCAACCAAAAATCCTCACAAAAAGTATCTCTAAAGAGCAGCAGTTTTAAATGCTTAAGGACACGTTTGCATTATCAGTAAAACTATGCTGGCTTCAGTTTCCCCTAAAGCAAGCCACCTACACACTATGTGGCAATTTCAGATTTTACTAAATGAAATTGTTGGACTATTACAAATACTGTATTTTAACCTTCTCTTTAATGGCACTTCTAAAACTCTGTCCCTTATTTTTTTCTAAGCTCTGAGGCAGTAATTTTCTTCCACAGTTCTTCATACATTTGCATGCAATTTCTGTACTGTTTGAACAGTCACATGCAACTTCATGCCTTCACTGTAAGCAAAGCAGAAACACAGCTGTATTTATTATTTATATTGTAATTAATACACATTCTGTGCTTTTTTCAAGACAAAATACTTTCTTTGCCAAGCCAACAACCATACTGACACAGAATTAAAAATTGCTTTAAAGACTCTGATGGCTAGATCACCAACGTAGCAGCTCCATACTTACTCCCTAGCACATAGAAAACACCCTGTGACATGTTATAAAAAAAAAGATAAAAGCAGCTTTGTTACTTTATGATTTAACAAAGACTCTCCATATTCAACAATTACACCAAGTCTAACAGATCACATTATGGTACAATTAAATTTACAGATCTGTTTATTGGTGTCCAAGTCTGGTCCTCACCCACTGAAGCTGGAGGACCAGCACATCTGCTGTGTAGCTCAAGAATAATCTGGGAGGCCCAGCGGCCACCAGGCAGATCAGGGCCATACAAGGCCGCTCAGTATCATTAAGGTCTATACATATATTCAGGATTCTGACATGTATTCACCATATTAGGTTATCATGGATGGCTAGAGACAGTTATTGTTCACTTATTCTAGCAACTGCACTCTGCCACTCATTGAACCTTTCACAGCTCACAGATGTATAAGTGATGTGCTGCTGTGCTACTTAAGCACAGACTAGTTACCTCATGAATGAAAATTATTCTCCACAGTTCTACTGTGACCTAGACAAAAGAAATGTTCTTACATCTATTTTTCTACTGTTCACACTACTGAAGACTCATAATTTAAAATCCATGGCAGTAAGAGGTAACCCAACCATCAGACTCAAGGAAAAACAACCAGGGGTCCTGCAGAAGCTTTCATCTCCACTGTTCACCCACTTGGAATTAATGATGTGGCAGCCACTCAGACACACTGCAAATGAAACTCCATGGAAAATAAACCCAACAGCAGCCAGCTATAAACAATGATCAAGACTGACAAAGACCCAAGTTGAAACAAGCAACCAAATGCAGAGGACAGATGTTCTATACTGCAGTAGAAATGGACAACTTGACCACGAGATAAGATTCTGGAGACAAAAAACTCTTGAATAGCTTCCCACCAAATGCAGTTTGTGTTCTTACCTGATTTGCTGCAATGAAATAGGTGTCTTAATTTGTTGATAGTAATCAGGATACTTTTTCTTGGAGGGCAAGTGGAAAAAGGGTTCAGATATGAGCTGGCCTTGATTATTTCGGCAACTTCTAACTGTGTCATAAAGCTGATAAAGAGGATTAGAAGTGTCCATGAAGGAAGTAATACTCTCAGCTTCAGATTCTCCCTCTTCATAACGAGCAGCAGCTGAACGGAAAGAAAGGAAAAACGGGGAACTCAGCAGGACAATTCAAGAGTGGGTTTTGTGGTTGGCTTCTCAAGAGAAAAAAGATCCACACCAGAAGAAAAGCAGTCCCTCAATTGAGAGCTTTCTCTGGCAGTCAAATTCAAACCTCAGGAAAGAAAATCACAAATGCATCTTAGGAGGTTTAAGCTGACAAAAGGCCCCCAATGCTTTATCTAGGTACTGCAATGTCATCAGATGAGACTTCAGTTCTGTCCCTGGTAATAAATCCTTGTCACCTACTAGTGCTGGGAAATACTTCTATATGAGACTGCACCTTACCTATACAACACAAGGATCCTTATTTAGCCATCAAACTATAAATACTAATACTTGTATACATTTGGATATCAAACTGCTGCTACAACAGGAATACAAACTAACAACTTATGTCTGGAACCTTCTAAAGTAACCAACCAGTAAACCAATATGGCCAAAGTAATAATTCATTTTTGCCTATACAACTGAAAGACTACATCAAAAACCCTATGATCTTTTAGGCCATATTAATCACAGTTCAATTCAAAAATTGCTTTAGCAGAAAAAAACCTGACACTAAAGCCTGAAGGTGCACCTGTAATGTATGCAGCAGAATGAAGAAGAAATGTTTCAGAACTACCATATAATTATCATAAATATTTCATTAAAAAGCATTTATAAATTTTATACCAAACTTTTCAGTTATCTACTTGAGCTACATATGGGATTGGAACGAACCAAAGAAATGCTATGAAAAACTAACATACACTGCAGATAAAATGAGGACAAACATGACATGAGGAACAGAACCACAAGAAGAATGAAAAAATGCTGTCAATGGAAGTGCAGGATGGGAAGCGCCAACCCTTCCATGCTTTTTAGCAACACAAACACTGTAATTTGCACCTCACAGACAGGGATAACATGAAATCTATGGGGATCTGCATATTCCACAGTGAAATTATTCACCCTATTTCCCCTCTTATGAATTAAAAATTTGAAGGAAGGCTGGGCAGATGACACAGCAGGTAACTCAATTACACAAAAGACATAACTCAGACACAGACAAAAGACTGGAGGCAGCACTATGTTTTCCTGTGCCTAACACATCAACCTGAACAAGGAGATAAATGCCAACAGATAAGACTATGCTACTGGGTAAAGTAAGCTTCCAAAATGGATTATATAGCAAAACTCTACCTTGGTTTTGTTAAACAGTCTTGTTCAGTTTGTTTACTCTAACAGTTCAGTTCTGAGTGATCCATCCAAAAGTAAGGAACAGAATAGAAAACACAGAACTTCTTTTATTTTTTCTCTTTCACACAAGCAACTAATTAAATATATTGCTGTTCTCTGATGTGACAGTCAGCAACACTGCAGCTCAATATCCTAAATAAGACAAGTACTTTCTTTGTATTAAAATTAGAACATAAGGCATTCCTTAAAATAAAAAAACCCATAAACTAGATGGGCAATAGAAGAAACGAGTTTATGTAATATTGTAATAGTGCTATAAACAATTTCATAATGATGTGTGTGTCATTTAAAAGGCATGTGTCAAACACTACACAATCTTAAATATTCAGAAAATTGTTGTATTCTCCTAGTATGCAACCTCTAAAACTGAGGAAGAGTATATTAGATCAGAAAACAGAAAAAACCTTATTTTGCTATGGGACAAATAACCTATTGCAAGAATGTAGATTTGCCCCTGGCTTCACCAGGGGCAAATCATGCCTGACCAATTTGGTGGCCTTCTATGATGGAGTAACATAATCGGTGGACAAAGGAAGGGCAACTGACATCATCTACCTGGACTTGTGCAAGGCATTTGACACTGTCCCGCATGACATCCTGGTCACCAAACTGGAAAAGAATAGGTTTGATGGATGGACCACTCGCTGGATAAGGAGCTGGTTGAGTGGTCACACTGAAAGAGTTGCAGTCAATGGCTCATTGTCCAAGTGGAAACCAGTGACGAGTGGTGTTCCTCAAAGATCAGTACTGGGACCAGTACTATTTAACATCTTTGTAGGAGATATGGACAGTGGGATGGAGTGCACCCTCAGCAAATTTGCAGATGACACCAAGCTGTGTGGTGCAGTTGATACACCTGAAGGAAGGGATGCCATCCAGAGGGACCTTGACAGGCTTGAGAGGTGGGCCCAAGCCAACCTCATGAAGTTCAACAAGGCCAAGTGCAAGGTCCTGCACCTGGGTCGAAGCAATCCCAAGCACAGATACAGGCTGGGTGGAGAGTGGCTTGAGTGCAGCTCCGTAGAGAAAGACTTGGGTGTGTCAGTTGATGACAAACTCAGCATGAGCCAGCAGTGTGCACTCGCAGCCAAGAAGGCCAACCAAATCCTGGGTTGCATCAAGAGGAGTGTGACCAGCAGGTCAAGAGAGGTGATTTTACCCCTCTACTCAGCACTGGTGAGACCCCACCTGGAGTATTGCGTCCAGTTCTGGAGCCCTCAACACAGGAAGGACATTGAGCTATTGGAGAGGGTCCAGAGAAGGGCCACGAAGATGATCAAAGGGTTGGAGCAACTGCCCTATGAGGACAGGCTGAAGGAGTTGGGGTTGTTCAGCCTGGAGAAGAGAAGGCTCAGAGGGGACCTCATAGTAACTTATCAGTACCTGAGGGGGTCCTACAGAAAGGCAGGGGAAGGAATTTTTAACATAATATCGGATGGGAGAACTAGAAACAACAGATGGAAATTGGAGGGGGGTAGGTTTAGACTTGACATAAGAAAGAAATTCTTTACAGAGAGGGTGGTGAAACACTGGAACAGGTTGCCCAGAGAGGTTGTGGATGCCCCCTCTCTGGAGGTGTTCAAGACTAGGCTGGACAAGGCACTGGGCAGCCTGGTCTAGTGGGAGGTGTCCCTGCCTATGGCAGGGGGGTTGGAACTCGATGATCTTTGGGGTCCCTTCCAACCCAAACTATTCTATGATTCTATGATTCTGTAACATGCATTAGCAGCAGGTCCCATGTCCTTACCAAGGCCAGGCTGGCAGCAGAAAGTAACAGTCATTTATTCCCCTTTTGAGCAGATGTTACAACAGCTACAGTTAACAGACACATGAAAAAAACCCAATAATGCAGTAAACCATGACCACAAAATAAATGCCATTCAATAGCCACAAACAAAACCTACTTCCTGCTGTTCATTCTCTAGTGAAGGGACAGCTTTGTAATGGAGTGACATTAAATTGACTTCACTGCAGAAAGCGGAAGCCATCTAATCTACAGCCAAAACTGAGCTTTTTATTAGATATAACCTCATAACACATAAGTATATTCTTACTCAGTGATGAGGCAGAAGACTGGAAAGAGGAGAGCCTTTGAATGTGTATCAATGTCTTTATGAAGTAAGTGATTTGATATAAATACTGTCTCCTCTGTGGTCCAAAAGCATTTGGACAACAACAAATGCTTAAGATAGATGCTAGTAAAACCAAAAGCAGCATTCAACCTTTCAAAATGAACTAACAGCTTTGTTTACAAAATGAAATACTTACCAGTATGTAATACATAATGAATATCTATGTCTGCCTTAACAGATGCATAATGAGGTGCAAGGGAGCTGCAGAAGCTGCTAGTGCCCTCCTACACTTAAACTGGAAATCTACCAGCTCCATCACACTATGACACCCTCTGAAACTGTGAGGATAAACTCCAAGTTGGAAACAGATATTGCTCATTCCTTAGGCAACTGCTACAGTCAAAGGAGCTTATAAAGATTTAGTGTTCTGTAGCGAGAAGGTGAGTTCCCTTCATGTTCAGTCCTGAAGCCTAGTTCTCATTTATTTTAATGAGGGTTAGGGGAAGGAAAAAGGATGAGGTACCAAAGTAACTCATAAAAAGACTACTAGGTTTAAATAAAAAGCCTTTTCCCTCCGGAGACTGAAAGCATGAGGATGTCCAACTAGAATGCTGAAGGGACAGAAAATCTTGCAGGTGACAGAGGACTGCCAAAAGAATTTGCATTGCTTCTTAGGTGAATGCAATAAAGACAGGTGAAAGGCTCCATGAAAATTACAATTATGCCCATAGTATCTGAAAGTAGTTCTGTTACTTCAAAGACTTAAATAATAAAGAAATAAAAATCTATGTGGTTTTACACAATTACAATTTGCAAACACAGAAGCTAACAATCACACTGAAGCAAGCTCACGAATACTCACACCTCCCAGAAAGCAGCAGCTCTGAAGCAACAATTGAACTTGGGGATAACAAGAAATAACTTCTGCTGCGTAAGTTCTAAAATGATCCAAAAAACTCCACAACATATCCATCCACTCAAAAAAGAGGGATGTAACACATTTCTATTACAGATGTGAAATAAATGTCCTGAGAATACAAACTGAAGCGTTTATCATTTCACATCAATGCAGAAATAATGTAAATAACAAAAAAAAAAATAGACCAGGTATGAACAATAACATTTTGAAAACCTGCTCTGGGATGAACTCTGAGGGAACTCAAGGAAAATGTAACTATCAAGACAGGTCAGTTTAAATGACAACTTGTAACAAGTTATGACCAACACCAAAATATCTTGATACAAATGCATACATTACAGTATATATGCTTATAGTATAACGCTAAAGCAGGATTATAGTGAAATTCAGAATGATGTATGAAGCCATCCCTTATTATGTGCTTTTGTTTCAATACAAATCTTTGTGCAAGATTTCACAACTACTAGGCTACATCAGATATTTCTAAATTCATTTCTAACTTGTAGAATCATAGAATGCAGTGTGCTGGAAGGAACCTTCAAAGGCCACCTAGTCCATCCACCCTGCAGTGAACATGGACAGCCTGCATTAGATGGGGTTGTTCAGAGCCTCATCAAGCTGGCCTTGAATCAACCTGGAATGACTCCAGGGATGGGACCTTCGTCACTTCTCTGGGCAACTGTTGCAGTGCCTCAACACACGCATGGTAAAGAAGTTTTTCCTAATGTCTAACTGAAACCTGTATCTAACCCTATATCTCAAGACTATCTTCATTGTAAAAAAATTAACCCCAACAGGTACTCTGAAGACTCAATGGCACAAGAAAGCAAGAGAGAAATTGTTAATGTGAGAGTTCTCTCCAACAACTGCAGTGGTGTAAATCTCTTCCCATTGCAAGGAACACCCAATGTCTCCACTGTCCCCCTTTTCTGTCTCACATTAGAAGGAAGAAAGACAAGCAATACTTTCCTAAAGCTTGGATAAGTATATTTGCAAACACACAAAAAAAAATTCAAAATATACAAGCAAGTTTGGCCTAACCTGTCTTACCAGCTGTACATTCAAAAATTTGCACTTGGAGGAAACAGGGTTGGATTTAACAGAATTATGTGCTGAGCTTGGAAACAACACAAAATATTTTTGAAATTAAGATATTTTAATGTCTCTGGAGCTCTACAGATTTGCTTTTCACAAACAGTTTAATTAAGGATATAAACTGAGAAATTGCATTTCGGTACCTACCAGCCAAAGCTGCATCCTCATCGCTTTCTGATCCATACTGTAATGCCATGGTTATTGCTGATAAACGATCTCCTTGGGCTGATCTTTTGTTACTATGAAAAAAAAAAAAGGCACAAAAGCACAAAATGTAAAGAAAAAAGCAAAGGATTACATCATGTTATCCATTAACACAGAGTATGTAAGTGAACAAGTGAAGCTCTTGACAGATGCCTACATTATCAGGAATACAGACATGGCTGTGGAAGCAAAGACTGAAGCCCTTAACAAGAGAAACTGTTCCTAACCCAAAAGTCTGCCTCTACTTTAAGAGGCAGTCCATCAAACTGAAACACTGGCCATGCAATCAGAAGGGCTAGAGCCCAAATTATCCATCTACCATTCTATTTGGAATATCGAGTATTTGAATTATTGGGGAAGAAAGAGGATCATAACAAGTTCCTCCTAATTAATAACCTTGTTATTTGATCCTGTTTTATAGACATTTGTCTATATGAAATAATTGTAATCTGGATATGCCATCTTCTCCATACAAAATTTTAGTACTTCCACATGATGAGTATCTAGCTTTTCCTCCTAGGCCACAATTTACTTACCGATAATATTTGTTAGAAGAATTTCTCTCATCACCAACACTGCCTTTACCCTGTGAGGAAGGACCTGTCAGCTTGGAAGCAGTCAAATTTGACGGTGTCCTTAATGCAGGAGAGACAAGCCAAGCAAAGGGGAAAAAAAGAGGCCCACCTTAGACCCAAGAAAAGACGCAGCAAGGATAAAGCTTTACAGAGAACTTATTTGAGGGATCAGTCAAAAAGGTTCAGAGATAGAAAAAAAATGTGTTAAAGCTAAAAGCAATACTAAAATGCATTGAGGACTTCAGCATTCATAATCGACTGTTTATAGAGTCAGAGGAAGGCAACATTCAGGTTGAGGATTAATAGCACTACATACGCTCAGCCTACAATTGCAGCAAAAGCAGCCAACAAAATGTTCCTCAGCATCCAGACAAAGCTCATCATACAGATCCAACCTTGTTTCATCAATAATGAAATCAGTGTCAAGCTACTCCACAGTGCAGATTGTCAAGCAACTTTGTTTTGCCGTTTTATTTAAGGGAAGACAGCTAAATGCACCAATGAAGAACAATTTAATATGCCAAAGGATATAGTGAACTCAAAGAGAAAAGCACAACTTTTGACAAAGAAGCAACATGTCTGTAGAACTTGGGTTAGTAGTGCTACGATGAAGTTGAGCCTGATCCATTAATGACAAACAAAAAACAACATAAATTCCTAAGAAAAATATAGTAAATCAACTTTAAATGAACTTATGGGGTTATTTTGCCAAAATCAGCAATAGATGAAGGAGATTCCCCTTTTGGAAGAATTAACCAGTTAAGATTTTAAATAAAAAATACTGATTGTATGATGCAGATTCAGCAGAAAGACAAAAAAAATGGTAATGGTTCAATATTGAAGGTGGAAGATTTGATTTTCACAGTATTTCTTTCTCATCACAATTTTTTTTTTGCATTCAGCCAAATATTACTGTAGCCTCCTTCAGGCATTACACTTTTTTTGGGGTGTTTTTTGCCAAATTATAGAAATAAAGCTGTGAGCTGTCAATTATGCTGACATTCAGATTACTTTAGGATCTGAAGATCTATTGAGAACACAGGACAAAAGAAAACATCAAGAATACAGTAGCTGAGAAGTGGAAATGGGTTAGCAGTGCAAGAGAGGAATTCAGCTAACAAATATCAGTGTGATTTATCTGTCATCCCTTCTTATTTAGCTTTTTTCTTCTGAAGAAAAACAGCTAAGCCTCAAAATTAAACATAACATACACGTGTGACATCCTGAGCTTCATCAATGGCCAAAAAATAAAATCACAACATTTAAACAGAAAAATCTCTCTGACTATATGCTATGTGAGTTAATGAAAGCAAACACTTATGTATGTTCGGTATCTGTAGAATCAAGGTCTTCTGACACTAGACAAACTTTTAAGATGAAAAGTTATTAAAAGATGTGTCAGGAATTACTACCTAACAGTATTTCTGCTTTTCTATTTTTTTATGCTCCAGCAATGAGTCACCCAGACACGGGAAACTGGCTGAGCAAATGAACCAGAAAAAACACTTCAGAGGCAGAATGTCTCAAAGCACCAAATCAATCAAGTGACTTTCATTTCTTTTACACACAATAATCCTAGGCAATATTTTTAACACTGACACCATCTGTGCATTTTTCAGACAACACAAAAATTTTAACTGCCTTTCAGTACGGTAAAGGTTTGCCAGTGTGTTCAATTGTGCAATCTAACCTTGCAGAAAATGACAGAAGTTATTTTCTACTATCAAATACCAGTAAATAGCTCTAATGCATAGAGACATTCCACTTTCTAAAGAGTTTGCCAACTCCTTGGACAACTCAACAAAATGTTGCTTTATTTTTTTAGCTAAATTATGTGGCTCATACTGGCAAATAATATCCAAATCTACTTTTGCATGTTACTTTTAGTAAAACGTTTGTAAGAGTAGAAACCTAATTACATTTCAGATAAGAAACATCTAAATTGACTGCATAACGTCCCTGTACACTAGGGATTTTCACAGGAAGAATATGGTTTTTCATAAAGAAAATCATGCCATGAAAGAAATGGAGCTAACCAGCAATGTTTTATACTTGCCTGTTCAAGGCCAAATCTAGGCATCACTGATTACTAAGTCCAGTTCTTCAGTTTATTCTGCCTTTTGTCATAGCTAGAAATTGGTTTTGAAACTAGAGTGGACTAGAGTCCACTTCCTCTTAAGTATCTTTTGCCCGACCTCTTGTTCCTACTTCTGTCCCTACCTAATTAACTCTGAGCTCTTAACATAGAATCATAGAAGCATAGAATAGTTTGGGTTGGAAGGGACCTTAAAGACCATCGAGTTCCAAACCCCCTGCCATAGGCAGGGACACCTCCCACTACAACATTTCAGCTCCCAACAAGGTTCAAGAACATCCAGCATTTACCATAAAGCAAACATAACAAAGCACCTTGTTCCTCACTACTCCTTTTCTGTTACTAACTTATAAACACGTGTTGTGGAAGTTGGCCACGGCTTAAAGTTATAAAAGATCCACTGACACGGTTTTTCATAATGAAGCACATCCTAGGAATACCTCACCCCAGAAGTACTTCAATAGAAAGTTTCCTTCCAAAAACTGTTTTATGGTTTTATAACTACTAAAACAACATTTTCAGACAATTATTTCCTACTGTATTCTCCACAGCAAAATTAAAATAATGTCCTTAAAGTTTTTTATGAGAAATTATGAAAAGAATTCTGTTTGCAGTACCTGAGTCGGAGACTTGACTTGGCCAACTCGCTGTGTTCAATTTCAGCCTTTTTCATATTAAATATTTTTTTAATCGCATTTGCATCCTGTCAATTAAAAAAAAAATTGTTTAATGATAAAAGTGAAGAAAGTCACAGTTAGGTACATTAATCTATGTAAGAATCTAAAACAAAAATGAAGATCACATTTAGATATAAAAGTATTTTCCATGAGAAATGAAGCACAGAAGAAAGTCTGCCAGAAACACATCTACAGAGGCCTGGAAGAGCTGAACAGAATAGCTGAGTAGTTGTATTCTTACAAAAAAAAAAATTCTGCAATTTGCAAGCGTACATGAACACCACTTTGAACTAAACAGAAAAATGAGTTTCTGTGCCTTTACATTTGAAGAGTTACTGCCATTATCAAGTTTTGAAATGCTTGCTTCCTCTCATTCTATAACACTGGACTTGATACTTCAATTAACAGCAAACAAAACAGAGATGACAAGTTTTGAGTAGTATCACTGGGATCTGAAACTATCATCCAAACTGTGGGGCAACTGGACGAAGTCGAAGACCCACTTGCACAATAGCACTATACATACACAAAGTCTGATGACAATCCCTTAAAATTCAAGCTCATAAAGGAATAACTTCCTACTGAAATTCTCTTATTTCCAGACAAACAGCGATTTGACAGTTGACACACAAAATGACTGTGAGCCAAGAATACAAAAACATAGGATGTGCAATGTGGTCACAAAAATAGGACTAAAAGGAAGAGGATCTTCTAAACCATGCAAAAAAGACTTGACTCTAGTTCTGCAACTTATAATGAAAACCTTAATTGTTCCTGCAACATGGGAAGATACAAAAGCAAAGTACCACTGCTATCCCTTGGACCTGTTATTTCAGTCATTTCAATTTCAATCACAAGTTATCTTCCAACCCATTAATAAACAATATCTTAGAATAAAATTTAATTTGAATACTATACATCATGAACAAAAACAACTTACCTATATCCCAACTATAGTACAAGTGGCATTATAAGGAGGAAAAGCGACTAATAAAATGCAAACAGGGTCCTTAGGGCATTATGCTAAAGATTCTATAAGGATCAATCAGCAGAGAAAGCAGAAAAGAAAAACTCAAACCAAACTATTAACAGTTGAAACTAACCTTGAAGACTTGTGATCCAGGCTCATTGTAGGTTTTGGCATTCTTTGCCAGAAGATCTATATCCTTGGCCATTGCATGAATGCTTTTATAAGTTCCATTCTATACAAAAAAAGCCAGAACTGGTTAAAGTGGGAAACTCCAGACAGCACAACAAATAAGTCAATACTGAAAAGCAAAGGGAATTTGTGAAAAATAGAACATTCATGTAAAAACAAAAACATATTTATAAAGAGGGTAGGTAAGTATCTGGAAAAAGTAATCAAAACAGAATGTAACAAACCTAAGTGCAAAGCCCTTAAAGAGCTTATGAATGTTAAATAAAAAATTTGAAAATACTTATTTTACTTTTGAAGGGTTCTGACAAAAAATTTATTTCACCTTTATTCTCTAGTTCGATAAATCAATGTGCCACCCCTCACTATTACACAAAATGCTAGAATTATAGAACAATATTTCAAATTACTGGAGAAGTAAGATGAAAAATACATCAGTACAAAATATCTTTTTATAGCACTACAACAAAAGTAGTTGATGATAATGCATGATCAAGCTTCAATACCTCAATGTTTTTACATTACCAGTATTTGCCAAGGAACTACTTTAAACCATCAAACATCAAGGAACCTGAAATACTCAGGTTCAGTGCCAGCACGCTACAGTTTACAATGCTTGATCTTCAACACAGCTACTTCTGCAGCATTAATCGAGGATGGAACATAAAGTCAGCATAGTGCTCAGATTTTTAAATAGCAGAGGAAAAACACATTGCCTTTCCTGCCATCATAGACATTGGCTTCTAACAATTTCAGAATGTCTACAGTTAAACAAGTCTATACTCTGAGACATTATTATGCTCATACTGTACCTGTATCCTCTGGGCAATAGTCTTAAGATCGATGGGCTCCTTTATTATTGCATAATAATCTGGATATTGCTGGAAAACAAAAATAATTGATATATTACTATAAACAGTCACAAACCTATTGTTCTCACAGAACAAGCTGTTTGATGAATTGCACATAAGAACAGCCTAAGCTTCACGAACACAGCACTAGGCTTCAATTTGGGCAAGCCAGATTGTAAAGCAGATATAATGAACTGCAATTCCTTAATAAACTGACATAAAGGAACAGTTTTATCTGAAAATTGAATACATAGTGATGGTCTTTGGAGTATTTATTTTGATGGTAAAATTTGTTAAACCACACTCTGAAACAGAACAGGGAAATGAGATATATTTGAAATTATTAAAAATTCTGCACCAAAAAAACCCTTCTATTGCCTGAAGTGGCAGAACAGGGCAAGTCCAAGTCAGCCATGAAGGCCTGAGAATGAGTGGATAGGAGCAAAGAAGGGAGGGAAGCTCTAAAATCAGGTGGAAGTTGCCACTTATGAGACAGTAACAAAGAACTGCCTCCCAAGTGTGCTCCTCATAGGGTGTATTATTAGCTATAGAAACATCCAGGCTCCCACCTTAGAAAACAAACAGTATTATTAAAATACCTACCACTTTTGAAGGAAGTTTCTGAAACAGTTCACTTATGAGGCGTCCTGATGGATTTGTGGCAACAGCTACAGCTTCAAGAAGCTGTTCCAGAATTTCCTTCAGGTAACCTGGAGATGACTAATACAAGAAATTAAATCACAGGAAGTTTTAACAGTGGCCATAGTGGAGCACGTCAAGTTACACTCAACTATATGTATTTACTTTTTGAAGGCAGACAAAAAAAAATCAACAGAAAACAGCATTGTTGACTCATATAAGTAAAGGCCGTGAGAAAAGTTGAATTTCACATTTACAGTGCAGGCTGCCAGACAGTACACGTTGTTAGAACAGACTTAGTAGTCAAAATTAATGAGAACACACATCCCAACATCACACAAAACAGACAAGCCCATAACATCATAACAGCTTATTAAATGCTTCAGGAACAGCTGCACTAACTGGATGGGACACATGTTGGACAATGATGCCATTAGACATGAAGCTTACTTGCATCAAACCTCAATGCTGACAAGCTATCAAGCACATAATCACATTTACTTCAAGTAAACCAGAACATGTTTTATCCATAAAAGAAACCTTATAAGCTCTTGCCCTAGGTGAAACACATGCTATGCTGTGAAATTAACTATTAAATTTGTATAAGAAATACCACTGGAGGCATAATTTAACTCCAAAGAGACTGTCCCATGTAGAGGCCACTCTCCCTTTCAGAGTCAGCTCTCTGCAGCTGCTATGCCCACACTTACTAATTCAGAATTAGCCCCTTGATTGTCGTGTCCATCCTCATCTTCATCTTCCTCCTCTGCATCACCTTTTTGAACAAATTCATTTTTTGTGCGCAAATACAACTCCCACAGTTTGCAGGCAGCTTTGTATTCAGGAGAATCGGGCTGCAAAAACAAACCAAAAATTCTACTCAAACTTCATATTGTTCTTATCCAAATAAAACATAGATATTATTAGTTGAAAGGTATTAAATTCGTGAAGTAAATAAGAGAAAAACTGAGAAATTCTGGCTTCATTCATTCTTCAACAGAAATGTTAAGAATCACAATAAGTACTAGAGGATGTAACTCATTCCAAAGCATCAGAAAACTTAGCAATAAAATTCCTTGGGTTAAGTCTTGGACCAGTGTGTTGGAAGAATCTGGAGAAATCACTTGGTTTTACTACTGATATTTAAAACAGACTAGTTATCAGTATTCTGGAAATGTTATTGAAGCTATTACTGCTGACATTGTGTGGCACTTGTAAATTAATTTCAACAGAAGAATGGCAAAAGGATGCAAATATCTTTGAAAGCACTGCAATGTTTTACACACAGCATTAACTGTGAAATTCCAAACAGCCTGACAATATGGTACCAAGTACACACCTAAGTATGTTTTTTGGAAAAGCCAGAAGCATCACTCAGCAAATTAAGTTTCGTAAATAGAGCTGACGGGGCAGACAAGCATGTGCTTGCTAACATTACTGCTTAATTATCAAGAAAATCACCTGCTTTTCTGCTTTTACATATTTTTCTTCACTTTTCCCTTGTCACTTCACCTCTATCTCAGGTATTCCTGCAGATATGTCACCCTTAGTACAGAGCTGGTTATGCTCCTCTTACTTCACTCTTTCCGCCTCTGACAGCTTGAATTACAAATGGGAAACCAACATGAGAACTATTCTTGAGCTTACCTTATTAGGCTTAAGTGTTCTCAAGACATTAAACCAGGTGTTAATTACAAGGAACAGATTTAAAGAGTATTCCACTGCTGTGTTCCCTTCTAAATTAAAGCAAGATGCTCAAAAGTCTAAAACTTGAATCAAACTGCTAAAACTTCAAAGGTTTCCATTCTAATCTGACACTGCACATAAAACATTTACTACAATAAAGACCTTCTTCTTTAGTGTCCTTCATTCATAAGCATCATTGGAACTGTGTGGGTAAGGTAAAAGATGAAAAAATAAGAGCTCATGTTTGTGAGCCATACCTCCAGCTCACAATTGTATTTCTCTGAAAATATCAGCATCCCTCTATCCTAAAGTAATAGCCATCCATTTCTATTCTCCTTGCAAGATTTTTATGATCCAGGCTTAATTTGGAGTCCACTAGTCTGTAATACTGGGTATTTATAAAAGCATGTATTCTGTACAGCTCCAATCACTCCCTTCTGCCTTTCAATCACATCCTTCTTCTCCACGTAGCAGCTGTGAAAAAGTCAACATTAGAAGGGCAGATGCCTTGAAAACCCCAGGAGTACACAATAAATTTGGAAATCTGTGTACTTTTCCTACTTCAATCAGAATGTGCAAATGCATCAATACATAAATCTGGTTGTTCTTCAAAAAGCTACACATGCACAAACGTGAGCAAAACAAACACCAAATGTCACCTGGTTACACCGGTTGAGTTATTCAGAAAGCAGCATTTGGATCATCTCCAAAGTCAAAATACACTGGAAAGGTTGTAGATTTGCTGTACCACCTCAGTCACTATATACAATGTTTCATGAGTTTAACAACACAGCCTTTCACTACATGAGATGAAACCATTTTTTCCCAAGAAAGCCAATTACCATCTACACTAAAACACTTACGCAGTCTGGGGAATGGACTTGGGAGTTGTACCCGCGGTGAAATACATCATCACATACATTCATTCTTTTTCTACTTCAAAAGGTGTCACAGAGCATGCTGTGAAATGGGAAGGCTTTAACAGAAACATTTTCCTCAGTTTACTTCTCCATGTTTGCTTTCTACCTCTTTCAGAAAACTACATTATGACTCTTCCAACATTATTTTATAGTTTTCAACAAATGAAATGCTGCAGTGGGACATCTTACAAAGATACAGTCAAACCTATGGGAAGATATATTAATATATAAATGTTTTCTTACCAATAATAAAGACTAAATGGAAAAGCTTTTTGGCCAAATCAATGAAGAATTTTAACACTTCCCTATCACTTTCACAGTGAACGTGAGCCCTCATAAATATTTTCCTTACCTTATAGTAAGCCTTTGCATTGTTGAAAAGAAGCTGAAAATCAGCAGTCAGCACATTCACATCATCATATTCCTCCATCTTCAGCTTTTGCTGGATCTTCATTAAATCGATCGGCTGAGAAACCACTTCATAATAATCAGGCTGGTTTCTGTTGCAGTAGCAAAAACAAGCATTATATTCCAAGAAGTAAAACCAAAGCCACTGCACAAAATTTTCTAAGTGTCCATGAATAAATAAAACAACGAATCTTCCAGCACATTATTGTTATCTTTCAGCTGTTATCACAGCTGAAAAATCAGGACAGCGATGCATGAGTAGGCTTACTTTATTACATATTCTGTTATCCTACTCGATTTCCTGAATTTAAGATAAAATTCTACCTCCTACTATCTAATGTACTTTCAAGGGTCACTTCTATTAATCTTCCCAGGATATGCCCTTAGTGTTACATTCCACCACTTATGTGGAATATTTTATAGTCAAAGACTGATGTTTTAGGCTGATGCCACAAGAAACATTCTGAATTAACTTAGTGTATCCTTCTTCACCAAAGAAGTACACCAATCTGAGCACCTCCCATAGAATAATTACATCAAATGCTCAGATCAAACACTGGTATAAAATTATGGGAAATTTAGCTTGAATTTCCACATCTATTAATGCTGGAGTATTCTTCAGTACCTGTTTATTCTGTCATTAAACTCAGGTTGAAGACAACCAGAATCATGATCTTACCTTCGCTTTGGTGCCCTAATGAAAAGCTCACAAAGGAGCCTGCCCTGTTCATCTTTGTAATCCCGGATGGTGTTGTAAAGCTCATGGCATACAGCAATCTGAAATGCAAGAACAATAACATGAAAAAAGGAGAAAATTTTAAGGAGGTAAAAAATCAGAGCCTGCTTACAGTGAGAAAGACAAGCTGCTAATCCACAGTGTGCACACATGTGTAGAAACTAGTGGATCTCCTACATTAGAACAACACTTGACAAGTATGTCAGGTACTGCAGAATTTTAGTTTCTTGAACATAGGAAGTTTTCTTTCAATGCTAATTCTAAGTAAAACTTTCAAAACGTAAATTAATTTAGCACAATTCTCTCCAAGTTTTAGACATCTAAAGCCATGACGGGTTCTTCCACCCTGCAGTCAATCAAAATTAGACTGTTAACTGAAAGGTATAAACAGAGACACTGTATGCTCCAGCAATCACTGCCTGTGAAGTTCCCCTCTTATCTCTCCCTGTATTTGCTATTCAGACACAGCTCTCTGCCTGTTATCATTTCATTTTGCAACATCCTTCCATCTGCTAAAGGCATGATATTAAGAAGAAAAGCAGCAAAAGAAAAAGATGAAACTGGAGAGCCAAGAACAAGCCAGAGATGAATGAGATCTAAACAAAGATCAGCCCAGGTAGCAACAGATTTAGGGTCAGTGCACACATACTAAATTTATTCATCAATCCAGCATTTCCCACACAAGCATACAGCAGCCCCAAGAAAAAATAAGTTTTGCATAAGAAGACACTAACAGGATCTACAGTTGGGAGATTGGAAAGTCTCCTCCTCTTTCTGCTCGGGCCTGGTATATTTGTGGAGTGGTGTCCATCTTCGAAATCTCCTCCGCTGACACTGCTGGAAGGCGAGGTAGCTCTTCGCCTCTTGGAACCCATGGAATCCAACTTCTTCTATAATGAAGAGAAATGTTCTTGAACTCATGGAATTGCATCCAAACCCTCTGATGAGAGCTAGCTATGAAGTTAGCAGTTCTTCAAGATGAGTCACATACATTTGATACATACTACAGTACAGTTATATCTAAACATCAGCTTTTGAAAACTGGCAGAAGTGAAATCAGAATGCTCCTGCATACCCGCCACTGGTGCTAGCAGTGTCAGAAAGCAGATGGGACACAGTGATGAAGATGAATACAGCAGCTCTTACTAGGATATGTTCTTAAACTATCTACATTTTGATACCTCACCCCATGCCTGGTAACTGAGAATCACTGTTTTAAAGGAAAAAGCTGCAGAGAGAAGTTCTCAGTTCTGGCGTAAAAGCAGGTCATTCCATGTAAAATTAAAAAACAAGCAATTCTGTAACCAAAATACATTACAACCTAAAATTCTAATGGGTACTGAATAATTTCTATTAGATTCAAGCCAAAAAAAGTTCTGTACCATCGTGAGATATACCAGTGTAGGATGAATGGTTTAATCATCAAGAAGCAGAAAAAGCCACCTCCTTTTTTGGCCATAGTATTCCATTTATCAACACAAACAGTAACAAATGAACAACCACCATGCAACAGTTATGGTGATTTACAGAGCAAGTTGATGGCTCCTTCCCAACTTCCACTGACAGCATAAAGAAAATGTCTTTATTTGTAGTTGTCTGAGAGGCTGAAGATAGAATGGATCCATATATCCCAGTTTACAGCCACTTTCCAACCAAATCAAGGAATTTCTTCTCAGAGGCACTCAATTTACAAAGTACAGCAGCACAACATAACCAAATCAGGTACGAGGCAGAATTAATTTAAAGCACACAAATGAGATAAACAAGGCAGGAATACTCAACAGTTAGGGTAAAGAAAAGCCAAAGCTTAATGCAGAGATATGGAGTGGGTGGTGTACATGCAATCAATAATTTACCAGATTTACCAGAGTACAACCAGCACCTCGAAAAGCCAGTCTCCTCATAGTGTCTGATGGGCAAGGACAGGCACTGGCAGAAGGTAACACTCAAAGAGTAGCAAATCAGCAATGGTGTTAGTACAGTCAGAACTGGAAGACAAGAAAAAGCAAAGAGAGAGAGAGGAAAATTCAGAGTAGATATAGATAGATTATTAAGCATTATTAATAAATATAGTATAGATTATCACAGAATGAAGTCAAAGGATAAACTGAATAATTACCGCAAGAGAAGAAAAAAGCAAGCAGCAGAAGGTAACTTTTTTTAGACTAGCAGAAAGTCTACAAAATAATTCTATACACTGAGTGATAGACATATCTAAAATTTCTTAAAGTAAAAACACATATTTCTAACATTCCTGAATACATACTATGGATTTCACGGTCACTTGCAAGAGAACGATTCATCAAGCAGATCTCAGATTAAAAACCAAAAAGCAGTAAAACTTACAGAATATAAAGTAGCACATTGCTTACAGCGATACAAAAATAATACAAAATGTCAAGAAAAATTTAATAGACTCTCTAGTGATGATGTAACTCCATCAAGTCTTCTGAACAGATTTTTATCAGAGAATTTTAGAGTTGAAAAGGGACCTTCAAAGGTCATCAAGTCCAACACCCCCTGCAGTAAGTCACTTGTAAGTAAGCAACGCTATAGATCCAGCCATACAGAGTCACTAAAGAGACCGCTGTTCTGATTTCTAAGCAGTCCCCCAGCCTGATTTTTTCAGCAATCACATGTGAAATGTATAGAATCATTGTATGGCAAAATGATAATTTCTATTTAGTTCACAGCTAGTGTCTTCAGTAAAACCAGAGAGAGATTGTTTTCCCCTTCAGTATTCTGGACATTTCTATAATGAGCACATACAGTGAATCTTTGTGCTTTATTAGCTGGCAATTCATCTCAGGAACAGACAGCCAGCCTGTTGCTTTTGGCACTGCCCTTAACTCTTATCTGAGAACTACAGTGTCCAGTGGCCACCAGAAGGCGCAGGCTGATGGGGAGGGAGGCTGCTAGAAAACACAGACTCTTGGTTGTGAGAGAAAGGTAGGAAGAATCAACAGAATCAATAATTCTGCTTCACCCAGGAACTCAAAAGTAGACTTGGTCCAATACCATGAAATAAAGATTTGTAAACCCCCAACCAGCACCTGAAACTGCATACAGGCAGCTATCTGAGGTGCGTGTGCTGTGGCACTTGGCCAGGCACTGGTGTGCACTTGTACCATGACAGCCCGCAAGAACACTCTCCTCCTCCAACATCTGAGTAAGGTGCAAAACACACAGACTGAACAACATAATGAATATTCAGTGAGAGAACTGTTTCCGTAAAACACCTACCTAATGTCAGGCTCCAAATGCAAACCTCTCCCTAGATCTCCATGCCCAGAAACACACATAAAACTTCTACAGAAATGTAGTATTTAACGTTAAAACCCATCCCCTAGTTTTTCCTCTGCAGTGTAGCTGCTCAACTGCTGCACCCACAAGCTCCACCGCTACAGACAAGCCACCTTCTGTGCAACAGGAGCTTGTGTGCTTCTGGATGATTGCTCACATCACTCATAAAGTGTCACATAACCAAAGACATCTCTATAAGAAACACTTTGGCCATTACTAGCAGACACAGACACAATGGGCGGGAGGGTGTCTGTCTCGAGCTGTACTACTGCTGATCACCACCAGCATTACCCCGTTTGACCTCATTAAATGAGCAGGTTTTACATGCGTTTGAGTTACAACGTTTAAAACAAGACAAGGAGGTTTCGGCATAAGTTTCATTTTCTGCTTCTACATAGGAAAAAAAAAGAAACCAAAAAAACTAATGGACACTACACAAAGTATTTAATGGTTACCGGGATCTCTCAACAGAAATACCCAATAAACCACAGCAAATATAGGAAATTGAATAAGAGAAGGGAAACAGCTTGAATTTCTCCCTATTATCGATCACATCCAAAGCAGCTACACGATAGGAAACGGGAGACGGCAGCGACCGGACCCTTGAGAAGGACGAAGGAGAAGGAGTAAGCGGCCGGGCCGGCTCGACTCGGCTCGGATCAGCCAGAGGCGCTCGGACACGGAGCAAGGAGGGAAAGAGCCCAGATTCCCCAGATCCCTCACTGGTGGACCCAGGACCGGCTTTTACGAGTTGTTGTTGCGAGACGGGGTAAGGAGAAGACAAAGAAAAACACCTTGTCCGGCACCGTGTACGTTCCTGGACCCGCACTGGGCAAGACCCGCTCTGTCTCGCCGGGCCCCGCGCCGGAGGCCCTGCGAGCGGCCGCGCCACCGGGGGGCCTCGGTCACCAGCCGCCACCCGCCCGCTGTCACCGGCTCGGTGACGGGGAAGGGCTGAGGGGAGACCACGGCAGGCCGGCGAGGGACAGCGACACCGGGGGGCGGGGAGAGGAAGGGTCGAGGGGCCGCGTCCAGGGTTAGGGCCGCGGCGGGAGACGGGGACGGGGGAAGTGACAGATGGAGGTGGTGGGGCTTGGCGTCCCCGGGCCCAACGCAGGGCCCACCGGTGGTGGAGCTGC
>VZTY01014032.1:137035-153138 GCA_013400935.1 Turnix velox | reverse complement strand
CACCGGGGCAGGAGAATCGGGGACGGGACTTCGGGCACTGGGGCGGGAGAATCGGAGACGGAGACGGTGGATTCTGGCTCTGGGGCTAAAGGGAAGAGCGGCTGTTAGCGGCGATGGGAGCTCAGCCGCTTCCCGGGGTAGCGGCGGAGCTGCCCGCGGGAGGCGGCCGGGCGGCGGGGAGCTTACGGGCCTACTTGCCTTGCAGAGCTGAAGAAGGCCAGCAAGAGGCTGACCTGCCACAAACGCTACAAGATCCAGAAGAAGGTGAGTCCGCGTGGGATGCCGGCCCCAGGCGGCGGGCGTCTATTCCTGGTTAAAGTGGAGCTTTGGGATGAGACACTGCGTAATCGGAGCTTTTTAATCTAAAGTGAGAAACGTACTGTTTTTTACTCTCTACCTTTAAATAGAGAAGATGCATTTTCCCCTCCCGCCTTTTTTTTTCCTTTTTTTTGCCTTGGACTGAGAAAATATTCTTGTCTCTTTCTTCAGATCAGAGAACACCACCGCAAAGTCAGGAAGGAGGCCAAAAAACGTGGCCACAAAAAGCCTAAGAAGGATCCGGGTGTGCCCAGTGTTGCACCGTTTAAGGAGGAGCTTCTGCGGGAAGCAGAACAGAGAAAGCTGAAGGTAAAGTAGGGGAAAGGATGAGAACTGAGACCATTCCTGTTTTCAAAGCAGCTTTGGGTGCACGTGCCCAGGGGTGCAGTCATGGGAGTCTGTAAATGGTCTGAATATGCACTTGAACACGTTTATTTTCAGCATTATATGGTATGTCACAATTCCCAATTTTATTTTTAAGCTTCATCATTGTGTATAAACGTGTTGGAAGTATCGTTTCTTGTATAATCAGAATTGTCTATGATGCCAAGATACACTCGTGTTCCATCACTAAAAGCATTTTGGCATTTGGGGGTTATTTAGAAAACAGGGATCTGCTGTGTGCAGCACTTATCAGCTGCAGCATTGTTGCTGTGCAGCTGCTATTTTGGGTTCTAGCTATTAAATGTGTTTTGAGGCAATTGAAGGCAATTGTTCTTTTCAGAGTTGGATGAAAAAGGTGTTGGGACAGCCATCACTTCTAACTAAGTTTTGGGCAGAAACCAGTAAATAGAGAGAAAAGGCAGTTTTCCTTAGCACCTTCTGATGTGTTTTATATGGCTGGGGTTTTTGTTTCCAACCAGCTTGAAGAACTAAAACAAAAGCAGAAGCTCAAGAGACAGAAGGAACATGAAAAGAAGAGGAAGCTTGAAGCTAAAAAGAATGCAGACAAAGAAAAAACAGAGGTAAAGGTAAGTTTCTGCTATGATTTTGATTCTGTGAAGCTTACAGAAGCCATAAAAATCATCCTGAAACAACTACTTTAGCAGTATGTTATGTGTTACATTTTTATGCTGTATATGCATCCAAATATGAACTAATTCTCTGTTAAATTATTCTCTTTCATGTTGATTTGCATTCAGGAATCCTCTGCCAAATCTAAAAGAAAGACTAAGAAACTACTGGATAAAAATTCAAAGAAATCATTTTGCAGGGAGCTCATGAAGGTGAGATATTTCAGCTATTTTTATATAATTTGATGAGAGTCAGCAGTGAAACTGCCTGTTAGTTTTCCTTTTTTGCACTGCTGTGCAGCTGCTTGAGAGTATAGAGGTTGTGAGATAAACTTCACGAAAGATGTATGGGATTTTGACAGAAACTGAAGAGTTTCAGTCCTTTCTGGTGTGAGCTGCTGAGAAATCTAGCACTTGGAGGCATTAGAGCCAATGTCAATCGTACTGAGCAAAATCAGTCTGGTGTGAGCTGCTGAGACATCCAGCACTTAGAGGCATTAGAGACAAATGTCAGTCATACTGAACAATCAAAGAGTAGCAGTAATACCTTCCAGAATTGTCATCTGCTGAATGGAGTGTTATGTCTTACTTGAGAGTTTTCTCTCTTTTTTTCTAACCCAGGTAATTGAGGCCTCAGATGTGGTACTAGAGGTTTTGGATGCAAGAGATCCAATGGGCTGCCGGTGTCCTCAGCTGGAGCAAGCTGTAACTTGCTCTGGAGGAGACAAAAGGCTACTGTTAGTTCTGAACAAGATTGGTAAGAAGCATGGGTTTTCATGAAGTATTACTTGGGCACTGCATAGTTCTGTGAGCTATGAAGAAGATTTTAAGAGAATCTGAGATTCCATGGAAGACATAAGATCCAACTCTGAGCTCACTGCGCTACCAAAGAGATCACCTTTCTTCCACCTTTTAAGGTCTAGTTTGCTAAGAGAACACCACAGACATAAATGCATATTAGCCCCTTAGTTTTGCAATAACATCTGAGGGCACTGGCCCATTTCAGACAAATTTGACAGATTTTAAAGATCTTACAGTTTGTAACACTTATGTGATTCTTAAGTGTGTGGGCAGAGGTCACAGTGTTGGCCCCCACTACTCTACTAGTTTTCAGCCAAACATTTGTTGTTAAGAAACATTCTACATAGACAAAATACAACCTAGTCCCTAATTCTACGTTAGATTTCTTCCATGCTGTGGTATTCAAGACTCAGGAGTGAAAGAACGTGTGTTTTCTTTCTCCAGATCTAGTGCCAAAGGAAAACTTGGAGAAATGGTTGAATTATTTGAGGAAAGATTTTCCAACCATTGCTTTTAAATCAGCAACACTGACAAAGGACAGGACTATGGTAAGAGCCATGCAGGCTAAGTTTTATGTGCTTACAATCATACAGCAACTCATGAAATTACTTTTCCCTTACTTTCACCCACTGTTGGGACTGTGGCCATTAGTAAAGGTAGAACCTGACATTTTTTCATTAAAAATATAAAGGAGTTAGTTGCCTTTATCCTAGTCTCAACTCTTTGAGGATGCTCATTCAAATTGTACAGGTATTAATACATAATGCCTCACGTGTCTCAACTCTGATAACATTGTAAGTGGAAGAGGCTTGCCTGCAGAAAAGTGCAGAAGCTGCAGAGAACAGGCCTGAAATACTTCAAAGAATTTAAGCCACTTTAATGAATTTCCAAATTTACGGATTCTGCCCTCTAAATGGAGAATGTAAATGGTTATGTCATGGTCACACAACAAATCTGGAACATAGCCTGAACTCAACTCACAAGCTGTAGTAGTCAGTTTGCATTCTTTTCTCTCAGTAGTTGATAGCAACCTTTTTTGCTGTCATTTAACTGATCAGACAGTTTCTTATTAAAATGATTTTTTCCATTCAGAAGATAGATCAATTAGTGTCACTAACTTCAGAGAGTAAGATCTGGAAGCATTACAGGAAATTAATGAATTAGCACACGTACTTACCTTCTGTATAGCTCCTGAGTATGGTTTGAGGTTTTTTGCCTTTGAATCCTGTAGCAGCAACAGCTCACAACAAAAAGACGTGCACGTATTGACTTATCAAGAACCACTGAATGCTTTGGAAGCAAATGCCTTTTGAGACTTCTTCAAGACCATGTGAGAACTCAAAACAAAGCCATTCAGGTTGGGGTAGTAGGTAAGCATTTGAAGAGACAAGAATTGTTACCTTATCCCATAACACTTTTGTATTCTATATCACAAATTGAGTAGAACAACTAATTAGTTGCTTTTGGGCTTTTTAGTCTCTGTTGAAGTGGAGTTCAGTTGGTAGTGATCTATGTTGCGTTGTAGGATATGTGATGGGTGGAAGGACATGCAGCATGAGGCCTTAGGAGATTAAGCAGCTTATAGAAATGCCAGAAGCACTTCACATACTGTGCAGCTGTCACTGTCTTCCTCCTACCTGATAAGATCTATGTTGTTAAATCTAGTGAGGTTGGTTCATGTCACTGCTTTTATCAGTGTGAGAAATGAGGAAACAGACTTAGTCTTACTGCTGTAGTGAAGACTTCAGATCCAACTCTGATCTCACACTGAAGATAGGCTTTACCAAAGACACTTGGAAGAAGCAGTTTTTTGATCAGTATTACTTAGGCTTTGTTTTCTTACTTTAACTTACAAGGATTTATATGGTTTTCTTCAGGTTTCCCGAATGTGGGAAAGAGCAGCATAATCAACAGTCTTAAAGGAGTTCGTGCATGCAATGTTGGCCTTACGAGAGGTGTTACCAAGTAAGCCTAGTCTGATAAAAGCCATTCACTTCCCTGCTTGTTATTGTATTCTGATTACCTTGAATTTGTGTAGTTTTCATCCAGTAAGGACAGCTTTAAGACACATTTCAATTTACTGGGATGGAAGATCCTGATCTGTGTTGCCAGCTGTCATGAGAGAATGGTGCATAGGCTTACTCTTTACATACTCTTAAACGNGTGCATAGGCTTACTCTTTACATAGAGTTAGATTTCTGCCTTAAACAAAGTATACGATGAGAACACTGCAACCGACTGCGGTTGAAGTGCACTCAATCCATCAGTGAGCTTTGTATCTTGCATCCATGCCTCTGTACTGTACTGTACTGTACTGTCATCAGTCTGTACTGAGCTGATGACCTTGATCTACTCATAGTGCTTTTCTCTCTGCATAGGTCCATGCAAATTGTGCACATTGATAAACAGACAAAGATCATGGACAGCCCAAGTATAATTGCAGATCCTTCCAATGACACCCTGGCTCTGGCCTTGAGAACTGTCATTGACACTGAAGAATCAGGCTCAGTAGATGTGCTTGAAGGAGTAGATGCCATTCTAAACCACTGCAATAAACAGCAGGTGAGCTTTATCCTCTTCTACTGCATTTCACTTCTCTACAGGTTTTCTTAGGCAAATAACAAAAGTTTGTTTCACTTCAGCTAATTCTCGTAGCTTTTGCACTGCTTTCTCCTAATCATACCAACCTTAGCTACTGTACCCATCTTAAATGAAAGGCAGAGGCAGCATGCTACAACCCCATCAGACTTTTCTGTTCTGGTTTTTGTGAAGCGTTGCTTTTAAAAATCCCATCACAGAGTGAAAAATGAAGATACTCTAACTGCTTCCTATGACAGTGAAGACTTCAGATCCAACTCTGATTTCACTCAAGTTTCAAATAGAAGAAGCTAAGGTTAATTCCCACTTCGCTTTGTGCTAGCATTTTTCACAAACCCATGTGCTGCCTCTGTACATCCACTAGTCTGGGTGAACGGCAAATGGACGTGTTAATTAGGTAGGTAATTTGCTTTGCTTACTCCCACATGCAAGATAAAAATGGTTCTTCACATACTTGCTTACCCTGATTGTAACCTGAATTGCTTTTTTATTCCTAAAAGTTCTGAATGCACCATTTTCTTTTGTACCAGGTAATACTGCGCTACAGTATTCCAGACTTCAGGAATACAGAGGAATTTTTAACTTTACTTGCTCAGAAACGGGGTATGCTGAAGAAGGGAGGTGTTCCTGATACAGAGAATACAGCTAAAATGATACTTTTTGACTGGACAGGGTACGTATGTGAGGAATTTTACTTTTCACTTTTTTCATGTTGTTAATCTAGATCACGGAAGCTTCAAGTCCTGAGAAGTACTTTAAAAGGAAAGATTGCCTTTTAGCCTGCTTTGGTTTTTTAGTTCACATTTTACTTTGGTAAAGAGATGAACTGGGCAACAGATTTAGAGAACACTATCCATGGATAACTATCTGAAGCAGGGAAGACTACAGTAGACAAATTGAAAGCATGTTGTGCATTACTGTGTAGACAGTTTGCTGACTTCTGGTATAACTCTTGTTAAGGGAATTTGATTTCCCTTTCAATTATTGACTCTGTGTAGTCCTCTTCTGCAGATAGGAAAGGATATGGTGGATTTTCTGTGGAAATTTATAGTGATTCCTATATTCTGAATAGGGTGGGAATAAATGTAACTGTTCGTGAGTGACAATTTCCCTTGCTTAAGTGGTTCAGTTGCTTTTACAGCTCATGATTTTTACAGACACAGATGATACGTAGTGACAAAGCATGCCATTTCTTTTTCCTTTCAGGAGTGGGCTGTGTACTTAATGTTGGTATTAACTTCAATGTCAAACTGAAGTAGGTATTTAACTACTTTCAAATAGACGATAATAAATTGGTAGTTAGGTTGAGGAGTTTGAGAGCTTTGTGCTCTGGGTTTTATTTTTAAATACAGTGATTTAACTGTGTTATCTTTAGCTGGATTTTAATGCTGTTATTTTATTTTCCTAGAGCTAAAATAAGCTACCACTCACAACCTCCAGGATCTCATACACCGCCACCTTATCTCACCGAAGACAAAATAGCTAAAATGCAGGAGTGCTTTAATTTAAAGAACCTAGAAGATGAAAATAACAAAACTGTTCAAGGTAGGACTGTTAACTAAAATGCACTGCTACCTTTAAGAGTGGCAGCAGTGGTTTAAATGGGAGATCTTCAATGGCAGCCCTCCTGGGTTTTATAGGATAGGATTGCCAATATACAGGGAATATGAACCTTTGAAGAAAAAGGTTCTGATGCAATAGAGCGGTGCAAGTCTGTGCTGTCTTACACAAATTGTTGTGTTGTCTAACACAAATTACCCCTGCTTGTTCTTAGTTTCTGCTTCCCCTCCTAAATAGGAAGTAGAGGAAAAATGTTGAAGAGCAGAGAAATACTGTGTAATTAGGCCAACAAAGTACATTTTACTACATACAGTCTGTACTCAAATTGAAGTTCCTAGCAGTCTTCCAAAGGTGCCTGAGAAAGCTATCCTCAGAGAATTGTCCTTTGTTCTATCTGCTTACGTGGAAACTCTGGAGAAAGGAGGGGCAGGACTGTCTCTTTCTAGTGCTGACCTAAACCAGCATTGCATCTGGTGCTGCCTAACTGTGACTCAACAGATATTCCCAATGCTTTTTGCAGCTTTAAAATGCCCCAGTCCATCAAACAGCATCATTTTCCAGTCATCTGGTATGACAAATGGGACAATAGAGGAAAACAAAGTGATCGAGTCAGCATCAGAGTGGGAAAACTTGGAAACAAGCAAGGAGGAGGAAGAAGATGAAGAGGAGGATTTCACAGAAAGTGATGAAAGTGAAGATAATGTGGAAGAAGAGGATGATGAAGAGGTAAGCAAGTATTTCATTCATTATCTTTTACCTGTTCCCAATTAGTATCAAATCTTCTGGAGACAAGGCTTGAGCTTTTTGCATAATTAAGAAAACAGCTATTGTTCTACATTAGTTCTGAGGCAGCATGTTCCTGATACAAGGCGACATCCACACTATCATCATTCTCTGTTTGGTTTTATTTGCATTAGTCATTACTTATAATTGGCCTCTCTGACTTGTAGGAAAGCAAAGCTCAGTTCACAAGGAAGGCAAAGCCTAGAAAAACACAGACAAGTCCTGCGAATCCAGAAAAGCAGTTATCAGGTCTGTATTAAAACCTCTGGCTTGAAGGATAAATGACTAGTGCTCTAGCACTTGCAGTGGTTTCATTAACACATGTTTTACTTCTCAGAAAGCAAACATTCCAATTCACTGTCACTCGGCTTGGATGAGGCAGCAGATGAAGATGATGCCTACAATTTTGATACAGACTATGTGTAACAAGTTACATGTGAAGACGCCACTTAGAGACTTACTACTGGCTTTCATCACAGCCATGGACACTTGTTTTGTGCCACAAGTTAGAGGAATGGTACATACCAGAGCTGCTGCAAAGAATCACAGTTACCACTGTGTGAAATAATGTATATAATACTTCTTTCAATTGTTCCAGATTTCAGCTTCAAGTCCTAGATTTTTAATTCCTGTATTTTAAGAGTACCTATTTTAAAAAAACTTCTATTGGACAGAGTCTGTTCACTTCGTGTTATAAAAGGGTATTTCAGAAAGATAAACCTTTTGTCTTTTTCTTTAAAAAACAATATTAAAAGTTTGATTCTAGTCACATTCAAAAAATTAAATTTCACAACTTCATAAAATTTAATTTTTCTTCCTAGAGCATTACAGAAACTATACTTCTTGGGCATGACTTAAGTCAGTAAGCTTCTAATGTTTTGGTGTTTTTTTTCAAAACTTGTAGGATTTTCATATGTGAAGAGAGGGTGGTAAATACTATTTATTTCAACTAGATATTATTTTATCTAAGCACTGATAAAGGGAGCCGATTTTATGGTAGTTGGTAATCTGTCTTCATGGGAGGAACAAGCACCTTATTCTTGCAGTGCTCTTGAAGAAAAGACTTGGTTCCTGATGACACCTGTTGTACATGGTAACGACTGGTAACTATAAAGGAGAATCTTGCCCTGTTGGTGCTCTCGGCCTCAGCAGAACTGGGACAGCAAAAAAACTAGGAAGCCCTGCAGCTGATCAATAGAAAAAGCATTTAAAATAGAAATTTGAGATGAAGCACCCTCCTCCTGCTTTCTTCTTGGTTACTTTAAAGGTCTGATTTCTGCATTCTTTGATGGATAGTTTTGTTTCCCCTGAATATATGTTGAGGCATAGTCCTAGACAGCTTTAAAAACTAATCAAGGACATATGGTTCACTTAAACCTCCTACAACACAGCCTGCTTGTGAGAATTGGGTTGGCGTCAGCTGATCCTAGTCCAGTATTTGAAAGTTTTGTAACTGAACTTCATTACTCCTAACAGCTTCAAGGACAAGAAAAGTCTTGTTCATCAGAATCCAGGGAATGAAATAATAGGTAATAAATCACAGATCAGGATCCACGACAGAAAGGGAAGTACAGGCCATGACTGCAGTGAGTCGACCCTTTTAAATGATAAACCAGATCTGAAAACATGCATGTGAAGAAGCTCTTTAGTTCTGTGTGTACCTGTTACCTCAGGCCACGCAACACTGAGCTCATCAATATGCTGACACAAAGCTCTTTTATCTAAACATCCCTTACTCTGAGGACTGGCCACATAGAGTTACTACTGAATAAAGCAACAACTTGAATTCAGACCTCTATTTAAATGGAGTACTTGGCACAATAGCTCTTGTTATACATCAGTTAATAGTGACAACCACTATAAAAACCTACTTAACTGTATGAAAGGTGATGGGCAGCCAGCTGCAAAAGGGCAAAAATCTCTTGAGTCTAAACAGCCACCCTGGAAAAGGCATGGTGGGAAACACTTCTACAGCAGAACCATGTTTTCTTGAGAGAAGTATGAGGAGCTTAATAACAAAATTAATTCATACAGCCTGACTCTCCAAATTAACAATTTTGCATAATTTACACGAGCCTTTTCTAAGATGAGCTTAATCAACTTTAATTTCAATTACTTGTTACCATGTCTAAGTACAAAGGAAATACACTGCATCTATCGGATCAAGACTAGAAACAGATGCCATTTCTGTGAGGTTTCTGTCAATGTGTTAAAATTAGCTTTTATTTTTCAAGAAGATTTTCTCCACTACTTTACAAAAACATTTAGTGTTCGCTGGCAGTTAAAAACACTTTGCATAGGGAAATAATGCTTGAAAAAAAAAAATCCATCTTTCAAAAGAAGATTCAATTCTGCAGGAAAGACACCAAAACATTTGGAAGATTTCATGCAAGAAAGGGTGTTGAAATTTTCACAGGGTAAGAAAATCATAAAAAAAAACAAAACCAAAACCAGAACAAAAGCAGTTCTTAATTACAATACATTACTGTGCAAGATTTGCATGGTAAAAGCACCAGATGAAATTGTTCTTAGAAACTCGTGGTTTCTGCAGCTGACAAAAGAATCCTGCTCTAGAAGACCAAGAGAAGAGCAGAGGAACACATAACAGACAAGTGAACTAACAAAAGTGCTATTTGTTGAGATCCTCCCTCACTTTCTATAGTGCTGCTGGAGCAGCATCTTTCATCACACGAGTGAAGTGACCTCCTTTGCACTTACAGTACATTGCAGAACCACAGCCAAAGAAACATGTCACCTTGAGCTTGAGAAGGCAAGGACTGCTCTGTGACTCAAGCTGGCTAAAAAAAAAAAAGTTCTGCTTGGCTCCAGAAGTTTCCTGAGAGAATTCCATCAGTTACTAAAATCAACTCTACTTTGCTTCATAGGCTTCTGAATGTCTTCGGATCAGGTTAAACTTGCCTGTAGGGTCAGGGACATACCACTTCTCCCAGACCTCAGCGTAGGAAGCTGTTCTTCCCCATGGTTTGAAATGTCCATTCCAATGAAGCAGCTTGGCAGCCTTCACAAACTGTGGAGAGTACCTTTTCCCAGCACTAGACCCTTTTATTGGGAAAGAAGTGTCAGTAAAATAAAGGCAGTAGAAACATCAACATGCAATACTTAAAATCCTTTGGTTTGAAGTTAAACTAAGGAAATACTCCAGTTTTTGAAAAAAAGAGAAGATATGGGAGGCAAAAGGAGAAAGTAAAAAACATTACTGAGTACAAGTGAATGCCACTTTGATCTAATCCGTCTCAGTATCTATTTGAATGCTTTGCCTTAACTTCCAAGTTCTGTAAGACACCCTTACTAGCCATACGTAGTCAAATACCTATGTATTGTTCATTCAAAACAAAACCCAGGAATGCTTTTCTAGCATTAGGGTTTCACCAGTAGCAGAAGAGAACGTGTGTTCCTCTCAGCAATCTTGGAGGAAACAGGAAGGACCACTTTACCTATAATATAGATGTTACATATGTGGAAAAAAAAAATTGAGACATAATCTGAGTGTAAGTCAGTTCAAGTATTAGCCTCCTGACAATTCAAGAAAAAGCCATAAAAGGACCAGGCCCACAAGACAGTATTGCAAAGCAATGTTTCTCAAAGAACAAGGTACAAAAGAGGGGAAAAAAAGATCTATAAGGTGCATAATCAACTAGATGTCCAGCTACTGCAGACCTGGAAAAAGGCTCTGGGGAGCAGTGTCACAAATGTTTCATACGTACCCAGGTGCCGGACATTCCACATAGGATCAATATTGGAATGCTGCTTGTAAAATACAATGAGCAGCGGAGGTGTTGTGATGCTGCCTGCCAGAGTCTTACTGTAAAGCTCCTCTCTGGAAGAGAAGATAAAAGTAAGTGGGGAAAGGATGCTTGTGTGGCCTGAAATATGTTGATTCATCACTTGTATCTGTGGGTTCCTGTCATGCAGCTACATACACAACCCTTCATTTATCAGTTAAATACCATAACCATAACCTAACCCCTGACTTGCCATTGCCCTTTGCTTAGGGGTCCTTACTCTACATTAAGTGCCATCCACTTCTCCAGTTGCTTGGTGATGTTCTGTAATTTCCATTCTGTCAAGTTGGCAACAAAAACTCCTGGATTGAAAGAGCAGGTGCTGGCTTTCATGGCAAGCTTTCGGATGGTTTCCTTTTTGTAATCTAGAAATCCAATGTAGTTATACTGGGAAAAAGAGAGTAGAAATTGGTTTAAGATAAACTCAAATTATTATTGTAAGAAAAATTTTGTACAGCTCTCAGAAAAGCATGAATTGTGAAGCAAATATGTCCCTTCCATTAACACAAGAAAAAGAAAGCTTATGTAGTCTAACATTTTCAAAATATGATTCTATAAACTACATATTTTAAGGAGTGCTGCATGGTCTTAGGAATATCATATTATTAATATGGTGCACTCCCAGAAAATGTACTTTTTATATATTCACAAATGAAAAATTCTCTCTGATGTTCTACCACTTAGTACTAGAAATTGCTCTCATTGGAAAGCACAGCAAAAATTCCTAGTGCTTTTACTGTGCCTAAACAGAAACTACAATTTCTAACACAAACATTAGAGCTAATTGAGCAAGAACAGTCACACTTTTAGGTTCACTGCATTTGGAAGTCAACCTGGCAGAACAGTAAGACAGAGTGCTTCTTTCCAAAACTTGGAATTTATAGTATTGTTAGCAGAGAAGCAGAATAAGCTAACCTGATTGCCAGCTCCACGGACAGCAACTTTATTAGTGGTTGAGTCACAATCATCTGAAAATGCAGCTGCATGCCCAGGTTTCAAAGGAGTGTTGTAAAGTTCAAGAATATCATCTGGAAAATGGAACCAAATACAAAAAAATTAAAAGGAATTCTGATTGAGAGATGAGTGACTTTCTGATAGAGCAGATAAAACCACTCAGTTTCATGCAACTTTCCAAAGTTTTTACATCTTTCCTTGAAGCAGAAGTGTTTGGATATCGCAAGAGGGGCATAATTAGCCTCAGCACGAGGCCAGTGGCAAGGTTTAAGGAAAGGTCCCATACCTTGCACTATTATATCATCATCCACATAGATGGCCTTCTCTGCCTGAGGTACCAAATTGGGCAAGTAGAACCTTGCAAAGGTTAACTGTGAAGACAAGGAAGCAAGAGAAGCAAAGAAAGAAATCTCTAAATAAGTATGAAATTCACTGATAGTCCTGGCAGCTCTATTCAAGATTACTTTTATCTAGGAGGTAAAGTAGGTAGCGATATCCTATAAGTTATTTAACACCAATACCAAATTTGTTCCTTCAGTCTTTGTTTCCTCTGAATTTGTGCATTGATAAACCATATTTAAAACTCCTCTATATTAGCATTTCTTATTTCTCCTGTAGTATCTCAGAGGTGCTAGCATGCTTGACATGCAAGCTACTGTGTTTCACTGTAGCTGGCAGCAAAAAAATGATACCAGGTATGCACATATAGGTACTGAAATCCACCTCACCATCCAGAAATGTATTATTATTGAAACTAAGGAATTTAAAAGATTTCTTCTGTGCTAAGAGATCTGATTTTGATCTCTAGTTGCATCCAAAAGTCAATATCAAAATATACTGTTACTAATAATCGCAAACAGCAATCATCATCATCATCCTCACTGGTTTCAAGGTGTCTGCCTTTTGAGGATCCGATTGTACTTTCCCATCTAAGATGCGTGGGTCAAAATCCAAAATTCGGTATCTCAGATTTTTCAGAGCAGTGTTACTCAGCCACAGCCTGCAAAGAGAAGGCACAGATCTTGTTAAATGAGACACAGTCAGATGAAAAGCAAGAGATCTGACTGCCAACCACAGAGATCTTCATCTGCTCATTTGTTTCCCTACCCAACAAACACTTCTAGGACATAATCTATGGCTGATGCTGGCAGTGTCCTTTGTGGCATGGCAATTCGTTCCTTGCTATTTTGTTAGAAATACATAGCCCTCTTATTGCATGTCCTTCACAAAAATATCATATGTTTTTAACAAAGATGTGGGTAAAATAAAGGGATCGGAGAACAAACTACAAAAATATAGAGAAAACTCATTGCCAGCATTTTAATTGCTTACAAGAAATACAGGAAACAATTTTAATGACCTTTCTACCAACAATCTCCAACCCCACTGGAAAACATGGCTCTTTTTCACCCCTCAAACATTACCAGAAGGAACAGCTGCAGGACACTCCACAGCAGCTCTATCACAAAGCTGCAGTAAGCAGCAGCAGAGAGAACCCCAAAAACTTTTGAGGGGTCCAGTTCAGGGGAAGTAGGCTCTTCCTCTTCTCAGAGATGCTTAGGTTTTACAGTACTGTGGGAATCTAATGGAAAAGGTCATTACCTCAAATGATCCACAGTATCATTGAGAGTTACAATATGGAAAACCACATTGGACTTGGTGTTACGGTAAATGCTGTTCATTGCTGCAATTGCACCTCCGAGCCTCTCATCTGATGCTGCAATCACCACAGAAATCTCCTTATCATTCCTTTCATCTGCCAGCCTCTGGGGGACTGCAGGTATGAAATCAATAGGCTGAAGTCCTACTGGATTTGAATCTGTGGAATATGAAGAGCAACAAACTTGTTCTATGCAAATGAAGCTGACATAACCACACTAAAATTCCCACCACCTTCAATTGTTTATGCTATGCAACCACTCTAATGTCTCAGTTGAAGTACTGATCATCACGCACCAATACCAAACATTGAAAATACAGCACCTGATTTTGAGAATCTCAGATGTTAACAAATGGGAAAACATCACGCTCACAAAGAAACTACACACATTTAAGTGTACATATTCTCACACAGCACAACAAGGTACCCTGATGAAACTTACAGTACAGTAGGCTAGACTTCTATGGTCCTCTCTGCCATGTCTATAGCTCAGTGACTTCCCCCTCCTATTTACCCTAACCACCTTCTAGTCTCCTTCACATCCCTCTTCCCCTTCTACTTTCTTCACCTCTTAGGCAGGAATCAATGAAAAAAAGCAAATAATAAACTAAAGTTGCTGCTGTGAATATTTTCCTCATCAGAGATTGAGATATTAAGTATAATGCATATATGCTTATTCCACCCATCCCAGATCACACTACACTACTTAAGCTGAAACAACACAAATTTAAACTCAAATTGTACATGAAAATGTGAGGTCAGCACTGAAATTTTACAGGTGATGTGGTCTGCCCATAAATCTGGCAAACTCCCCACTACCCACACTTTTTATAACAACAGTGGTATCTTTCAGATGATTTAGACTATTACATATTAGGTAATTAAAGTCATTTGAGGAACATAACATATAGGAACTTGGCAGTACACGGGCAATGTCCTGTTGTACACAAAACTACCCTCCTGCTTTTGCATGCCTTTTTCTGATGACAGAGCTCAATAGCTTTGACTTCAGCTGATCCCTGGCTAAGGCCCATCAGGCTTCTATTCAGCTGCTGCTGGGAAGCATCTGCGAATCTGCTAAGCAGGAGAAACAGCTCCCAGGAGCAGCAAGGTGGGACTTGGCAGTAAACAGGGCCATGGAGAAGCTGATTTCTGTCAGGCCAGAACACAAGCTTTCCCACCAAGTTAAAAATTAAAAAAATTAATGAAATGCAACATACCTGACAATTCCCGTTTCAAGAAGTCACTGAGGCCCAGGAAGTTATGATGAAGAACTAGCAAAAATATGACAACGACCACTATGAGGATAGAAATGTTCACTGCAAATTTAAGTGAAAAAAGATCTATCAATATAATTAGAAAGACAGAGCAACTCAGAAAAATACAAAAGACTTTTTTTTTAAAAAAGGCATATACATATGCACATACCTTTCCTTAATGTCATTTTTCTCTTATTTTATTTATTAGCATAAGCTTCCTGCAAACCTGCAATGAAAAAAATACATCAGTGTTTTCCTACTTCCACTGCATTCCTACACAAGGCACAGCACGCTGTCACTAGGAGCGTCAAACCAGCTTCTGAATGCAGTGAATATTCTCTTCTAAAAGCATAAAGCCATATAACACCTTTTAATGACTGAGTGTATCATGTCAGTAAGTACACGGCTACAAGCATGTATTGAAAGAACTTGGAGATGAAAAGTGAAATGTGGAGATCTTGTCACTTACTGCACTGATAAGGGAAAAAAAAGAAAAAACAAACAAATCCAAACTTCTTCAGTTAGTCAACAGTGACCCAGAAAGAATCTGGAAGATTATGGGTGGTTCCTTTAGTTCTGAACCAATTTATCTAACGATCTGAACTGGAAGCATCCCAGTAAAATACCAAATCATTATAAATTTCATTACAAACTTAGCTAATTGCAAGATTGTGGCAGGGCACAGTGTTCATGAGAGTTCAACAGCATTACACACTTTCATAAATTCTCAGCATAAAATGTAACAGAATATCAACTAAAGTGTCACCGCACAAAAGATCTCCACAGTCTAAAGAGAAGGTATTACCAACACACTACAGAAGGGATGAGTACACACACTCAAAGCAGTGATACCATTTTGGTATGCAACTCAAACATACCCGTGTTATTTAATGGTACCGGTAACTGGGATATAACAAGAAACGAGTGGGAAGCAGCTCTCAAGTACCAGAGGGAAAGCACGCCACAGCAGCAGGCAAGACTCAAGAAACAGAGCCTGTCCAATCACAGAGTTGGAAGGGAACTTCAAAGGTCATCCACTCCAAGGTATCTGCGGTGAGCAGGGACATCCTGCACTAGATCAGGTTGCTCAGAACCTCATCAAGCCTGGCCTTGAATGTCTCCAGGGATGGGGCCTCCCCGACCTCTCTGGGCAACCTGTTCCAGTGTCCCACCACCCTCATGATGTAGCACTTCTTCCTAATGTCTCATCTAACGCTGCCCCGCTCTAGTTTAGAACCACTGCCCTTCATCCTATGGCTTCATGCCCTGGCAAACAGTCCCTCCCCAGCTTTCCTGTAGTCCCTTAAGGTACTGGGATGTTACTATGAGGTCTCCCCTGAGCCTTCTCTTCTCC